>CM045465.1:2621445-2696573 GCA_024666655.1 Dascyllus trimaculatus | reverse complement strand
CTGTGTAGAATGATCTGCTGCACCTCATAAGTTATTTGCCAACTGCTTGAAAACCTTGAAGAAAAAAGGTTAATCTCATAATTTTATGTATCTTCGAAGCACTTTGAGTTTACAGGTGTTGTAATCCTCGTGTGCAGTAATCTTGGGATAACGCTGTGTAGAATGGTCTGCTGCACCTCATCATCATATTGCTACGGGTGGAAAATTATCAAAAGCTCTAGAACAGCTGCTAAATGAAGCTTGTGGAAGATCAGAACAAGCTCATACATGCTCACAGACATTATTTTGAGAGAACTTTGAGACTACAGCTGTTGGAGTCTCGTTTATGGACCATTCTCTAACACTGACACATTGCTGTGTAGAATGATCTGCTGCACCTCATTAGCATTCCATGTTTTGGTCCAATTTTTTTAATTTTTAGATATTGCAAGTGTTTCAAAGCTACAACTTTTGCAATCTTCGTGCAGCAATCCTGCATAACCAGACCATTCCCAAATGCGGACAAATGGCTGTGTAGAATGATCTGCTGCACCTCATAAGTTATTTGCCAACTGCTTGAAAACCTTGAAGAAAAAAGGTTAATCTCATAATTTTATGTATCTTCGAAGCACTTTGAGTTTACAGGCGTTGTAATCCTCGTGTGCAGTAATCTTGGGCAGCCAAACCATTCTCTAATGCTGACATAACCCTGTGTAGAATAGTCTGCTGCACCTCATCATCATATTGCTATGGGTGGAAAATTATCAAAAGCTCTAGAACAGCTACTAAATTAACCTTGTGGAAGATCAGAACAAGCTCATATATGGTCACAGACATTATTTTGAGAGAACTTTGAGACTACAGCTGTTGGAGTCTCGTTTATGGACCATTCTCTAACACTGACACATTGCTGTGTAGAATGATCTGCTGCACCTCATTAGCATTCTATGTTTTGGTCCAATTTTTTCAGTGTAAAAGGTAACACATAGACAGTGGAAGGGGAGGAGACTTTGTGCATCCAGTGGCGGGTTTATACCTGAAGTCTACATCCAGGGAGTCAGACCATTCAGCCGGCATGAAGACAGCGATCAACACAGCCGAGTCTGGCTGGATTTTTCTTAATCGCTCCTCATCGAGCCGCCGCAGATGAGACAACGGCGAATTCGGCAGCTGTAAGTCAAACAGAATAACTCCCTGATGATCCTCTTCATCGCACCTTCATCATGTCCTTTCATCGTCGTCATCCTCGCCATGGTCGCTTCCTGAGAAGTCTCTGAAGGAGGCGGCGAGTGTTTGTGATGCAGCTGCAGCCTCGTTTCATAGATTACTGTCAAACGCTGTCAATGCCTGAAAACGCACACATGTGCAAACACGCACGCACACACACATACACACACACACACGCTGGAATCACAGCATGCATATGTCAGTGGCTGCATTATGTGTCAACAGAGAGAGAGCGCCTGGGGGTTTGTAAACATCCCACTCAACTGATCTGTGACTCATCTTACACACACACACACACACACACACACACACACACACACACACACACACACACACACACAAAGATAGACACACACTTGTATTTCTGTCTTTATGAGGACTCTCACTGACATAAGGCACCTTCTATCCACTGACTTCAACTCCGACCCCAGACTGTGGAATTTGGTTGTGGAGAGTGAAAATATTAATAATAGTCATCAATAATTAATTAAATAATTAAACGACAGGAAGCCGGTCAGGCCAAACAGGAAGTAAAAAGACCGGCGAGGCAAAGGGAAGAAGAATAAATACAGTTAAACTACAATTTTCCAGTGACTCCTATCACTCTTCATTTTCTATGATGGAATCAATGAAACACATGAATCATTGTCACAATAAAAAATCATACGTTTGGTTCTTTCATTGATCTATTAAAGGTCTTCTGGATCATAAATATCCAAACATTAATGTTCATGTCTGGTTAAACTGGTCCGTTTCCTCCTCAGTTCTTCTGGTTTCTCTTTGACTCCTCTGGTCAGAACCGGTTCAGTCCATCTAAATGTGTCGTCTCCATGACTCAGACTGGTTTCAACCTTCTGCTGATGGTTTTAGGTTCTGATCCTCCTCCTTCATTGTTCCATTGACTTTGTGTGAAGCTCCAGTTCCACAGAGCATGATGCTGCCACCTCCATGCTGATGGTAGGTCTGGTGTTGTTGGGGTTGAAGGCCTCACCTTCTCTCCTCAGTCTTTGTTCCATCAGACCTGCTTTCTGCTGGTTCCTGGTCGACTCTTGACCATCCTGACCAGGTGTCAAGAAACTATTGGACCAAATGTGAAGAAAACCTGGACTAAATGTGGACCGAACTGGACTAAAGGTAGACCAAACTGGACTAAAGGTAGACCAAACTGGACTAGACATGGACCAAACTGGACTAAAGGTAGACCAAACTGGACTAGACATGGACCAAACTGGACTAAATGTGGACCAAACTGGACTAAAGGTAGACCAAACTGGACTAAATGTGGACCAAACTGGACTAAAGGTAGACCAAACTGGACTAAATGTGGACCAAACTGGACTAAACTTGGACCAAACTGGACTAAATGTGGACCAAACTGGACTAAAGGTAGACCAAACTGGACTAAATGTGGACCAAACTGGACTAAAGGTAGACCAAACTGGACTAAATGTGGACCAAACTGGACTAAACATGGACCAAACCAGACTAAACATGGACCAAACTGGGCTAAACTAAACACACCTGCTTCCTGCTGGTTCCTGGTTGACTCTGGACCATCCTGACCAGGTGTCTCTCAGCAGCAGGTGGTAGTTTGTGTTTCCTTCCTGATGGTGGCAGCAACACACCTGGACCATGAACTTTATACTACAAACAGGTGATTCTAGGACCTGAAGCTGCTTTGAAACGGCTCCAAGGGACTTTCTGACTGGTTCTAGTCGATGATTTGCTTCTTCAGGTCTTTGCTGAGCTCCTCAGACTTTCCCTCTGTAGTGTCTGAGTCTAATGAGTGGATCAGTGGTTCTAGTTAAACTGGATCAGAGGAGTCAGCAGCTGTAGTCGACTGTAATCACTCAGGAGACATTAAGAGGCCATGAAACTAAGAACATTTTAACACAGCTTTCTACACTATAAAAACTCATGATTTAGAATATCATTGTTTTCCAGATGTTTGCAGACGACCTCCACAAAATATTCCAAGTTATGAGAGGACCCCAGGTAACACTAGTTCCATGTGGATAGACATGAAGAGACACAGAAAACACAAAAAAATACACAACAACCACCAAAAAACCTCAAAACAATAACAGGAAAGAAAGAGACTGACTCTAACATTACCCTAACATGACCTGAAACCTAAATTCAACCTAACACTAACCTTAATCAAACATCGAGTCCTCACAACATCAGTAGTTCAAATACACACACTGAAACACAAACAGCAACTGAATCCTGTGTGTGTGTGAGTGTGTGTGAGTGTGAGTGTGTGTGTGTGTGTGAGTGTGTGTGTGTGTGTGTGTGTGTGTGTGTGTGTGTGTGTGTGTGGTGATTCATGGCTGAGCTGAGGATCATGAGCTGAATTTAGCTCCAAACACAGAACTGTGTCTTTCTGCAGCTGCATCGTTTGACTCCAGCGAGGAGGCGGAGCTTCGACTGTACAACAGACTCACCTGCTGCAGGTGATGGAGGCCGTGACTCGTTTGACTCCAGCGAGGAGGCGGAGCTTCGACTGTACAACAGACTCACCTGCTGCAGGTGATGGAGGCCGTGACTCACAACGCACACACACACACTAGTAAAATAATACAAACTACAAACACTCCATTAGAAGAACAAACAGGGATCACTGTGTATCCTTACATATAACCAGCCATGTGGGGCAGTGATGTCACTACTTGGACTGGTTTTGCTGGTTTAATTAATTGACTTTTTAATCCACAGTTTGGACCGTTCATCTCATCATTCTGACTGTTTATTGTCAGAATTTTACTTTTCATCTTACGATTTTGACTTTCTATATAATAATTTTTACCTTTTAGCTCTAAATATCAAGAACTTTAATCTTCCATCACATAATTTTGACTTTTACCTAATAATTTCACCTTTTTCTTATCAGTTTTAGTCTTGATTGCAGAATTTTATTTACCTTTTTATGTCATAATTTCTGTTTTATTATGTATTTTTTGACCCTTTAATGTCATAAGTCTTACCTTTTATCTAATATTTTTTTACTATTAACTGCAGAATTTTGACCTTTTTTTAACCCACAATCTTGACATTTAATTTTATAATTTTTACTGTTTGTCTCATTGTTTTGACTTTTTATCTCATAATTTAGACTTTTTTTAATCTATTTTTTTACAAATATTTTATCATATAATTTTGACCATTTATCTTATAATTTATTTTTTGCTTTAATCTTAAAATTTTGTCTTCCTATCTCATTTCTTTTACATTTTATCTCATAATTTTTGCAGCATTTTGACATTTTTTTCCCATATTTTTGACCTTTTATCATAAGATTTTACCATTTATTTGAGAACTTTTACTTGTATCTCATAATTTATGCATTTATTTTTTACCATTTATCCCACAGTTGTGACTGCTAGTACCGAATATTGATTCATCTGATAATTTTGGCATTTTATTGTCTATTTTTTACTATTTATTGCAGAATTCTGACGTCTTATCTCTTAATTTTGGCTTTTTTCCCCTCAGAATTTCCGTTTTATTTAATAATTTTTTAATGTTTAATCTTTTATTTTGGCAGAACTACGACCTTTTCTCTGATATTTTTATTTTTATTTTCATATTTTGTATTTTTTTCAGAGGCCACCCTGGAGGAGCTGCTCCCTCCGTGACCTCCGACCCCGCCGCGTCCAGCCCCGCTAACCCCGCCCCTCTGCAGAGAGAACGGGAGCTCCATTCAAACACACCAAACTCGGCGGCCCGGGATGCGACAGTCGCTGTAGGAGCAGAGAAAGGCGGCAGCAGCAGCACCAGAACCCCGAACACACGCTTCAGCTCCAGAACCGGACCAGCAGACACCCAGAGACCCAGAGGCAGGCAGGAGCTCCGCAGCCGGAACACACTCTCACTGAGCGCAGTCTGCTAGCAGGAGGCTAACGGCTAACCACCGACATGGCGAGCGCCTCGTACCACATCTCCAACCTGCTGGAGAAAATGACCTCCAGCGACAAGGATTTCAGGTACAATGAAGCCCGGCGGAGCAAACTCTCTGCCCGGGTCTATTTTGATCAGCCCCCGGTGTCTGTACTCGGTGTTCAGACCCGCCGCGGCGCCGTCAGGCCGCAGGCTGCTATGCTAACTGCTAGCCTGCCACCTGTCTGATCATCGTCACATCGCTAGCTAGCTAGCTAGTTAGCTAGCTACCAGCAGCGGCGTTGGTTAGGTTTGACAGCGCGGCGCTAGTTAGGAGCTGGTTAGCACGCTAAGCTGCTGCACATGAAGCTAAACTGACAGCCGAGTTGCGCCGTCACTTAGCGGTTAGCTTGCGTGCTAGCTGGTTAACTTGTGTCATGCCGCAAGCTAGCATGATGCGAGCCGCCGTTCGTGTGTGTGTGTTCACGGTGTCCGTTTGGATTAATGTTAGCACGGCGGCTAGCTGCAACTCTGTCCTGCAACTAGTTGAGCAGTTGATGCGGGGTTGGTGTGGCTAACTAGCTGGGTGGTTCTGGGGGTGTGGTGGCCTGGTTAGCCCCGGTTCTAAACATGTAAACAGAAGAAGAGCTGCGGCTGGTGGGGATGCTGTCAGCAGAGATGTCAGCGTTTCCACTGGGATCATCCTGTGGCTGTTTTTATTGAATCACTGGAAGTCTCTCTTTACCCCAGAATGCTTCTTTCAGCTTTTCAGCTCTAAACACCACTCAGATGGTCGATTCACCATGACAGTGTAACTTCTGGTTTTAGCCCTATTCAGATGTGCTGTCTCAGTGTCTGCAGCTTTAAATTCAGGAAGAAGACTCTCTCTGCATGAGGTGTACGAGACCAAGATGTTCTATCGCTTCTAATTTTCTCTCTAAGTGGTCATTTAACATGTAAATATCCCTGAAATCACAGACACTCATTGTTTTTAACTCCTGTTTGGTGAGTTTGTCAGGCAGCGTTTTAAAATTAGCATTTTAGCTGCAGGTCAGAAGCTTCACAGTGACAGCAGGTTAGCGTAAAGTCCAAACAGGTTTCAGTCACTGTTTCATCCTCGTTCTGATGTATGACAACAGCAACAGAAAAATCTGTCAGTGAGAACAGCTTTGTTTTGGGTTTACCTGTATTAAAATAAAGTATATGTGAGCACAGAGAGCAGGAGAGAAGCTAACAGGTGTAAAACTCAGGTGTGTTTTCTATTCAGGTGTTAGAGCTGCTGCAATCCGACATCCAAACAAAAACTACTTTCTGTTTTGTGAGTTGTTTTCAGTAATCCCAGCATCATCGACTATGTTGACCAATCCCAGCAGCTTTATTGTCTACTTCTAAAGAGGCCAGAAATGCTACTGTTGTTAGCGTTAGCTGCTAAACTGATCAGAATTGGCGTTGATGTTTTAATTTAATCTTTACAGCAGTTTAAAAGCTCCAGCCTGAAAACGTGCTGAGCAGGAGGAGATGTGAAATGTTGTGATGCAGTAAAATAACAGCTGGAACTCAATCAGTCAATGTATTGATCCACAGAACATTAATCGTCTAAGTTGTTTTCTTAGTAAAACACACAACATTAGCAGGTTCAAGGCTCTGAATTGTGAGATATTAGATGCTTTTCTTGGTCTCATATCGTTGTGAATCAACCTTAAGCCTCCAAGGTGTTGTGATGCCCTTTTTCAATATATTTTGATGTTTTATTGACTAAATAATCAGCTGATTAATTGTCTAAAAGGGCTGTAGAGGATTCAGTAGTAACAGAATATGTAGGTGTGGCCCCGAGCTGGAACATGTTGACTTCATAGTGGATTTATTTGAACTTCTTCATTCAGATAATTAAAGCTCCAGATGTTGATTCACTGCATAGAATGTTTGGGAACATTCAGAAGAATACCCTTCATATGTTGTTTAATCACCACATGAAGACAACCTGGAAGCATCTCTGCACATATGACACCAATCATCATGACACCAACATCTAGACTCCTATGAACACCAACATCTAGACCCCTATGAACACCAACATCTAGACCCCTATGAACACCAACATCTAGACCCCTATGAACACCAACATCTAGACCCCTATGAACACCAACATCTAGACCTTATGAACACCAACATCTAGACCCTATGAACACCAACATCTAGACCCCTATGAACACCAACATCTAGACCCCTATGAACACCAACATCTAGACCCCTATGAACACCAACATCTAGACCCCTATGAACACCAACATCTAGACCCTATGAACACCAACATCTAGACCCTATAAACACCAACATCTAGACCCCTATGAACACCAACATCTAGACCCCTATGAACACCAACATCTAGACCCTATGAACACCAACATCTAGACCCTATGAACACCAACATCTAGACCCTATGAACACCAACATCTAGACCCTATGAACACCAACATCTAGACCCTATGAACACCAACATCTAGACCCTATGAACACCAACATCTAGACCTATAAACACCAACATCTAGACCCTATGAACACCAACATCTAGACCCCTATGAACACCAACATCTAGACCCCTATGAACACCAACATCTAGACCCCTATGAACACCAACATCTAGACCCCTATGAACACCAACATCTAGACCCTATGAACACCAACATCTAGACCCCTATGAACACCAACATCTAGACTCTATGAACACCAACATCTAGACCCCTATGAACACCAACATCTAGACCCTATGAACACCAACATCTAGACCCCTATGGACACCAACATCTAGACCCCTATGAACACCAACATCTAGACCCCTATGAACACCAACATCTAGACCCCTATGAACACCAACATCTAGACCCTATGAACACCAACATCTAGACCCTATGAACACCAACTTCTAGCTCACTTCCTCGATGGTTTGAACATGGAGGTAGACACCAGTGAGATCACCTGTTTAACCCGTTAAAGATAGATTAAACTCAGCCTCTTTGTTGAGCCGATCGATCACGACTGAGGTTGGCAGCAGGACTAATCATCCTGATCACTTCTGACGGCGCCAGGAATCTGTGAAACTGTGCGACTCGTCAGAATCTGATGTGAAAAAAGAAAAAACAACAAAAACCTGCTGCTGACCCTGAAAACTGGAAGCTTCACTCCAGTCTGTAAACCGACTCGCTGTTCAGGAGAGATAATGACGCTTTCTGTTTGAGGTGCTGCTGCTTTTATTTTCTTAAGTCGGCCGTCGAACACGTCTGATCCGGTTTAGTTTTAACACATGCAGGACGAGACACAGGAAAACATGAACACTGGAGTCAGCAGAGATAATATGGTGTTAAAATGAAAGATCTTATTTAGTCTCCTGTGGACAAAAGGGTCGTCTCACTGTGTATATTTTAGATTTTATATGAGGTTTTGTGTCTTTTTGTGGTAATTTTTTGTTGGTTTTTTTAGGCCTTTTCGTGTCCCTCTGTCGTTGATTTGTATGTTAATGTGTTGATTTGATCGTTTTGTGTCTTTTTGTAGGCGTTCAGTTTCATTTTGAGGTCGTTTTGTGTCCTGGTGTGTAGGGATCTACGATAACATCGGCGTCCGATAATTATCTGTAAATATTGGTAATTATGACGTCATTCTGATAATAAAAAAATTAGCCGATAATAATAAAGACTGTGAATCTTGGTTTTTGCCGTTGGTCTGTGTGTTGTGGTTTGTCCTCATGCCTGGCTCCTCAACCCCTCCCCTCCCCGACGGTACTGTCCCATGTGTGTGATGTCATCAGACTGCGCGGGCAGAGAAAAACAAGCAGCATGTCGTGGCACTCATAGACATATATACGTAGACGCCGCATTGACTGTGGAGGGATGTGCCTAAAGCTCCGCCATCTTGGTACAGGGCTAGCAGAGGGGGGAGTGAATGTAAGTCTATGGAGGTAAGAGGTACTCCACAATCTTAAAGTAGAATTATTCATTGAATTTTCGACCGATTTCCAAACGGTTTGGTTTGTTAAAACGTCACACATGTAGCTTTGACACAGGATGCTTGGATGCTTTTGTTCTATTGATGTCTGCCTGTCCGTCCTCCATGTCTGACGTTTGTAACAAACAATATATGTTGACAACTGATGGATTTATGATCACTTTTATAGTGCAGACATGTCATTCCTCTATAGACGTAATGCACTGTAGGGGCGAGTGGCACTGTACCAAGATGGCCGCCGCGTAGTCACGTCGGCTCCAATCGGCAGCGGCAGTCAACGCGGCGTCTACGTATATATGTCTATGGTGGCACTGACCAGAGTGGGCTTTCTTTACCGAGTCAGAAGAAGACATTTGAGTAGGGCTGGTCCTGAATACTGGTTGGTTGTGGTGGTGTTGGGATAATAATTTTGATATTTGAATAGTCGTGTGCGCCGCTGCCGGGGGCGTTGCCAAGACTGTAGTATGGTGCTGAGCGTCTCCAAACGACGCCAAGGCTCTAGAATGCTGCTGTGGTTGTAGATGATCTGCCAACTCTGGTGCCGACACCGCAGCACGAACCCAATCGGTTGACATTATCGGTTATCGGCTGCAAGAAGTATAAAACTATCGATTATCGGTATCGGTTGAAATTGGAATTATCGTGCTTCCCTACTACTGTGATCGTTTGTGGTCATTTTGTGACTTTTTGTGTCTTTACTTAAATCGATTTGGGTCTTTTTGTTGTGTTTTTTGTGTCTTTATGTTTATTTGTTTTGTGTTTTTTAGGCAGTTTTGTGTCTCGTTGTCGATGTTTGGTTGTGTCTGGAGGGTTTGTGTCTTTTAATGCTTTGTTGTTGTTTTGTGTCTTTTTCTGGTGTTTTTTTGTTTGTTTAAGGCCTTTTTGTGGTAGTTTAATTTTATTTTTGAACACCAACATCTAGACCCTTATGAACACCAACATCTAGACCCTATGAACACCAACATCTAGACCCTATGAACACCAACATCTAGACCCTATGAACACCAACATCTAGACCCTTATGAACACCAACATCTAGACCCTATGAACACCAACATCTAGACCCTTATGAACACCAACATCTAGACCCTATAAACACCAACATCTAGACCCTATGAACACCAACATCTAGACCCTATGAACACCAACATCTAGACCCCTATAAACACCAACATCTAGACCCTATAAACACCAACATCTAGACCCTATGAACACCAACATCTAGACCCTATAAACACCAACATCTAGACCCTATAAACACCAACATCTAGACCGCTATAAACACCAACATCTAGACCCCTATAAACACCAACATCTAGACCCCCATGAACACCAACATCTAGACCCTATGAACACCAACATCTAGACCCCTATTTGTACCAACATCTAGACCCTATGAACACCAATATCTAGACCCTATGAACACCAACATCTAGACCCTTATGAACACCAACATCTAGACCCTATAAACACCAACATCTAGACCCTATGAACACCAACATCTAGACCCTATGAACACCAACATCTAGACCCCTATGAACACCAACATCTAGACCCTATGAACACCAACATCTAGACCCCTATAAACACCAACATCTAGACCCTATAAACACCAACATCTAGACCCCTATAAATACCAACATCTAGACCCCTATGGACACCAACATCTAGACCCCTATAAACACCAACATCTAGACCCCTATGAACACCAACATCTAGACCCCTATGAACACCAACATCTAGACCCCTATGAACACCAACATCTAGACCCTATAAACACCAACATCTAGACCCCTATGAACACCAACATCTAGACCCTATGAACACCAACATCTAGACCCCTATTTGTACCAACATCTAGACCCTATGAACACCAACATCTAGACCCCTATGAACACCAACATCTAGACCCTATGAACACCAACATCTAGACCCCTATGAACACCAACATCTAGACTCCTATGAACACCAACATCTAGACCCTATGAACACCAACATCTAGACCCTATGAACACCAACATCTAGACCCCTATGAACACCAACATCTAGACCCTATGAACACCAACATCTAGACCCCTATGAACACCAACATCTAGACCCCTATGAACACCAACATCTAGACCCTATGAACACCAACATCCAGACCCCTGAACACCAACATCTAGACCCCTATGAACACCAACATCTAGACCCTATGAACACCAACATCTAGACCCTATGAACACCAACATCTAGACCCTATGAACACCAACATCTAGACCCTATGAACACCAACATCTAGACCCCTATGAACACCAACATCTAGACCCTATGAACACCAACATCTAGACCCCTATGAACACCAACATCTAGACCCTATGAACACCAACATCTAGACCCCTATGAACACCAACATCTAGACCCCTATGAACACCAACATCTAGACCCTATGAACACCAACATCTAGACCCTATGAACACCAACATCTATGAACACCAACATCTAGACCTATGAACACCAACATCTAGACCCTATGAACACCAACATCTAGACCCCTATGAACACCAACATCTAGACCCTATGAACACCAACATCTAGACCCTATGAACACCAACATCTAGACCCCTATGAACACCAACATCTAGACCCCTATGAACACCAACATCTAGACCCTATGAACACCAACATCTAGACCCCTATGAACACCAACATCTAGACCCTATGAACACCAACATCTAGACACCATTGAGATCACCTGTTTAACCTGTTAAAGATAGATTAAACTCAGCCTCTTTGTTGAGCCGATCGATCACGACTGAGGTTGGCAGCAGGACTAATCATCCTGATCACTTCTGACGGCGCCAGGAATCTGTGAAACTGTGCGACTCTTCAGAATCTGATGTGAAAAAAGAAAAAACAACAAAAACCTTCCGCTGACCCTGAAAACTGGAAGCTTCACTCCAGTCTGTAAACCGACTCGCTGTTCAGGAGAGATAATGACGCTTTCTGTTTGAGGTGCTGCTGCTTTTATTTTCTTAAGTCGGCCGTCGAACACGTCTGATCTGGTTTAGTTTTAACACATGCAGGACGAGACACAGGAAAACATGAACACTGGAGTCAGCAGAGATAATATGGTGTTAAAATGAAAGATCTTATTTAGTCTCCTGTGGACAAAAGGGTCGTCTCACTGTGTTTATTTTAGATTTTATGTGAGGTTTTGTGTCTTTTTGTGGTAATTTTTTGTGTTTTTTTAGGCCTTTTCATGTCCCTCTGTCGTTGATTTGTATGTTAATGTGTTGATTTGATTGTTTTGTGTCTTTTTGTAGGCGTTCAGTTTCATTTTGAGGTTGTTTTGTGTCCTACTGTGTTTATTTGTGATCATTTTGTGTCTTTTGGGGTTTTTTGTGCCTTTTATGTGTATTTTGTGGCCGTTTTGTGTCTCTTTGTCATTGTTTTTTATGTCATCTTGTTAATTTGTGGTGGTTTATGTCTGTTTGTATTCGGTTTGTTTCCCTTTGTGTCGTCTTGTCTTTTTTCTGGTTCTTTTGTGTATTTTTGTAGCGTTTTTTTGTTTTTTGAGGACGTTTTGTGTGTCTTTGTCATTGTTTTGTATCATCCTGTGTTTATTTCTACTTTTGTGTCTTTATTTAAATCGTTTTGTCTTTTTATTGTGTTTTTTGTGTCTTTATGTGTATTTTTGTGGCCTTTTTGTGTTTGTTTTGTGTTTTTTGTGTGTTTTTGTGTTTTATGTTTTCTTGTGTCTTTTTATGTTTTTTAATTTGGTTTGTGTTAATTTGATTGCTTTGTGTATCTTTTGCCATCATTTTGTGTCTTTCTGTGGAGCGTTTTTGTGTCTATGTTGTGTCTTTTATGTCTTTTTGTCATCACTTTGTCTCATTTTGTGTCGTCTCGTCTCTTTTGCAGGTTGTTTCGCGCATTTTTTGGCGGTTCTGTGTTTTTTAGGTGTTTTTGTGTGTCTTTGTCATTGTTTTGTACCTTACTGTGTTTATTTGTGATCGTTTGTGCGTCATTTTGTGTGTTTTTGCTGTGTTTTTGTGGCCGTTTTGTGTTTGTTTTGTTTTTTCAGGCAGTTTTGTGAATGTTTTCTTGTATCTTTTTATGTTTTTTAATTTGTTTTGTGTTTTTTTTAGGTGTTTTTGTGTGTATTTGCCATTGTTTTGCACCTTACAGTGCTTATTTGTGATCGTTTGTGCGTCATTTTGTGTCTTTGTGGAGCTTCTTGTGGCTTTTTGTCGTGTTTTTTGCTCTTTAGCGGAGCTTTTTTGGGGCTGTGTTGTGTCTCATCTTTCTGTCGTCCCTTTTTTTGCGTTGTCTTGTCTTTTTTTCTGGTTCTTTCGTGTATTTTTGCGGCTGTTTGTGTCTTTTGAGGATGTTTCGTGTGTCTTTGTCATCATTTTGTGTCTTTTTCTGGGTATAATCTTGCTCTTGGAGGATTTGAACCACTGAAGAAGACAATGAAAGATGTTGTTGACCCTCAGAAGAACAGACGGATCGTCTCGGTTTGTTTATTTTGTCTTGTAAATCCACTTTTAATGTCCGCTGATGCTCATTTAAGGCGCCAGAGGAGGACAGAATGTAAAAATCTGGGGTTGTTTGTGTTTGTCGTCCTGACCCGAGGCTTTCAGGCTCCACCAGTCAAATGAATGAGCTCACAGACGGTGAGTCTTCAGCTGACCTCCGATCAGATTTAACCAGGATGACATCGACCTCCAGGACTCGTCTCTTTGGGTATTTACGACCAGAGAGCAGGAGAAATGATAGAAATGTGGTTCTGCAGGCGGGCGGCTGGAGGTCTGGTTGGTTTCTGTAAAGCTGGAGACACAAATATTCACCTTGGAGACTCTGAAGTTGGTTTTCGTCTCGTCCTTTCACTTGTTTCCATCTTCTGACTTCTTTGGCAGCGTCTGTGATCGTTCTCTGTCGGAGTAATGAGCCTTAAACTCTGACCGTTGATGCTCCGGGGGTCTGCAGCCTGTTAGTACTTGTAATGTGACACAACCGCAAAGGATTGTGGGTCAGAAAACCAGAAAAACACGTCGACTGAAAGTGAAAAACCTTAATAGATGTAGTGTAGGATTTTAGGAATGCTCATTTAGACGCACAAAATGTTTTTCTGTTTGCCTTCAGATGTATTTGTGGTCGTTTTCTGCCGACGTCTTTTAGTGCGTCTTTCTTTTTAAAGGCCGTTTTGTGTCTTTCTGTTGTTTTTTGTCGTCGTTTTTGTGTGTTTGCGGTGGTTTCATGTCTTTCTGTTGTCATTTTGTGTGTTTTTCTGGAGGTTTTGTGTCTTTTTGAGATCAGTGTAAGTTGTTTTTCAGGCCAAATGGTGTGTCTGTGTCATCTTTTAATATCCTGTGTTTTGTTTGTGGTTGTTTGTGTTCATTTGGTACCATTTTGTCATTATTTTGTGTCTATTTGTGACTCCTCGTGGTGGTTTTGGTGTCTCTAGTCCGCCTTGTCGTCGTTTTATATCTTATTGTGTGTGTTTGTGGTGGTTTCGTGTCTTCCTGGCAGTATTTTATGTATTTTTCTGAAGGTTTTGTGTTTTATTTGTGATTGTTTTGCGTCCTTTTGCTGTCATTTTGTGTATTTTTCTGGAGGCTTTCCGTCTCTTTATGGTTGTTTTTTGTCGTCAGTTTGTGTTTGTTGAGGCTGAATGTTGTTTCTGTGTCATCTTGTTGCATCTTGTGTTTATTTGCCTTCATTTTGTGTTTTTCTTTGTGGTTGTTTTACATCTTCTCCTGTTCATTTGTAGTTGTTTAGTGTAAGTTTGTCTTTATGTTGCGTCTTTTTGGCTGATTTCTGACTCCCTGTGGTGGTTTTGGGGTGTTTTTTTGTCAGTTTTTATGTTTTCATCCTCGTTTTATATCTTATTGTGTGTATTTGTGGTCAATTCATGTCTTTTTGGCATCATTTTGTGCCTTTTTCTGGAGGTTTTGTGTCTTTTGTTGTCATTTTATATCTTCTTGTGCTATTTGTGTTTGTTCAGTATCATTTTGTCATTATTACTGACAGATTTGTGACTTCTTGTAGTGGGTTGTACGATTGTAACGGTACACAGAAGTCACGGTTCGGTTCGGGACCCTCTGGAGTCGACGGACGCCCCGGTGTGTCAAAGTGACATGACTGATTTAAGATGACGTAGCGGCAAGACGCCTCACTGACTCTCCAGAGTGTGGATTTCTAACTATCTACCAGTCTTTGAATCGTGTTGATCGGCCAAGTAAAACCAGAGTTATGACAGATAATAAACACCATACTTTCTCCACGTTTGGAGCTCCTTACTGCTTTGGTCTGGTCCACTTGTTTTACTCCTTTATCATCCTTTACCAGGAAACCCAAGTGATCCCAGACGGGTGGTTTTAACCACGGCGGAGCGTCTTCCAGCTGTTAGCATTAGCATCCCATTTGCTAGCCACACGGTCCGTCCCATCCAGTGTTCCCCTGGAAACTCCTGCCTGTTTTTAGTTCCGCAGTACTGTTCAACTGTGAGACAGAGAAGGTCCAACACAACTACGAGGTTCAATTAAAGCTATTCTGTACATCGGCCGTTCTTAATAGTCTTAAAATTTACATACCACGGTTCACCTCTGTACCCAACGGTTCGGTTCGGTGTGTTGTTACCTTCAGTAGTTGTTTGGAGGTTTTTTGGTCCGTTTGTGTCCCTTTTTTCGTCTTCCTGTGTATTTGTGGTCATTTCCTGTCTTTTTCTGTAGGTTTTGTGTTTCCTTGTGATTCTTTGGAGTCTTTTTGTCCCACATAAACATGACTGCTTTTCTGGAGATGCTAACCCTCTAAACCAGTGGTTCTCAACTGGTGGGTCGGGACCCAAAAGTGGGTCGCGAAGCCATTTTGAGAGGGTCGCAGAAGCATGAACTCCCCCCAAAAAGTAGTGGTATAAAGTCTTTTTGTTAAAAGGACGTGTTTCTTATGACGCAGTTTGCTTTCAATAGCAGGATATTTACCTCTAGATTCGGCTCTGCCAGCTTTTTGGAGAAATTTATGCTAAAACGTCCCAAAAATATACGAAAATGTGCTCAGAATCTGTCAAAATGGGCCAAAATTTGCCAAAAACTTGGCAAAAGTGTCCAAATATAACAAAAAAATAAACCAAAATGTTCCTAAATTGTGTCAAAATGCGTTGAGACGACACTCAAATAAACCTCAATTTGTTAACAGGAACAGCAAACTTCAAAAATTTGGGTCACGACTGTTATTAATGGAGGCATAGTGGGTCCTGAGGCTGGACCAGTTGAGAACCACTGATCTAAACTAGAACTAAGTGGATGAATTTCTGATTAAAATCAATTCTGTAGCATCCAGTCGATCCAAAGACGACCAAAAACTGATGGAAAATGACTTTATTGAGCCGTCCTTGTCATTAACCAGCGTAAGAACTATGGTGAAAACAAAATAAACCACGATTACTGTTCATTCACCTTTTAACGGTAACATAACTCCTACATTAGTAACTTTCCATGAGCAAATCTGTAATACATCTTAGCAATAAACATTTCTATGACATTTACAAACCTTGTTCTCCCACTGACTGAAGCTAAAACCTTTATTGACTTTTCCGTTGTCCTTTTCTCAGTTTTCCCGTCGATAGTTTAATGATCTCAGACGTTTGACCGATTGGTTTCGTGTTCTCAGGTTCATGGCGACGAACGACTTGATGACGGAGCTGCAGAAAGATTCAATCAAACTGGACGACGACAGCGAGAGGAAGGTCAGTCCAGACTGGTTTCACTGGGCCGCTGGTTTGTTTCTGTTCACTGATCAATGCGATTATTGACAGGTGGTCCGGATGATCCTCAAACTGCTGGAAGACAAGAACGGAGAAGTCCAGAACCTGGCCGTCAAATGGTGAGAGCGCAGCCACACCCACGTTTTCAGGTTTAACCCGTCGTCGGCGTCTGACTGACCGGGTGCGTTTGTTTCGTCAGCCTGGGTCCTCTGGTCAGCAAGGTGAAGGAGTACCAGGTGGAGACCATCGTGGACACGCTGTGCACCAACATGCTGTCGGACAAAGAGCAGCTCAGAGACATTTCATCCATCGGACTCAAGACGGTGATCGGAGAGTTACCGCCCGCCTCCAGTGGTAGGAATCCTGCAAACACACTCAGATACTTCAGCTGTTACTGCAAATACACAATATTATACTGCTGTTAGAGCTCCGCCCTCCTCCTGTGGTAAAACAGTCCCACCTCAGAGTTCCTCGGTTTTACTCATAAATTTCAGCTGTTTTCTCACAATTCTGCCCTCATATCTCATTATTTTGACGCCTTACTTCATAATTTACACCTCACCTCTCATAGTTTTCATCTTCTATCTTGCAAATTTGACTGTTAACTGCAGAATTTCAACCCTGTGGCTCAGAATTTTCAGATTTAATCTAACAAATTTGCAATCATATGTCTGAGTTTTGCCTGTTAACTGCAGATTTTCAACCCCATGTCTCATAATTCCTGTTTTATCTGATGTTTTTGACTCTTTATCTTCCACATCTTATGTTTTATCTCATAACTGTGACGTGTTAATTCCACATATTTCACTTTTTATCTCACGTTCTTGCCTTTCTCTCTTAATTTTGAGCCGTTATTTCATAATATCTATGTTTCGTCTCGTCGTTTTGTCTTTATATCTGCGCACAAGTTGGATTTAACTCAACATTTTGATTGTTAAATGCAGAATTTCAACCCTGTGGCTCATAATTTTGGCCTTTCCTCATCTTTTATCTAACAAATTTGCGATTATATGTCTAAATTTTGACTGTTAATTGCAGATTTTCAACCTTTTATCTCCTAATTGTGGCTTTTTGATTTCATATATTTCACCTTTTATCCCACATCCTCGCCTCTATCTCATAATTTCTGTGTTATGTGATAATTTAGACGTTTGCATCTCATAATTTTACATTTTTATTGTGTATTTCTGCCGTTAAAATGACAAAACAACAAAACTTCCAGAGGATTTTGGATGATCTGAAGGTTTCTTGCTGAAATACTCGTTTATTTTAGTGATTTCTGACAAAGAAAAGCAGGAAAACGTTTAATTTTGCTGCAGAAACCTGCTAATTTTTGAGTTTTTGTGCTTCAGAAATGACGAAACGTCTGCAGATTGTTTGTCTGCTGATGGATTCCGTCGGCCGACTGACGTTTCTCCTCCTCCCTCCTCAGGTTCTGCTTTAGCTGCCAGCGTTTGTAAGAAGATAACGGGTCGTCTGACGAGCGCCATCGCCAAACAGGAAGACGTGTCCGTCCAGCTGGAGGCGCTCGACATCATGGCCGACATGCTCTGCAGGTAGATTAGATCAGACCTCACGTCTTGGTTTTGTTGTTTTGTTTTTGTTGTTTTCTCTGTTGTTTTTGTTGCTTTTTGTGTTGTTTTTGTTGCCTTTTGTGTTGTTTTTGTTGCTTTTTGTGTTATTTTGTGTTGTTTTTGTTGCCTTTTAGGTTGTTTTTGTTGCTTTTTGTGTTGTTTTTGTTGCTTTCTGTCTTGTTTTTGTTGCTTTTTGTGTTATTTTTGTTGCCTTTTGTGTTGTTTTTGTTGCTTTTTGTGTTGTTTTTGTTGCCTTTTGTGTTGTTTTTGTTGCTTTTTGTGTTATTTTGTGTTGTTTTTGTTGCCTTTTAGGTTGTTTTTGTTGCCTTTTGTGTTGTTTTTGTTGCTTTTTGTGTTATTTTGTGTTGTTTTTGTTGCCTTTTAGGTTGTTTTTGTTGCTTTTTGTGTTGTTTTTGTTGCCTTTTGTGTTGTTTTTGTTGCTTTTTGTGTTATTTTGTGTTGTTTTTGTTGCCTTTTAGGTTGTTTTTGTTTCCTTTTGTGTTGTTTTTGTTTCCTTTTGTGTTGTTTTTGTTGCATTTTGTGTTGTTTTTGTTGCTTTTTGTGTTTTTGTTGCCTTTTGTGTTGTTTTTGTTGCCTTTTGTTTTATTTTTGTTGCCTTCTGTCTAGTTTTTGTTGCCTTTTGTGTTGTTTTTGTTGCCTTTTGTTTTATTTTTGTTGCCTTCTGTCTAGTTTTTGTTGCCTTTTGTGTTGTTTTTGTTGCCTTTTGTGTTGTTTTCGTTGTTTTCTGTCTTGTTTTTGTTGTTTTGTGTCTCATTTAGTTGCTTTCTGTCTTGTTTTTGTCATTTTTGTGTAGTTTTGTTCCTTTCTGTGTTGTTGTTTTTGTTGTTTTGTATGTTGTTTTCATCAACTGTAGGAAGATGTTCCTCCATGCTGGATGTATCTCCAGCTACTGTCTCCTCTGTTCTCTGGTTCTGATGCTGCATTTATTCATTGATCCAGTAGGTTTGATTTTCCTCTCAGTCGCTCTGTGGAAACACTGCCTGCAGTTCAACCTGGAAATCAATCAAGAGCTCATATGTTTTGTTTTGTTTTGAAGCTGGAACTTTCTCTCTCCGTCCTTATGTTTGTTGTGTTTCCATATCGATAAATGACTTTATAATGAGGTGAAACATGACGAAAACAGACAAACTGGTCGGAGTTCAGAGGCTGACTGAATGTAAATGAGTGAATTAAATGATAAACTGTGTTGTGTTTGCAGACAGGGAGGTCTGCTGGTGAACTTCCATCCCTCCATCCTCAGCTGCCTGCTGCCTCAGCTCACCTCCCCCAGACTGGCTGTCAGAAAGGTACGACTCACCTTCAGACTCTCCGACCTTCTGCCGTAACTCACGTAGAAGAAGCTCTCAGTTCTTATCCTGATGTTAGCCTCGTAGCTTCAATCGTAGACTTACCTGAGCTCGAAGACGTCTTCTAGCGGCTCAGGCAAGTCTACGATTGAAGCTACGAGGCTAACCGTGACCTGGACGACTGAGAACCTTCAGACATGTTATCCTGATGTTTCAGAGGACCATCATGGCTCTGGGCCACCTGGTCATGTCCTGCGGGAACCTGGTCTTCATCGACCTGATCGAGCACCTTCTGACCGAGCTGGGCAGGAACGACAACATGTCGACCACCAGAACCTACATCCAGTGTACGGCCGCCATCAGCAGACAGGCGGGGCACAGGATCGGTGAGGTTCACACCGCCCTTCAGTTTGATTTATAGAGATCAGCTGACGCTCTCTCAGCTCTGACCTGCTGTTCTTCTGTCCAGGAGAGTATCTGGAGAAGATCATCCCGCTGGTCGTCAAGTTCTGCAACGTGGATGACGACGAGCTCAGAGAGTACTGCATCCAGGCCTTCGAGTCCTTCGTCAGGAGGTGAGACGCAGCAAATAAAGACCCAGAACGCTGCTGCAGCTCTGCTTCTTCTTCTTCTCCTTTAATATTTTCTATTTGTTCTCAGGTGTCCTAAAGAAGTTTACCCCCACGTTCCCACCGTCATATCCATCTGCCTGCGCTACCTGACCTACGACCCCAACTACAACTTTGACGACGAAGACGAGGACGACAACGCCATGGACGCCGAGCAGAACGATGAAGACTACCAAGGTACCGAAGTAGAGCCCAGAGCAGGTTACCTAGCTGTAGGGAACTACCGCTAACTGAGATAACGTTAGCTCCTGTGTTAGCCTAAACAAGATGAACCTGGCTAAGATTGTGTTAGCTGCTGTCTTGGCTCAAATACGATAACATTAGCTATCATTTTAGCCTCAACAAAGAGCATTTGCTGCTCTGTTAGCATAGACAAGATAATGTTAGCTGCTATGTTACCCTAACCAGGATAATGTGAGATGATGTGTTGGAATTAGTGAGACAACGCTAGAAGCTACAATATCTAAAGCAAAATATAACTACCTGCTACGTTAACCTAAACCGAATAGCTCTAGCTGCTACATTAGCCTAAACAAGTTAATGTTAGCTGCCGCTGTGTTAGCGACAAACAAGATTTGATTTGTCACTATGTCGGTCTTTGAAAATACTGTAAGCTGATATGTTGGCCTAGACAAGATTATGTTAGGTTAAAGAATATATAATTAGTCATTATGTTAGCTTTAGCAAGATAGCATTACCACTATGTTTGCTTAAGCCAAACAGTTTGTGCCACTATGTTAGCCTAAACAAAGGGAAAATTAGTTACAGACTTGACTTAAATATGACGTTAGCTACTATGTTATCCAAAGCAAGATAGCGTTACCTGTAATGTTAGCCTCAACCAAATAGCTCTAGCTGCTACATTAGCCTAACAAGTTAATGTTACCTGCTGCTTTGGGTTTAATACAGTTATGTTAGCTACTACGTTAGCCTAAACAAGATGACGTTAACTACTGTTTTAACAAAAACAAGATAGAATTTGTCACTTTGTTAGCCTTTACAAGGTTATGTTAGCTTCCGTGCTAGCTTAAACAAGATAACATTTGTCACTATATTAATCACAACAACATGATGTTAGCTGCTGTGCTAGTGAAAACAATATTGGATTTGTCACTATGTTTGCCTTAGAAAAATAACTTAAGTTGATATGTTAGCCTAAACAGGATTATGTTAGCTTAAACAATATATAATTAGTCATTATGTTAGCCTTAGCAAGACAGCATTAGCACTGTGTTTGCCTAAACAAGATAAAATCAGTTTCTGCATTGACTTAAAAATGATAACGTTAGCTACTATATTATCCAAAGAAAGATAGTATTACCGCTAATGTTAGCCTAAACCAAAAAGCTTGTGCTGCTATGTTAGCCTTAACAAGGTAACGTTTGTTTCTGCATTGACTGAAATATGATAAAGTTGGCTATGCAAAGCAAGATAGTGTAACCTGCCATGTTAGCCTAAACCAAATAGCTCTAGCTGCTATGTTAGCCTAAACAAGATAACATTAGCTGCTATGTTAGCCTAGCAAGATAACCTTAGCTGATATGTTAGCCTATGCAAGATAACATTCACTGGTACACTAGCCTAAGCAAGATAACATTAGCTGCTACGTTAGCCTACGCAAGATAACATTAGCTGCTACGTTAGCCTACGCAAGATAACATTCGCTGCTACTCTAGCCTAAGCAAGATAACATTCGCTGCTACACTAGCCTAAACAAGATAACATTAGCTGCTATGTTAGCCTACGCAAGATAACCTTAGCTGCTATGTTAGCCTAAGCAAGATAACATTACCTGCTACGTTAGCCTACGCAAGATAACATTAGCTGCTACGCTAGTCTAAACAAGGTAATCTAACCTTTACTTCAGTCAGAACAAGATTAGGTTAGCTGCTGTGTTAGCTTAGCTGAAATACAAGCAGCCTAGACAATCTTAAAGCTTTGAACTGACTGAAGTCCTTAAATTGACCTTTTCAGGGGTTTTAAATAGAGGATTGAAGCTGGTGAGAAGAAGGGTGATGTCCTGCAGTGTTTACGATGACTCAACGTCTTTCTGTCCATCCAGGAAGTGACGATGAATACAGCGACGACGACGACATGAGCTGGAAGGTTCGGAGGGCGGCGGCTAAGTGTTTGGACGCCGTCGTCTCGACTCGTCACGAGATGCTGCCCGAGTTTTATCGCTCAGTTTCTCCTGCACTCGTCTGTCGCTTCAAGGTAGCATCAAACTCTGGTTTAACTTTACTGTGATGGAAACTAGCTGCAGGAGTTTAAACCAGATTCCTGACTTCACCCAGAGAAACCTGAAGCTAACCTGTATAGATGATGGATTTCTGACCGGACCTTCCTGTGTTTGTTCAGGAGAGGGAGGAGAACGTGAAGGCGGATGTTTTTCACGCCTACCTGTCGCTGCTGAAACAGACCAGACCTGCTCAGAGCTGGTTGGCTGATCCGGACGCCATGGAGCAGGGAGAAACTCCGCTAACGATGCTGCAGAGCCAGGTAAAGGAATGGAGTCAGGAGAAGTTTGGTGGTTGGTACCAAAGCTAACGAAATTTCACGATTCTCAATCTTAACACCACAGCAAGAAGTAACTCGATCAAATGAACGTATCTCACTGTATTTAAATAGTACTGCTGCATAGACAGTGTGCTAACACTGCTAACTTAGCTTGTAGTGCCAACACTGTTATAGGGGACAGACTGAGCAGTGACGATAATAGCTACTAGCATCATCGCTGTGTTAACCTTAACAACATGGTGTTAGCTGCTGTGTTAGCCTAAATGAGATAATGTTAGCTGCTGTTTGCTTAAAAACATAACCTTAGCTGCCATGTTAGCGTAAACAGTATAATGCTAGCTACAATATTTGTTTAAAAAAGATAGCAATAGCGTGTATGTAAACCCAGAAAGGTAGCATTAGTTATGTTTTAACCGAAAAAAGATAACATTAGCTGGTATGTTAGCCTAATCAAGAAAATATTAGCTGCTGCTTTAGCTAAAATAAGATAATGTTGCCTTCTTTCTTAGCCTGGACAAGATAGTTTCAGCCATTTTGTTAGCCTAAAGAAGATGACTTTAGCTACGTTAGTTTAATTAACAGATCATTATCAACTATGTTAGCCCGACAGATAGCATTAGCCGCTATGTTAGCCAGAGTGAGATAACCTGAGTTGCTTTATTAACCTGAACAAGTTAACGTTCTATGCAGCATTAGCTTGAATATGATACAGGTGCTGTAAACAAGATGATGTTAGCTTTTGTGTTAGCCTTAGCAAGATGTCATGAACCCAGATAGTCTTAAGTCCTTAAGTCCAACTGAAAAGTCCTTAAATTGATCTTTTAGATGTCTTAAAATGCTGCAGAATTGTAGCTTTAAATCATGTTTTCATTTGCTTTTTAGCCTTAACTTCTCTTAAATCTGTTCTACAGCTGTCAGTTTATCAAAACGGTGTCCTCAGATGATTAAAGGGACATTTTACTTTTAATATTTATTGTTATATAATGTATACATGTCATTTTTTACATTTTTACTATCTGATGTTTTATGTTAATGTCAATGTTTTATCATTTACAAGTAAAGTTCTGGATTTTTTTTTTAGCAATGTTGAAAAACAAGACATAGTATTGCAGTGCACCTTTTTATTTTAGTTATTTAACCATTTAACTTACATAATTTAAATTAATTGTGTAGTTTAGGGTCAGTATTTATCCGTAAAGCTGTGCAGCAACTTAACTTTCTCGTTAGTGACGTTGGTGTTGTTGTTCTAGTAGTTTTTCTTCTCCAAGCAGAAATCCAAGGTGTCATTTATTATTTAAAAGACTTATTTCTACCGGCTTGTGGTCCAATAGCGCTAAAATACAGGCGACGCCCTGACAGGTGAACATGGAGGAGGATTTGAGCTTATTGCAACCAGGTGAAATTAGAAATAAATAAAGGGCTGCACAACATAAAACATCATCTCCCAATCTGTGTTTGCAGCTCAGTGTTTCGTCCAGCAGGTGTCACTGTTGGACGTCTGTCCGGATGTTGCTTTTGACAGTAGATTTGATCGTCTTTATTCTCTTTGTGCCCCTATCTGACTGAATGCGTCTCTTCCCCTGCAGGTCCCAATGATAGTTAAAGCTCTTCACAAGCAGCTGAAGGAGAAAAGCGTCAAAACTCGTCAGTGTTGTTTCAACATGTTGACTGAGCTGGTGAACGTCCTGCCGGGAGCCCTGACGCAGCACATCCCAGTACTAATACCAGGTAATGCTACTGCCGCTACTACCGCTACTTCTGCTGATTATTTCATCGATTAATTGGATAATAAACACTTCATCTTAGCTCTCTAAACCCCCAAATCCTGCTGGCCTGTTGGAAAAGCTCGATTTAGTTTTTAAAAATCGCCAAACGTTTGTGTTCCAGGCATCATCTTCTCCCTGAACGATAAGTCGAGCAGCTCCAACCTGAAGATCGACGCCTTGGCCTGCCTCCACGTCATCATGGTCACTCACCCCGCCCACGCCTTCCACGCCCACGTCCCCGCCCTCGTCCCGCCCGTCGTCGCCTGCGTTGGCGACCCGTTTTACAAGATCACGTCTGAGGCTCTGCTGGTCACTCAGCAGCTCGTCAAGGTGGGAGTCGAACCTGTGACTGATTCAGCTTCTTAATGTCACGGGTGGATTGATTCTACTTTATTCTGTTTCTTCCAGGTGATCCGACCTCTGGACAACCAATCAGAGGGCTCCGACAGCTTCGACCCCTCCCCCTACATCAACGACCTGTTCACCTGCACGATCAGGCGCCTGAAAGCCGCCGACATCGACCAGGAAGTGAAAGAACGAGCCATTTCCTGCATGGGACAGATCATCTGTAACCTAGGTAACCACCGCCTGCCGGTCACGTGATGTGATGTCATCAGTCATGTGATGCAGCTTCCCTGTTCTGACTTCCTGTTTCTCCGTGCAGGTGACCGTCTGCCCAACGAACTTCCAGGAACGCTGCTGATCTTCTTAGAACGTCTGAAGAACGAGATCACGAGACTGACGACGGTGAAAGGTGAGTCCGGCCGGCGGTCGCCTCAGAATGACCCCGTGAGGTTTCCCAGGTGAGAGGTTGTGACACGTCTGTTTACCTGCAGCTCTGACGCTGATCGCCGGATCTCCGCTGAAGATCGATCTGAGGCCGGTTCTTCCCGACGCCGTTCCCATCCTCGCCTCCTTCCTCCGCAAGAACCAGCGAGCGCTGAAGCTCTGCACGCTGGCTGCTCTGGACATCCTGCTCAGAAACTACAGGTAAGAAACACCTGGATGGATACATGAAGAACCAATCAGAGCTCCAGAATCAGCTGGTTCTTCATCAGCAGTGACTTTATTAATGAGTTTCAGCTTCATACTGTGAATATTCCAGACTTCCAGTTGTTATCGGGGTTTTAGTTTCTAGTAAATGAGTTTCAAACACCTCCTCTGTGCTGCAGCTCTGCCGTGACTCCGGTGATGGTCGACGCCGTCCTGGCCGAACTCCCTCCTCTGATCTCGGAGAGCGACATGCACGTGTCCCAGATGGCGCTGAGCTTCCTGTCCACGCTGGCGGTGACCCACCCGTCCTCGCTGGGGCAGCTGAGCGGCGGGAACATCCTGCAGCAGCTCATCGCGCTGGTTCGATCCCCGCTGCTGCAGGGGGGAGCGCTGGCCGCCATGCTGGACTTCTACCAGGTACTGAAGGGTCGACGTCTCAGTTGTTTTACCGATGAATCAATCAGCTGTTTGGGCAGGAGCAACGAAACCACGAAATATCCATCGTAGCATCCAGGATTGCTTAAGTTCCTCGAAGACGTCTTTGAGAAACTCCAGCCAGCTTCTTGAGGTCTTTCAGGAGGAATTTGAAGTCTCTCAGAAGATTTTCAAGGTCTTTCAGGAGGTCTATGAGATCTTTCCAGGGGTTTTGAAGGAGTTTGAGGTCTTTCAGGTTTTCAGGGTCTTTAGGAAGATTTAGGAGTCTTTCAGGAGGTTCTTGAGGTCTTAAGGGAGGTTTTCGAAGTCTTTAAATAGGTTTTTACTGTCTTTAGGGAAGTTGGTGTTGACTTCAATTAATTATTCAAGGCATTCAAGGACATATTTGAGGTTTTGAGGTCTTCCAGGAGGTTTGTGAGATATTTAAGGACGTCTACGAGATGAGTGTCTCTTGTTTCTCCAAGTCTACGGAGTTCCTCGAAGACGTTTCACCTCTTATTGAAACTCAAACAAGTCCAGATGCTACGATTGAAACTAGGACCCATGACCTGGACGACTGAGAACCTTCAGACATCTTTAATCTGACTTGTTTCTAAATGTAGTTGCTGCATTGTTGAACTACAAAAACCTCCAACTGTACGTGACTGACCAACGTTCTTTGCTTCTGCTGAGTTTAATTTTGACTTGTTGAAGTTCCTGAACGTTATTAGTGACGTTGTGATTCTTGTCTTCAGGCCCTGGTGGCCACAGATACTCCTGGTCTGGGCTACATGGACCTGCTGAGGATGCTGACCGGTCCGGTTTACTCCCAGAGCGCCGCCCTGCCTCATAAACAAGCCTACTGCTCCATCGCTAAATGCGTGGCCGCCCTGACCAGAGCCTGTCCGACTGAAGGCCCCGCTGTGGTCGGACAGTTCATCCAGGTGAGACGCCTGCCGGAAGCCTCCTGCTAGCAGCTACGCTAACGTTAGCGTTGATAAAGTTGACGACGGCTAAATTCTCATAATCAGTTTATCAGGATATGTAGACTCATAAACAGAAACACGGGGCTTATAAAACATGGACTCAAGTGTCCTTTAAAAAAAAGAAAGATAAATATTTTAATCATCCTTTTGGGGAAATTTAAGGTATACAGTAGCTCAAACGTTACAGTAAAGAAAAATAAGGAAACCAATGTAGAAAAGAATTGAAATTAAATCATGCTGATGGAAGAAATAAGGCGACAAACCTGCTGTTGTTTAGGGAGGAAAAGGAGGAGGAGACTTAAGAAGACTTAAAAAGAAGACTTGACTTAAGAAGAAAACTTAAGAAGAGGAAGACAAGAGGAAGACTTAAGAAGAAGACCTAAGAAGAAGAAGACTTAAAAAGAAGACTGAAGAAGACAAGAATAAGACTTAAGAAGAAAAAGACAAGAGGAAGATTTAAGAAGGCGAACACTTAAGAAGAAGACTTAAGAAGAAGAAAACTTAAGAAGAGGAAGAGAGGAAGACTTAGGAAGGCTTAAGAAGAAGACTTAAGAAGAATAAGACTTAAGAAGAAGACTTACGAACAAGAAGACAAGAGGAGGACTTAGGAAGACTTAAGAAAAAGACAAGAAGAAGACTTAAGAAGACGAACACTTAAGAAGAAGACTTAAGAAGAGGAAGAAGACTTAAGAGAAAGAAGATAAAGAAGAAGACTTGAGAAAAAGAAGAAGACAAGAAGAAGACTTAAGAAGACTAAAGAAGAAGACAAGAGGAAGACTTAAGAAGAAGAAGACTTAAGAAGAAGAAGACTTAAGAAGAAGAAGACTTAAGAAGAAGACTTACGAACAAGAAGACAAGAGGAAGACTTAGGAAGACTTAAGAAAAAGACAAGAAGAAGACTTAAGAAGAAGAAGACTTAAGAAGAAGAAGACTTAAGAAGAAGACTTACGAACAAGAAGACAAGAGGAAGACTTAGGAAGACTTAAGAAAAAGACAAGAAGAAGACTTAAGAAGAAGAAGACTTAAGAAGAAGACTTACGAACAAGAAGACAAGAGGAAGACTTAGGAAGACTTAAGAAAAAGACAAGAAGAAGACTTAAGAAGACGAACCCTTAAGAAGAAGACTTAAGAAGAGGAAGACTAAAGAAGAGGAAGAAGACGACTTGAGAAGAAGATCTAAGAAGAACACTTTGTTGTCATGAACACATTTTTACAGTGTTCTGGTGCAGGAAGGCTGAAGGGCCTTGCCCAAGGGCCCAACAATGGATGCATTGGGGTTTGATCCTCTGACCTTCTGATCAGTGGCCCAGAGACTTTACCGTTGCACCACCACTTCCCCCCGATGCAAAATTACTGATCTAATTTGCTGAAGAACCGATAATTTTTGAACGATTAATCCAAACTTCCGTTTATTTTGCTGCTTATTTTGGTGCCAGGCTGCTTCGGGGATAAATTCAGAACAGCTGCTCACGTCAGACAACAACAAATAATGATCACAACTGTGACCTGGAGGGCTGAGGATCTTCACAGAAAACAAATAGTTATAGTTTGTTCTACATGATTGTGAAACAATGATTAAAAGTCAGGTTGTTCTCTGAGAGTCTCTTATTAGGCTCTTATCTTGGTTATTATAAGGACCAGACGCTACATGCTGCATCTTTTTATTTTACAGATCAGTCTGAGCTCTTTAGATCGTCCATAATTTTCTATAAAATGATTTGCAGATTTGAGCAAACTGGCATCATTAGGAAGGTGAAATCATGCAGTTTAATTCGATGTGTGCGACACCTCGCTGCTGTAAACACCTCCAGAGCAATTAAACCAAGAAGAAGGGAAGAGAATGTGCATCTGTGAAGCTCTAAGGATTAAAAGACATCAAACCTGTTGTCGTTTAATTAGATTTTCTGCTCACTTTCCTCCTTTTAGCTTCCTTTCTTTGGTTTAACGGCTCATTTAACACCAGCAGCTGAAACTGGAACATCAGCGGCGACGTTCACTGTAGCTGAAAGAACAAACAAACAAACAGACGACGCTTTAATTGTCTTAAATCTCATCTCGGAGCTTGTTTTTCACACTCTGTGGTTTTGTGTTTCCCCCTCGGGCCGGTAGGATGTGAAGAACAGCCGCTCCACGGACTCCATCAGGCTGCTCGCTCTGCTCTCATTGGGCGAAGTCGGACACCATGTGGACCTCAGCAGCCAACCAGAGCTCAAGACCGTCATCCTGGACGCCTTCTCGTCCTCCAGTGAAGAGGTAACAGCAGTTCATCCAGACACCGGCGTCCTGATGAATCCAGATGTGATTCAGTCAAGTTTGCAACAGTATTTAGTGTTTTCTGTGTTTTTATTATTATTAGTCGAATGATGAAATGAAGTTTTCAATCAAGAAATGTTGATTTCAGCTTCTTAGATGTGAGGATTTGCTGTTTTCTTAATCTTTCATGATGGCAAACTGAGTAACCCTGGTTTCTGACAGCTGATTGACCCTCAGCTGTTTACGCTTCCAGAAATTGGAAAACTTTTATTTTGAAGATTCATCGTCAAGAAGTTCCAAGACTTGCTCCTCTAGAAAGCGAGACCTGGACCATTTTAAATTTGGCTGTTTAAGTAAGTCTTGTGCTGCGCTGCTCCCACTGCTCCTGCAACGCTCCCTGGGAGACCCACATGTGTCAAATTCTGTGTCGGACTGATCCAACGTTCATGCGGAGGATCTTCACTGGAGATCAGAGGTGGGTCTGCGGCTACAACCCAGAGACCCAACAGCAGTTTATACAGACCCCTTTTCCACCAAGAAGAACCAGGTCTAGTTCTGGTGCTTAGTTGGTTCTAATCTGGTTCCTCCTAAGAACCTGTTTCCATTGATAAGGAGTCCAGTTGGAGCCATTGGGTCACCATAAAACCACTACACTAGCATCCATTACATAACAGTTAAACACAATAAGGTCAACGCTCCCTTCCTTCCCTCTTTCCTTCCCTCCTTCCTTCTTTCTTTCCTTCCTTCCTTTCCTCCTTCCTTCATTCCCCTTGCTTCTTTCTTTCCTTCCTTCCTTCCTTCCTTCCTTCCTTCCTTCCTTCCCTCCCACTTTCCTTCCTTCCCTCCTTCCTTCATTCCCCTTGCTTCCTTCTTTCCTTCCTTCCTTCCCTCCCTCCCACTTTCCTTCCTTCCCTCCTTCCTTCATTCCCCTTGCTTCCTTCTTTCTTTCCTTCCTTCCTTCCTTCCCTCCCTCCCACTTTCCTTCCTTCCCTCCCTCTCTCTCTCTCCTTCCTTCTTTCTTTCTTTCCTTCCTTCCTTCTTTCCTTCCTTCATTCCCCTTGCTTCCTTCTTTCCTTCCTTCCTTCCTTCCTTCCTTCCTTCCTTCCTTCCCACTTTCCTTCCTTCCCTCCCTCCCTCTCTCCTTCCTTTTTACTTTCTTTCCTTCCTTCCTTCATTCCCTCCCTCCTTCCCTCCCCTTGTATCCTGTTTTCCTTCCCTCCTTCCTTGTCTCCTTCATTCCTTCCTTCCTTCCCTCTTTCCTTTCTTGATTCCCTCCTTCTTTGATTCCATTCTTCCTTCCTTCCTTCCTTCCTTCCCCTTGCTCTCTCCCTTCATTTCCTCCCTCCCTCTCTCCTTTATCTTTCTTTCTTCCTTCCTTCCCTTCTTAGATGGTCTTAAGGCTGATTGTGAGGCGGAGGTCCTCCTGTTGCCTGGACACATCCGTGATCACGCTACTGGTGGGACACAACTGTAGCGGATTTCAGGTCAACAGTTTGTGGTAAACTTCCGTGTGTCCCGGGAGTCATTCCAATACATGTGTGATGGGACCAGGGACGTCCTGGAGAACAAGGACACTAATTAGCGCTTGTGTGTCCCTTTCCACCGTTGATGGTTGGTCACCATAACCCCGCCCCCAGCCCCTGACGTACTCGGTGCTTAGCTCTGGACCAGCAAAGAGTTGGTGCTTGCTGAGCTCCAGTTAATAGAACCTGGAGTCTGTGCTTAGATGGTGGAAACACAAAGAAGTGGAGCTAAGTCAGGCTCTGGCTCCGAACTAGACCTGGAACCAGCTTGGTGGAGAAGGGGTACCAGTGGAAGAGCTGCACAGTGACATGAAAGAGACGAGGACCGTCCCAAAGAGACACTAATTGACTAAAAAGAAAGATTCTAGTTGTCTACAAGACCTTAGAAGGAGCATCAGGTCTGAAGCGTATTGTTTTCTTCAACATTAATGGGTTTGTACGCAATAAATTTCAACGTTGTCTCCCAACGACTTTGTCTTCTACCCTAAAAAGAAGTTCCAGTTGAAGGGTCGGCGTTGAGACAGAGTTTAGGACATTCAGTGCTGTGTTGCAGGAGCCCTGGGAGCAGAGTATCGCTGCACAAGAACAACACAGGAGGTCCTCGGTGTACGAATGAGATCCGCTCATACGACGCGTCTCTTGTTCGTAAACCGAGGACCTCCTGTACTCTGTTGTTTCTTTTTATGAGCAGTCTTTGAATTTTTATGATCGCACCTTGGAGGTAAAGTATAAGAACAGAAAATGTGTTAATGGTTAGTTTCGGTGGAATCAAGAACTCTGTAAACTCTGAACAAACCTGGGGCGTCTAACTCACCTGTCTGTGTCTCAGGTGAAGTCGGCGGCCTCGTACGCCCTCGGCAGCATCGCGGTGGGGAACCTCCCGGAGTACCTGCCCTTCGTCCTGCAGGAGATCTCCTCCTCCAAGAGGCAGTACCTGCTGCTGCACTCGCTCAAAGAGATCATCAGTGAGGACAGCAGCTCAGACGCTTCACAGATAAACCGGCTTGTGGTTGTTTCGGGGTTCTAACTTGTGTTTCTGCGTCGAGGTTCGGCGTCGGTGTCCGGACTGAAGCCCTACGTGGAGTCGGTTTGGTCGCTGCTGCTCAAACACTGCGAGTGTCAGGAGGAAGGAACCAGGAACGTCGTGGCCGAGTGTTTGGGAAAACTGACGCTGATCGACCCCGAAACCCTGCTGCCCCGCCTCAAAGGATACCTGCTGTCAGGTAATCAATACCCCGACTGTTAGGAAGACTTAAGATGCTGCTATGAAAAGCTCTCCAGTTCCCAAACCAGCATCACGTTTTTACAGGATTGAATCTTTAAACGATTTACTTAATGGGTCAATCCGTGTCAACTTGGTGAGATTAGGGGAGAAACTGAGTCTTGTTTGCCAGAATCTGCTGGATTCTCTCCGTCCACCAGAACCTCCTGAACTTCTCCTGAACATCTGAAGACTGTAGGACGTATCCTTCAAGAGATACAGACGTCTGAAAGTGGCATCTGGTTCAATTTCCAACTGGCGAGAGGTTCATTGGAAACTTCCACTGGGTGGGCAGATGTCAGTTTCAGATGCCGAAGATCACTCCTAGAAAGCTTCAACAGACTCTGAGATGGTCAACCAACCACATCCGCTGAGTTGACACTGGATGACCCTCTTCTAAAATAAACACCTGCTGGACCTGAAGCTGACGGTTGATGCTAATATTGATTAGTCGATCTCTGAGTCTGGTTCTCTCTGTGTTGTAGGTTCATCGTACGCCAGGAGCTCCGTGGTGACGGCGGTGAAGTTCACCATCTCTGACCAGCCTCAGCCCATCGACCCGCTGCTGAAGAACTGCATAGGTAACCGACAGAGAGGCTGGAAGGAAATCAGACCTCCAGTATGGTGGAACATCTTCCTACAGATGAGGAGCAGGAGAGGCTGACTTAATGACTAGTTCTGTTTTCATAATTTTATTCAACGGATCAGATCGTTGACATGTTCAGTTGACCGCTGTGAACGACGTAAACAAGTAAATCAAGCTTGTCATATGTAACAAAGAAAAACAGATGTCTTAAATCTTAGTGAATCATGGGTTACCTAAATGTCTGCAGATTAATTTACTGGTATTCTGGGATGAAGGTGATGTTTGCCCCGCTCACCGTGCCTTCTGATTGGCCGTCTGTTTCCAGGTGATTTCCTGAAGACGCTGGAGGATCCGGACCTGAACGTACGACGTGTTGCCTTGGTAACGTTTAACTCTGCTGCCCACAACAAGCCCAGTCTGATCCGAGAGCTGCTGGACTCGGTTCTACCGCAGCTTTACAACGAGACTAAAGTCCGGAAGGAGCTGATCCGAGAGGTGAGCGCCCCTGCAGACGGTAACCATCAGGGAACATTCAAGGAACTATTCCCTAAAGGCTTGGAAGATAGTCATCTTCAGGGAACCTTCTGTCGGAACTTTACCTGAAGGTTACCGATTGCTGGTTCACTGAACAAACAAACAGTGACCATCAGGGAACATTAAGAAAGTGTTCCTTGTTGGGTCGCCGGGGAACCTTGACACTGTTGGATCCCTGAACAAACAGTTGGTAACCTTAAGGTAACATTCCTTCTGCAAATAGCAGCCCTTTAGAAAACCCTTGGGGAACTTTCACGGAACATTTTCTGAAGATTACTCTTTGTTGTTTCCCTGAACAAAAAACAGGGTTATCTTTCGGGAACGGCTCCCTGAAGGTTGCCTTTTGTTGGTTCCCTGAACGAACAGACAAACTGTAACCTTCAGGGAATCTTCAGGTAAAGTTTCCTGATGGCCCAAACAGTCATCTTCAGAGAACCTCTGGGAAACGCCCCTGGAAGTTTGGCAAATATTAACCTTCAGGGACCATTCTCCGTTTGCTGGTTCCCTGAACAACAAATAGTAACCTTAAGGGAATCTTTAGGGAATGTTCCTTGAAGGGTCGGTAAACTTATACCTTCACAGAACCTTCTTGGAACTTTGACGGAATGGACCAGAGGCAGGTGTCTCAGGACCAGGTAGATGTTGGTAAGCTGGATGTAGTTCAGGTGTGACTGCTGTCCCGGTTCTGTGCAGGTGGAGATGGGTCCGTTCAAACACACGGTAGACGACGGTCTGGACTTGAGGAAGGCTGCGTTCGAGTGCATGTACACTCTGCTGGACAGCTGCCTGGACCGACTCGACATCTTCACCTTCCTCAACCACGTGGAGGACGGCCTCAAGGACCACTATGACATCAAGGTAAGCCACGGGGTCCAACATGGTGGCTAAAAAGAGGTACAACATGCGGTCCAGCTGGGATTTCAAAATGGGGTCCAACATGAGGTCCAACAAGGGGTCTAATATGGAGGCCAAACATGGGAACAAACAAGTGGCCCAACATGGGGACCAACATGGGGTCAAGCTGGGGTCCCCATGTTTGGTCCAACATAGTGGCCAAACATGGGGACCAACAAGAGGTCCAACATGGGGTCCAGCTGGGGTTTCAAAATGGGATCCAACAGTGGGCCAAACATTGTGTCCAACAAGAGGTCCAACATGGGGTCTAACATGGAGGCCAGCAAGGGTTCTAACATGGAGGCCAACACAGGGGTTCAAAACAGGGGTTCAAAACAGGGGTTCAACACAGGGGTTCAACACAGGGGTCCAACACAGGGGTCCAACATAGGGGTCCAACATAGGGGGCCAACATAGGGGGCCAACACAGGGGGCCAACACAGGGGGCCAACACAGGAGGCCAACACAGGAGGCCAACACAGGGGTCCAACACAGGGGTCCAACACAGGGGTCCAACACAGGGGGCCAACACAGGGGGCCAACACAGGGGGCAAACATAGGAGGCCAACATGGAGGCCAACACAGGGGGCCTCTTAGTAGCCAGACATGGTGGCCAACAAGAGGTCCAACATGGGGTCCAGCTGGGGTTTCAAAATGGGGTCCAACAGTGGGCCAAACATTGTGTCCAACATGAGGTCCAACATGGGGACCAACATAGGGGTTAAAACATCGAGGTCAAACATCAGGGCCAAACATGGAGGCCATTTGGAATTAAAGGAAGGAAGGAATTAAAGAAGGAATTAAAACCCTGATAATTCTTGCACTTGAATTTTCCTGCCCCGTAGAAAAGACAGGTGTTGATAAACATCCCAGTATCAAAATGTGACTCATCGCTGCTGCCTTTCTGTTAGATGCTGACCTTCCTGATGCTGGCCAGACTGTCGTCCTTGTGTCCCAGTGCTGTTCTACAGAGACTGGACAGACTGGTGGAACCGCTGAGAGCCACCTGCACCACCAAGGTACACAAACACAACACCTCCAGCCTTCAGCTACTTCAACCCAGTTTGGATGTGATGTGTTACCGGGTTAGGGCTGGTTAGCATCACTAAACCCCTTTAACTTGTGGACATCCAGAGTGTAAACGTCTCCGGTGTCTCTGCAGGTGAAGGCGAACTCGGTGAAGCAGGAGTTCGAGAAGCAGGACGAGCTGAAGCGGTCGGCGATGCGAGCCGTCGTGGCGCTGCTGACGATCCCCGAGGCCGAGAAGTCGCCGCTGATGTCGGAGTTCCAGTCCCAGATCTCGTCCAATCAGGAGCTGGCGGCCATCTTCGACTCCATCCAGAGAGACTCCAGCTCCGCCAACATGGAGTCCATGGACACCAGCTAAAGACATGGACCAAAACCCACGATGCAACACGGCACCACCCCGCTGCTGGAGCGCTAAACCCCGCAGCATGTTTCCATGACAACAGGACGCAGACACACACATAACACACACACACACACGAAAACACACACTCGTAGTGACACACCCTCTCTTAGCGATTGATCGTTCCATGATGCATTGCACTGAAATCAGCTGTTGGAAGAGAGAGACTGACGGTCGGCTCACACCCGGACAAAACGGACAAAAACAACAAACGAAAATAAAAACAACAAAAAAAAAAAGAAATTCCAGAAAAATAAGTTCCATACGAGGCTTGGAAGCTCCTCCCACCTCCTGTTTGTTTTTCTAGAGGGGTCGCCTGATTGGCCGACCTCCCTGTTCATCATCATTCTTCTCTCTTTTTTCGTTCCTTTTTCTTTTTCGTAATTCCAGAACGTTCCACAGGTACTGTACCTGATTGGCCGCTGCTGAGTGACTGACAGTGGGCGTGTTATCAAAACTGACCAATGGGGGAATAAACGGCCTCTCCCGCCTGAGGCTGTGGTGACCAATGGGAGAAGGGCTCGCTCTGATGTTGTCTTTTTTTTTTTTTTTTGGCGAATGATGTAGGCGACCAATAGGAGGCTTTGGGGAGTTTGCGGATGGGCGGGGTTTTACTGTTTGTGGACCAATCAGCATCTTTGTTTCCCCCCCTGATCCGGTAGCTCCGCCCTCGACCCTCCTCTCTGCTCGGAGGGAAGAGGACGGATTACCGAACCGGGTCCCGCCTCACCGGACCGGACCGGCTGTTTCCATGGTAACGCTGAGTGTCCTGCTAGTGTGGTTGGTTTAATGTGGTTTAAATCCGGTCCGGTCCGGTCGGGTCCGGACAATCCACTGTTGTTTATCGCCTGAGAAAAATAAAGAGGTCCATTTCTGCCTGCCTTCATACTCCGACTGCCTGCTTTCTTTGTGTGTTTGATGTCCTCGAGCTCTTTGGGTGATCAGACAACTTCACGATCAGCGCTGAAAGGCTCTAATCAATACATTCACATCAAATCCATTTCAGATTTAATTAAGGACGCTGCTTGTGGCGTCCACAGAGGTGACTTTAAGGAAACACGAACCAGCTGCAAAGAGACAAAATGACTGCGAAAGGGAAAAACAAAGATGCAAAAAGACAAAACGGCTGAAGAGCAATATGTAGAAAACTAAAAGAAAACTACGAAAATGGCAACAGAAAGATGCTAGGTGACTACAAAGAGACAAAGAAAGATGCAAATAAACAACAAACGACTACAAAAAATAGTAATAATGATAAAAACAGCAACAGAAAGATACAGATAAATAACCACACGAAGACAATAATGACCATGATGGCTACAGAAAGATGCAAAGAGACAAAAAGCGACAACAAGGAGACGATTAGCGGCTACAAAAAGATGCAGTGAATACAAGGAGATACAGAGACCGCGAGGCAAAAAGACAAGGCAGCTACAGAAACATGCAAAATGACCACAAAGAGACAGAGAAAGTTGAAAAGAAGCAAAGATACAAGAGCCACAGAAAGATGTAAAGAGACAGAAAACTACAACAAAGATGAAGTGATGTTCAGCAGCTTTAAAAAGATGCAAGGTGACTACAAAGAGACAAAATGGCTACAAATGATGCAAAGAGACAAGACAATACAACTACAAAAAGAAGCAAGGTGACTACAAAGAGACAAAACTACAGAAAGTTGGAAAGAAACAAAGAGACAACAAAGACAAAATGGCTACGGAAAGATACAAAGAGACAAAAAACTACAACAAGATGTAAAGTGACTACAAAGAGACACAGCTACAGAAAGTTGGAAACAAAGAAGCAAAGAGACAAAAAAATACAACAGACACAAAATAAAGTGCAGCAGCTACAAATAGACAATACAACTACCACAAGATAGAACACGACAACAAAGAGACACAGTTACAGAAAGTTGGAAATAAAGATGCAAAGAGACAAAAAAGAAAGTGACAACAAAAAGACAAAGAGATAAAAGATACAAAAAGATACAGCAGCTACAAAGAGACACAGAAAGATGCAAAGAGACAAAACAACGACCAAAAGACATAGAACAACTACAAAAGATGGACACGGCTACAGAAAGATGCAAAGAGACAAAAAACTACAGCAAGGACACAAAGTGAAGTGAAGTGCAGCAGCTACAAAAAGATGCAAGATGACTACAAAGAGACAAAAAAAACTACAAAGACGATGCAGAGACAGGAAGATAAAGCAACTACAAAAAGGTGCAACATGACTACAAAGAGACAAAACTACAGAAAGTTGGAAAGAAACAAAGATGCAAAGAGACAACAAATAAAATGACAACAAAAAGATGCAAAGAGACAAAAAAATACAACAGACACAAAGTGAAGTGCAGCAGCTACAAAAAGATGCAGAGACAGGAAGACGAGACTACAAAGAGACAAAACAACTACAGAAAGACAAAATGACGACCAAAATACAAAAAACAACTACAAAACGATGGACGCGGCTACAGAGAGACGCAAAGAGACAAAAAAAACACTACAAAAAAGACCAAAACGGGTAAAAAGAGACAGAAAATTACTATAAAAAGACACAAGATGACGGATCCAGAGATGCAAAATGACTGAAGAGACCAGCAGCAGCGACGACAAGGAGACAAAACTACGACTGAAAGGACACAATGACTGCAGAAAGAAGCAACGTGACACAAAGCAGCTCCAGAAAATGACGACCAAGAGACACAAAGAGACTTTTAGAAGAGACAGAACGACCTGCTGCAGGGAGACGTGATGCAAAGATGCAAAGATGCAAAGATGCAGCGTGGTTTCAAAGAGACAAAACGGCTTTTAGTGTTTACATCGAGTCTGTTTTGATTTGCTGCCTTTTATCAGAGCGACCTGTAAATCTCAGGGTTTAATTTATGTGTAAAACTTGCAGTGTGGGTTTTAAACAGCAGAGGGAGCCACAGTTCAGTTTATCAGAGCAGCAGCAGACTGAAGCCCAGAGGAAGGTTCAGTTCAGAGACGTTCAACTGGAGACGTCAAAGTAAAAGCATCTAGATTAAAACCAGCTCCCAGGAATCATTCTAAAAGATAACCATGTGGAAAACTCAGACCCAAAAGTAGAAACTAGTGAGTCCAATGATGACCCTGGAACATCAGAACCTCCTCAGTTTTATGGACTGGGTCTATCTATGGACCAGGTCTGGACCTATGGACTGGGTCTATCTATGGACCAGGTCTGGACCTGTGGACTGGGTCTATCTATGGACCAGGTCTGGACCTGTGGACTGGGTCTGTCTATGGACCAGGTCTGGACCTATGGACTGGGTCTATCTATGGACCAGGTCTGGACCTGTGGACTGGGTCTATCTATGGACCAGGTCTGGACCTGTGGACTGGGTCTGTCTATGGACCAGGTCTGGACCTGTGGACTGGGTCTATCTATGGACCAGGTCTGGACCTATGGACTGGGTCTATCTATGGACCAGGTCTGGACCTATGGACTGGGTCTATCTATGTCTGCATCATGGCTCCACATGGAGAAGAAGTGAACAGAGGAAGTGAACAATGTGACTGTGAGACTGGACAAAGATGGAAAAGGATCCAGGAAGACCAGTGATCCACTAAGAACCAGTGAAGCCCAGTGTCAGCAGGAACCAGGAGGTCTAGAAGGAGCCATAGTAGCACTGATCAGAGCTCCTACAATGACTCCACGGACAGGGAACTACTTTCACTATCTAGCTGTGGACAACAGACGGCAGCTGCTTCACACTTGGACCAGGGCTGATCAATGGAGACCAGAGTTAGTGTGGAGCTCAGACAGTGTGGAGGAGCCTGGAGAACATCAACCTCTATGGACGGAGGACCACAACTAAACCTGGCTGCTGCTCACAACTAAACTTCCAGATGGAGCTAAAGAAGATGAAGAGAAGCCTGATGGATGCTGGAGAACATTGTCTGGTCACATGAAGATCAATGAGTTGGGCTCAGATGGAGTCCAGAACCTGACCAGGACCACCACAGTGGATCATAGTCCTGACAGTGAAGCACGGAGGTGGAGTGTGATGGTAGATAAAGGTGGAGATGATGTTTAGAGATGCTCCATGAAGGTCTGAGGAGGAACCAGAACTCTGGCTGACCCGACGTTAGAACCTCAGTAATGAAAGGAGACGTCTGTTCACTGAGTTCCAGCTGAACTTCAGAGTAATTGAACTCCTCTGTTGAACTTAGAAGTAATCTGATTACTTTGGATGATCAGCAGCTCCTCGTTTCCTCACCTGTTCACCTGAGGGCGACTCTGCGCTGACGTCAGCTGGAACCTCTCGTCTCCGAAGGTGAGAATCAGAGGAAACGACTTCCTGTCCGGACGCCGACGCTGGCCTCTGATTGGCTGCACGGATGAGGCAGAAACTCGCTGCAGAGCAAACAAACCGAATGACGCTGGTGCTCTGGTCGCCTGGCAACGGCTGGACTGATGAGTGTGTATTAGTGTGTGTGTATTAGTGTGTGTTTGTGTGTGTGTTTGTGTGTGTCTATGTGTGTGTTTGTGTGTGTGTGGCTGATCATTGACATGCTGATGATTTTTCCTCTTTGAAGTTCTGTCATTTATTCGTGTCTCAGATCAGGTTCCTGTTCAGACCCTCGACTCAGGAAACACAAACTCCCCGCAGGAGCTTTTATTGTGAAGGTCAAAAGCTCAGGAGGAAGAGACCCTTTAACAGGACGGACGACACGAGGCTCAGAGCTTCATCTGCAAAAAACCTGACAGTAAAAAGACACAACAGCTACACAAACATGCAAAATGACAACAGAGACACGCAACAGCTACACAAACATGCAAAGGGACACAAAAAGACACACAACAGCTACAGAAACATGCAAAATGACAACAAAAAGACACACAACAGCTACACAAACATGCAAAATGACCACAAAAAGACACACAACAGCTACACAAACATGCAAAATGACAACAAAAAGACACACAACAGCTACACAAACATGCAAAATGACACAAAAAGACACACAACAACTACACAAACATGCAAAATGACAACAAAAAGACACACAACAGCTACACAAACATGCAAAATGACACAAAAAGACACACAACAGCTACACAAACATGCAAAGTGACTACAAAAAGACACACAACAACTACACAAACATGCAAAATGACAACAAAAAGACACACAACAGCTACACAAACATGCAAAATGACAACAAAAAGACACACAACAGCTACACAAACATGCAAAATGACACAAAAAGACACACAACAACTACACAAACATGCAAGATGACCACAAAAAGACACACAATAGCTACACAAACATGCAAGATGACCACAAAAAGACACACAACAGCTACACAAATATGGAAAATGACAACAAAAAGATACACAACAGCTACACAAACATGCAAAGTGACACAAAAAGACACACAACAGCTACACAAATATGGAAAATGACAACAAAAAGATACACAACAGCTACACAAACATGCAAAATGACAACAAAAAGACACACAACAGCTACACAAACATGCAAAATGACAACAAAAAGACACACAACTACACAAACATGTAAAATGACAACAAAAAGACACACAACAGCTACACAAATATGCAAAATGACAACAAAAAGACACACAACAACTACACAAACTTTGCCGTCGTCCTTTGTGTTTGGATTTCACAACAACAGACACACAACCAGTGGATTTAGGAACACACATCTTAACATGAGGACGACAACACACAGCCTCATCGTTGTGGGTCTTTTAGCTTAGTTCAGTTGCTTTTTTGTACTTTTACTTCAAAAAGTACGACAACTGTGAGTGTCGTCGACGCACAACACACTCACAGGAAGTGTGTGTCAGTGGAAGGGAAGCTGGTTGGGTGGAGCGCGACGCTATTCTGGGGACTCCTTCCTGTTCGGGTGGGGCTTCACAGCGCTAGTGAACACTGTGTGTGTCTGTGTGCGACGCAGAAAGGTGTAGAGACACAACAAGTAGACACACAACAGCTACACAAAGATTCAAAGAGACACAACAGCTACACAAAGATGCAAAGAGACACACAACAGCTACACAAGGATGCAAAGAGACACACAACAGCTACACAAAGATTCAATAAAACACACAACAGCTACACAAAGATGCAATAAGACACACAACAGCTACACAAAGATGCAATAAGACACACAACAGCTACACAAAGATACAAAGAGACACACAACAGTTACACAAAGACGCAAAGAGACACACAACAGCTACACAAAGATGCAAAGAGACACACAACAGCTACACAAAGATGCAAAGAAAGATCAAAACAAAAGTTGCCTCTCTTCCTATTTGTGTTGTGTCTTTGTATTTTTATATCTCTGTGTGTGTGTGTCTGTGAGTGTGTTTGTGTGTCTGTGTGTTTGTGTGTGTTTGTGTGTGTGTTTGTGTGTGTGTGTGTGTTTGTGTGTCTGTGTGTGTTCGTCATGTTGTGAGGACATCAGTCACTGCGTCGACTGGAATCATTAAACTGTGATAAACACTTTAAGGTGAGTCCTGTGAAGCGAAGCAAACACTGTGTGTGTTTTGTGTTGGTCGTGTTGTGGAAACAGGGCGGTGTGTGTGTGTGTGTGTGTGTGTGTGTGTGTGTGTGTGTGTGTGTGTGTGTGAGTGTGTGAAGGCGTGTTCCCATCTACACGCTCCGACACGCTCCACTGTTGCAGTAACACACACACCCCGACACGCTGCTGTTTCTGCTTTTCCTCTTCGACCTCATTAGTCGGTCTGACCTTTGACCTCCAGGTAGCAGCCAATAGGAGAGGAGAATCCACGTGATGTCACTGACAACGACAAACAAGGCATCTGAATATTTTATTTTGACTCCAGGAAAAAATCATGTTTCATCATTTTTGGACATTTTACACTAAGCCTTTTATTTTGTAAAATAATAGTAATAATTAATAATTGTATGTTTTGATAATAAAGATAATTATTTACGGTTTTAAACTTTATTTAATTAGTTCATGTTTAAAGTAAACAGTAGTGGATCAAACCTGGAGCCCTGTGGAACTCCATCACTAAGAATTCTCTGGTGTCGCTTTGTCAGATGTGAATGTTTGGTCATTTCCTGTTTTCTGTGATCATAATCACAAAGTTTAGCAACCTTTTAGAGTCCGTCAGAACAAAACAAACACTGAATATCTTCATTTAGTCTTCAGGGGAAGTTAAAGTTAGCTTTAAATAATAAAATCTGTCACTTAATGAAAATAATTGTCACGTTTCCACTCTAATATATTTAAATACTTTCATTTGAATTTATCTCATAATATTTTTATCTGACGTGGAGCTGATCCCTGATGGACTGATGATGTCATAGCTGTCTGCAGGTTTGTAGTTTTGTAGTTTTTATTTTTCTTTAAAGCAGAATCGGCCTTTACTGTCACTTTATTCTACCACTAACACTGACAAGTGTTTCTACTCTGCAGGAAGCGGGAAGCAGCTGAGCGCGAGGCTGAAACGTCACAAGCAGAAAAAAGGAGCTGTGACGTAGTAAGTGCGGACTGCCTTCAAAATAAAACTTGAAATATAATGACCACAATGAAGGAAGTCATTGTTTTTTCTTTTAAATCTCTGTCAGGTGAAACTGTCATGAAGACATTTCGACTGTGAACGTTCTTCTTCAGTCTCAGCCTTAATATTTAGACTAGTCAGATAAATTTGCACAGTGTGTCAACCTTAATGTTTGAATTAATCAGGTACATGATAATTGATATAGTTGATTCTCTACCTGAATATTAAATTTGTTATGCAAATTTAAATAATAAATAATATTGTTGTGTCTAAACTTTTACACTTCAGGTAAATTTTTAATATTAATCTTATTTCTCTGTTGTACAGCTCAATTTCTGTTGTTTTAAATGTTCTGTGTAGATAATGGTGACTTAACTTTCTTTATATTTCTGGTATTTCTCAGTAAATGTTAGTTAAAGGGAAATATTTTGGAAAATACAGACTAAGGATAACTGTAATTTGTGGCTTATTGGGAATTATTACTAATTTGTTTCTTTCATGTCTCGAAAATGACATTTTTTTTAGATTAAATATAATTAATGTAACTGTTTTATTTTGGAGGTTCAGTCACATGTCATGGTCCTCATCAGTAAGACATTTTTCCTTTTTTTACTGTTATAACCAATATTGTCATCATACTAGCGAATAATTTGAAGTCAACAGTTTTATTTCAAACAGCTCAGGTTGTTGTTTTTGTTTGTTTGATATGTCACGGTTTGAGGCTTTTATTTTGAAAGACGTAAAGACGCGCTGCCGCTCGTCGCGTCCAGCTTGACGTCAGACGCGGCGGCGGCAGGAGGGAGCGGCAGTGGTCGAGCGACGCTCACCGACAGCGGAGGAGAGAGAGACGGACGGTGGATGACGGTGAGTCCCGCTTCTCTTCCTCTTCTCCATTTTTCTCTCTTTTCTCCTCTTTCCTGCCTCCATCCTGTAGCCGGACGGTGACCCGGGACGGACCGGGCCCGGTGCCGACCCCCGGGAGGCGGGCAGGGAGCGGCGGCAGGCCGGTGTCGAGCCGAGCCGAGCTGGGTTGGGTTTGCGGAAGCGAGCGACCGGCGGACAGACAGACGGACGGACGGAGGGACGGAGGCAGACAGCGGCTCCGTTAATGAGAACATAACCGGGGACAGACAGCTGGAAGTCCGTCTGTCCGTCCGTGGGTCCGCTCTGGTCCGCTCGTGCTCCGGCTTGTAGTTTGTCTCCGGTCCTCCAGAGCAGCGGGGCCTGCTGGCAGAGCTGACCGGGTAGGGAGCGTTCTGAGGCGGCCACGGAGCTGCAGATCCCCCGCTGCTCTGCTGGAGGAAAAAAAAAACTTATGACAGACTGGAGTTAGTAGGAGCCTGTCTGTCTGACTGTCTGCCTGTCTGTCTGTCTGTCTGTCTGCAGACTCAGACGAGGCTCGGTTTGACTGTTGTACTGTCAGCAGCAGCCAGTATTGACAGGCCCCACCTAGTTCTGCTTGACTCAGGGATCTTAGAGTCCATCTTTCTCCTCAGACAACTTTACTCCAGTAGATTAACATCAGGTTGGAAGCAGCTCGAGTCCACACCGGGCACATAAACAGTCCAGAACACAGACTAACAGGAGGCTCAGTTCTTTAGTGGTGCAGGAAGGAACCCAAACAACAGCAGAACTTCTAATTACATGTGTTTATCACTCACTGATGTCATTAAATCACTCATTCATTAATGCACGGATGCAAAACACATCATGTTTGTCATTGATTAATCTGACCGTGAGTTTATTAATCACTTTGTCTAGAAGAAGACTGAAAATAGCAGGAAATGTCTTCCATGTTTACCTTGTGTTGTCCAGAACCCACAGATTTTCCATTTATTATGATGGAAAACAAACTTTTTTTTACATTTATGAAGCTGGAATCAGAAAATATTTCTTTTTTTTTTGGTTTAATAATACACTTTACTGTAGTAGCTGGTTGAGACGGAGCTTATTATTTCTGCTTATTATGTTTGTAATTAACTGGCTGAATGTTTTGTTGTTAGATTTAATGTTTTTTTTTTAATGTATGTCAACTGTAGTGGAACGGGAATAGAGCCCTGTGGTACCCCACGGCCAAAAGTTCTCTGGTGGAGTTGGTTATTTTGATTATTTTGTTTATAAGAAGAGCAAAAATAGTGAAAAATACCTTCCATAATAGCCTTGTGTTGTCTAGATTCCAAAGCTATTATTATTATTATTATTATTATTATTATGGTTTTAAAATGATTATTTCATTATCAGAACAGTGTTTTTTTAACTAATCAACTAATTTTTCCAGCTTGAAAAAGAAAGATTTCACTGCTGTAGGACTGCAAAAAACATTTATTTACTTTATGGAACAATTAGCATGTTTTTTAAAGTTAATTAGTTGAATGTTTTGTTGATAGATATGGTGTTATTTATTACATTTATTATTTATTATACCAAGAACAGAGGTCTGTGGTACTCCATTGCCAAAAATTCTCTGTCACCAGTATGTTTTCTGTTTTAAAAATGAATATTTGGTCATCAAAACAGTTCATTCAGTCAGTTTACTAATTCCTGTAGTTGACCAAGGATAGAGCCCTGTGGTACTCCACTGTGAAAACGTCCTCTGTGCCGTTTCTACTGATTGTCTTTGTGAGTTTAATCATGATTTCGGTCTGTAAGGGGACTGAAAACAGCAGAAATACCCTTTATAGTTGTCTTATGCCATCTAAAACCCAGAGATATTTAATTTTTTATTACAGAAAAACATCAGATCTTCACATTTAGGAAGCTTGAACCAGCAAATGTTTGTTTCTTCTATTTCTTGCGTTATTACATCATTAGGATTCGCTGTTTTATACAGTTTGAAATGTGATATAGTAATAAGTGTTGGTGGGTCAGTCACTTATTTATGTTTTTAAATTATGATTTTTAAATTATTCTGGTTAGTACATATAAAGAAAATGTAATTATTATAACGAAAAGCACATTTAAAGGGGAAGGACAGTCCATAAATTCTCTTTAAAAAGACCTTAGAGGTGTTAATTGTGCTGATTCTTCTACGTTCCCCTTGAATCTAAACACTACGTTGTGCTCCGAACTTAATATTCAGAGTAAATTAATCAATACATGACTAGAAAATTCTTTTTAAATGATGCTTTATACATGAAGTCAGATTGCCTTGTTCGGTAAACGTTTTCCTAAACACAATGATTGTTCTGGACTTTTTAATGGACTTTTCTAGATCAGCTCTGACTTGTTTTTGTGTCTCTATGGAGGCCTGTTCTACACTTGGCTGCTTATATTTAGTCAGAGCATTGCATCAGGAAGTTTCGGGGTAAATCCAGATCCACTAACACTCATGCAGATGCAAATTTGTATGAAGAAGTCATGAACAGCTGCAGAGAAGGAAGTTCAGGCCGGTTTCTTTGTGATGGAACAGAAAAGCTCTCAGAGTTTGGATTTCAGCTCCTCCAGCTTTCACTTCATCGGCCTCGCCTCTGCTGCTTCAATCGGTTGTTTCCTGTGATTTGTTGAACTCGTTCTGACTTGTTGCATCAAACTGAAGAGCAACGCAACCAGGCAAGCCCTGCTCAGGCCTCCAGGCAATGAAATCCATCCCTGCTGATGTCTGCACGTACAGTTGGACGATAAAACTCTGGGTGTGACGCCTCCCTTTGTCCACCTGGTCAGTTCATGTAGATTTAACAGCAGGTTATATAAGGATCATGTTAGAGAAGGATTATTAAATCATAAACACTTCACTGGTAGATGCTGTAGATAGTGGAGATACTGTAAGTGCTCCACTCTGGTGCTGTGGTAGGTACCAGAGATACCGTCGGTGCTGAAGATACTGTTGGTGCTGGAATTGTCGGTCCACAGCAACTACTAGGTACCATAGTTGCTGTGGGTACCATTGTGTCTGTAGATACCGAAGATGTTGTAGGATCCATAAATGCAGGTACCAGGTTCTGGAGATGTTAATGGTACTATAGATGTTATTGATACAGTAGATGTTGTAGATACCCTAGATGTTGTGGATACTTTAGTTGCTGTACTTAACATTGATGCTGTGGATACCATGGTTTCTGTAGATACTGTAGATGTTGTAATTACCAAAGATGTTGTCGATGTCATAGATGTTGTAGATGTTGTAGGTACCGTAGCTGTTGTCGGTACCATAAGTGCTGTACTTACCGTAGATGCTATGGTTACCGTGTTTCTGTAGAAACTGTAGGTACCCTAGATGTTGTAGATGTTGTGGATGTTGTAGATGTTGTGGATGTTGTAGATGTTGTAGATGTTGTGGATGTTGTAGATGTTGTGGATGTTGTAGATGTTGTGGATGTTGTAGATGTTGTAGATGTTGTAGATGTTGTTGGTACCGTAGATGTTATAGAAGTTGTAGATGTTGTAGGTACCGTAGAAGTTGTAGATGTTGTAGGTACCGTAGTCGTTGTAGGTGTTGTTGGTACTGTCGATGTTGTAGATGTCGTTAGTATCATAGGTGTTCTTGGTACCGTAGAAGCTGTAGAAGTTGTAGAAGTTGTAGATGTTGTAGATGTTGTAGGTGTTGTTGGTATCATAGGTGTTGTTAGTACCGTAGAAGCTGTAGATGTTGTAGAAGTTGTAGCTGTTGTAATTACCAAAGATGTTGTAAATGTCATAGATGTTGTCGATGTCATAGATGTTGTAGATGTTGTAGGTACCGTAGCTGTTGTTGGTACCATAAGTGCTGTACTTACCGTAGATGCTATGGTTACCGTGTTTCTGTAGAGACTGTAGGTACCATAGATGCTGTAGATGTTGTAGATGCTGTAGACATTGTAGGTGTTGTTGGTACCATAGATGTTGTTGGTACCATAGATGTTGTTGGTACCGTAGAAGCTATAGATGTTGTAGATGTTGTCGGTACCATAGATGCTGTAGATGTTGTAGGTGTTGTTGGTACCATAGATGTTGTTGGTACCGTAGAAGCTATAGATGTTGTAGATGTTGTAGGTACTGTAGATGTTGTAGGTGTTGTTGGTACCGTAGATGCTGTAGATGTTGTAGGTGTTGTTGGTACCGTAGATGCTGTAGATGTTGTAGGTGTTGTTGGTACCGTAGATGTTGTTGGTACCGTAGAAGCTTTAGATGTCACAGATGTTGTAGATGTTGTAGATGCTGTAGATGCTGTAGACGTTGTAGGTGTTGTTGGTACCGTAGATGTTGTTGGTACCGTAGAAGCTAAAGATGTTGTAGATGTTGTTGGTGGTTACTGGAGATGCAGGACAACAACAATATTAAAAAACATTCTGAAACAACTTTTGCATCCCTAAAAGTTGCCGCTACCGTTTGTGAACCGTGACAACTTCCTCCACAGGGTTCACACGTGTTGTAAAGGCTAATATTAGCTTTCTAGGCTAATGAGCTCGTAGTGCTGCAGCAGTCGGTCTTTAAGTGTTTACAGTTCAGTGGTTTGAGGCATGTTTTGTTGGGCATCAGATTTGGTGTGAAGAATCGTTGAAGTTAGACTATATATAGTCCCAGGTTTGTGTTGACATCACAGGATCTGTTAACGACTCGTCACCAAGAGGCTGATGAGTTCCTGTGTTCTTCTGTAAGCTGAACTTTTGTAGTTCAGACTGGATGTTTCCTCTTGATGTCGGTGCTTTTCATCATTCAGCCGTCTTTTTGTGTCGAAACTGGGGATTCTGGGTAAAATAACACGCTGGAAAGATGGCAGTTAGACAGAAATGTTAATGTTCGGTCCTGACGGCAGCCTCGCCACACGCACTTATCTAATCTTATCACCACGGTAACCACAGCAGGCCCTCATTAACAGAGATGAGAAGCTCGGTGTGTGTGTGTGTGTTTGCTTTTACGTCTATCTTTGTGAGGACCGTCGCAGTAAAGTTAGGACCAAGCTGTAAATATTTACCTGATATAACAATATATCAGCTGTAAATAACAGAGATAATAAAATAATAATAATAATAGTAATAAATGTAAAATGTTGCAGCTCATCTCTCATAGCCTTTAACTGACCTACAAGGATTCTTTTCTTGTTTTTTCTCACAGTTTGTTTTTTTTTTATAAATGTGTAAATTCCTCTAAAACTACAGGATAAATCCAGGTATTTTATCAGTATTATTATTTTATTATTTAGTGTTTTATTCTAGTCATGATTTGAACATTTTGAAGTTGATCACATCTCTGCATTTATATGTATTTAATTAAAAAGCAGTTTGTCGGTTATTAATTAAATGTGTTTTTATTGTATTTGTATATTTTTCCCACAGTAAGTCATAATTTGAACTTGTTTTATGTATATGAAAATAGAAGTAATCCATAAGTTTTTTCCTCAACATGAACTTTATTTTAGTCTCCTCTTGTGTTTTTTTCATATTTTTATCTCATACGAACACAAGGTTATATACATAATGCACATATATACAGTACATAAATACGTATAGGGCCTCCTTGTGGATAGTTGTGATAGAAATAATATAATTAAATAATATAAAACGTACATTTTTAATAATTTTTATGTTCTTATCTGATAAAACGGCTCCGGTTGGAGATTAAACGTCACATAAAATGGTACAAAATAGGAAGAAAAAATAAACAAAATTAAATCCTATTCATAATTAGTGATTTTCTAGGTTATAGTGGCTCAGACTAATATAAAAATATGAAGGAATATCTTTAAATTTTTGCTCTTACTAGCATCACTACTATAACATAATATGTACCGTATTTGTTCAGTTAATCACATGTGAAACTTCTAAAAAGCATCAGTCCAAAACCAAGACATGTTTGCATGACATTGATGTAGGCAGGAAGTTCTCCAGCTGCTGATCCGTTGTAATTAATTTAGTCTCTTTACTTTAAGCCGTCTGTGTTTTCCTGATGTCTGTGTGTTGGGTTGAGTTTATCTTTTGAGAGGAACCGATAGAACTCAGCGGTGGGTCGTGGTTCTGGGTTGAACCGGGCCTGTGAGGGAATCGTGTCGGCGGAGGTCCTCACAAAGATAGAACTCAGTGTGTGTTTGTCGTCGCCGTCATGTTGCTTCTTGTTGCCGTGACACCCGGGGGCTGCACACACTCGGCGAGGCATGACTGGTATGCACACACACACACACACACACACGTCGGCGCATAGCAACAGTAACCAGGAAGAATTCCACAGCTGTGACATCACCACCAGCTGTGCGATCACGTGTTCATTAAGTTCCCCTGATGCATGCTGGGTAATTATTACCTCCCAAAGAGAGGGAGGAGATCTTCATCTGCGTGTGTGTTTGTGTGTGTTTGTGTTTTTGTGAGGACCGTCGCTCCGCATCACTTCAGGTTTGATCTTCAGAGGCTGTTTGAAGGTTCAGACCTGGTTAAAAGTTGATTAATGAAATTAATCAGCGACTGTTTTATTCATTGATGAATCATTTAAAACCCCTCTCAGGTGAAAATCCATTTTTTAAAACCTTGTTAACATGTTCAGAGGCTTTTTATCCTGCAGAAGACGCACCAGGAGAGACATAAGCTGTAAACACCGCGAATTAGCATTTCCATCCTAAAACAGCACAATTTAGAGGAAGCAACAGTGTTGACAACTGCTGCTAGTAACTTTTCCAAATAAATACATGTTAACCAATAATACTTAAAAAGGAGAAGGTCATGCATGTCAGAAAAGGTACTATAGTGGTTTCTTAATGACCTCCAACCAGAGCTTTTATATTGAAGATAAGCTGTAGTTAACCAGGGTAGCATTACTATGACTAAACGGCTAATATGACTGAGGCGTATGTTGGCAAATGTCTGTTCAGCATTGAAAAAGAAGAAGGTCATGCATGTCAGTAAATGTATCATAGATTAGCTGTAGTAGGAACCTCTTACTGTTTAATACTATAGCAACCAGAGGAGGCGTCACTCAGACTACAGGTAATTCATTGCAGAGAGCATTGTGGGAGTTTAGCTAGCAACGGGCACCATGACAAAGACTTCTGTGGTGATTAATGACCTCCAACACGAGCTTTTATATTAAAGATGAGCTGTAGTTAACCAGGGTAGTTTTAATTTGACTTTTACTTTGAGTGGCTAATATGACTGAGCCATATGTTGGCAAATGTTACGTGTCTGTGTAACATTTGCCAGGCAGCAGAAAAGGAAAAGGTCATGCATGTCAGTAAATGTATCATAGATTAGCTGTAGTAAGAACCCCTGACTGTTTAATACTGTAGCGACCAGAGGAGGCGTCACCCAGACTACAGGTAGTTCATGTTGCAGAGAGCATTGTTAGCTAGCAACGGGCACCATGACAAAGACTTCTGTGGTGATTAATGACCTCCAGCCAGAACTTTTATATTGAAGATGAGCTGTAGTTAACCAGGGTAGCATTGCAATCACTAAGTAGCTAATATTACAGCAAATGTTCCACGTCTATGTGTGAAAATTGCTGCTGTACTTATTAATTATTTGATTGTAGCCTGATAAACCAGTCGACTATTTGTAAAAATGTGTGTAGCTAGTAGCGACCTGAGGATGTGGCTGCTTGGACTAAAGGCCAGTTCAGTGTTTGCGACAACAAAGAACCATGGGAAGGTTATTGGTCGGTTCCAAGCTGTGAAATGAGTAGTTGTGTGGTTGTTGTGTTATTGTGTTATTGTGTTGGTGTTTGTGTGGCCGAAAACATCCTGACGGTTTAGTTTGGAGCCTGGGACGAATGCCTGACGTCAACAACGGTCCTCACAAGGACAGAATTACAGATAATTGATGGTTTTACTGCTCCAGGTGTAGCAGGAGGCGGAGCTTCCCGTGCTGCTGCTCTGTGATTGGCTGCTGGGTGGTGATGTCCATTAGTGACCCCTCTCTCTCCCTGTCTTTCTCTCGCCCAGCAGACAGACAGTCAGGATGCGTGAATACAAACTGGTTGTTTTAGGATCAGGAGGCGTCGGAAAGTCAGCTCTGGTAAGTTATTAAATCCTCCCGACTGTCTTTACTCAGCGCTTTGTGTTGGAAAACATGTCTGGTGTTGTTTTGATTCGTCTTACTGTCAATAAATAACAACAAAATGACACTGAATTCATCCTGTTAACAAACAGGCTGACATCCTCCTCTGTTACCATGAACCCACTTTAATATTCGACAAATGTGGATTCATCCGCCGATGAAAATAGTCCCCCTCTAGGAGAAACAGATAAACGACGTATGAACAAATATAACAGATGCATCAGATTAATAATAACAAACAATAAAATTATAGAAATTAATAAATGTTTAAATAAATAGTAAAGTAAAATATGACAAAATAAATATATCTATTTTAATTTAAAAAAACAAACAAAAATGCCTTTTGTTATTGTTTTATGATGCTGATGAAGATTATTATTATTATTATTATTCTTATGTAAGAAAAAGGGCTTGTGGGGATTTAACATAATAGTGTAAAGTTTAAATTTTAATGCAAATATTCTCCAGAAAACAAAATACAACACGTCAAACATAAGAGGTCGTTTTAATGAAGCTTCATGCTCTTTGTTGAGTAAATCATTAAATGTACTCAGACACAGACCACATCTATTTATTCCTTTATTTATATAATTATATTTATGTTAACTTAGTTTACAGCATCATTAAATATGTATGACGTATATTTAATGATTTATGTTAGGAAATAAAGGGTTTGGCTAATTATTGGAAAATATGTGGTAATAAAAAGACGATAACAAACAAAGTGAGTAAAGTTCTGCTGAAGGAACTCATTCATCGACTAGTCGTGTCTGAATCTTTGAACCCAAACTCATCAGCGGTGGAATGTTTCACCCAGAATTCCCCTGAAGATGAGTTTGGACTGATGTCGGCCTCCCTTCTGTGAATCCTCTCCAGTTTTCTCCACAGACCCTCAGTGTCAGCCGGCCACAATGAGGAGCTTTACTCCACATGATATAATGGAGACGTGTCAGTGTGTCACATTAATTCCATCCTAATGACTCCCAATAGAGACGAACAGAGCTCCATTAACGCCGCTGCCCTACTTCTGTTTGTCCTCTGTGTGTCCAGACTGTCCAGTTTGTTCAGGGAATCTTTGTGGAGAAATACGACCCGACGATAGAAGACTCCTACAGGAAGGTACGGAGCTTCAGCCTGAACCTCCAGGATTCATGAACATCTGCATCATGCTACAGATGTGTTTAGTTCCTCTTGGTTTAACTGGGTTTTACTGAGCACCAGTGATTATTTAACAACAATACTACGACAGCATTTGTTTTTTCCCATTACCTAGAAATACTTTCATCATGTCTCCTTCATTTAAACTGTTTATTTTAATCCATTATCTTCAGCTATTGCAACCATTAATCCAGCTTTAAACCAATAATTATCCAATGTCCTGTTGACTGTTTAAACTGTTTATCCACTACTTTTAGCTAGAATTAACTGTTATTAAGAATTTATGTATTATTTTCAGCTAACTGTTCCTTACTTCCATCTTACTATATTTTTAGCCATTTAGGCCATTATTTTAGCTAACTATATTTTGCTTTTAGCTAACTAATCCATTAGTTTAGCTAACTATATGTTGCTTTGAGCTAACCATTTAAGCCATTATTTTAGCTAACTATATGTTGCTTTTAGCTAACTAATCCATTATCTTAGCAATTTATTACCTTTAGCTAACTAACTAATCCAGTGTTTTAGCTAACTATATGTTGCTTTTAGCTAACTAATCCACTATTTTAGCTAACTATATGTTGCTTTTAGCTAACCATTTAAGCCATTATTTTAGCTAACTATATGTTGCTTTGAGCTAACCATTTAAGCCATTATTTTAGCTAACTATATGTTGCTTTTAGCTAACTAATCCATTATCTTAGCTATTTATTACCTTTAGCTAACTAACTAATCCATTATTTTAGCTAACTATATGTTGCTTTTAGCTAACTAATCCATTATTTTAGCTAACTATATGTTGCTTTGAGCTAACCATTTAAGCCATTATTTTAGCTAACTATATGTTGCTTTTAGCTAACTAATCCATTATCTTAGCTATTTATTACCTTTAGCTAACTAACTAATCCAGTGTTTTAGCTAACTATATGTTGCTTTTAGCTAACTAATCCACTATTTTAGCTAACTATATGTTGCTTTTAGCTAACTAATCCATTATTTTAGCTATTTATTACCTTTAGCTAACTAACTAATCCAGTGTTTTAGCTAACTATTACTTTCAGCTAACCCTTTAATCCATTATCTTAGCTAACTATTTATTGCTTTTAGCTAACTAACTAATCCATTATTTTAGCTAACTATATGTTGCTTTTAGCTAACTAATCCATTATTTTAGCTATTTATTACCTTTAGCTAACTAACTAATCCATTATTTTAGCTAACTATATGTTGCTTTTAGCTAACTAATCCACTATTTTAGCTAACTATATGTTGCTTTTAGCTAACTAATCCACTATTTTAGCTAACTATATGTTGCTTTTAGCTAACTAATCCATTATTTTAGCTATTTATTACCTTTAGCTAACTAACTAATCCAGTGTTTTAGCTAACTATTTATTACTTTTAGCTAACCCTTTAAACTATTATTTTAGCTATGTATTACTTTAAGCTAACAAACTAATCCATTATTTTAGCTAGCTATTTATTGCTTTTAGCTAACACTTTAATCTATTATTTTAACTAACTATTTATTGCTTTTAGCTAACACTTTAATCTATTATTTTAACTAACTATTTATTGCTTTTAGCTAACACTTTAATCTATTATTTTAACTAACTATTTATTGCTTTTAGCTAACCAGTTTAGTAAAGTATTTTACCTAGCTATTTGTTGCTTTAAGCTAACCATTTAATCCGTTTTAGCTATTTATTACTTTGAGCTAACCATTTAATCCGTTATTTTAGCTATTACTTTTAGCTAACCCTGTAATTCATGATCATAGCTAATTATTCGTGACTTTCGGCTAACTAGCACATTATTTTAACTAATTATGTTGTACTTTCAGCTAACCATTTAATCCGTTAGCTCGCTATTTTTTAACTTTTGGCTAATCCTTCAATCTATTATTTTAGATATGTATTACTTTTAGCTAACCCTTTAATCCATTATTTTAGCTAACTATTACTCTTAGCTAACTAATTAATCCAGTATTTTAGCTAGCTCTTTATTACTTTTAGCTAACCCTTTAATTCACGGTTATAGCTAATTATTTATTACTTTTAGCTAATTAACTGATTTATTATTTTAATTCGTTATTTATTACTTTCAGCTAACCATTTAATCAGTTTTGCCCAACCATTTGATCACATTATTTGAGCTGTTTATTACTTTTAGCTTTAAATATTTGTAGTTTTATGTTTAGTCCAGAACAATAATACGAAACCATGAGATTAACTAAAAATATTAAGGTAATGAGTTAAAACCAGGAGATGAAAAGCCAAAGTCATGATAAAAATGTTGATATAATATGAAACAATAATGGGATTATAATCTAATTTACGACATAAATATAAGTTTCAAGACGTGTTTAATGTTGTTGTGATTCTGTGTTTGTGTCTCTGCAGCAAGTGGAGGTGGATGGACAGCAGTGTATGCTGGAGATCCTGGACACGGCAGGAACAGTAAGGATGTCGACGTACCGCTGGTCGTTTACTGTCTGTCTGACTGTCTGTCTGACCTCCGTCTGTCTGTCTGTCTGTTCTGTAGGAGCAGTTCACGGCGATGAGAGACCTGTACATGAAGAACGGCCAAGGCTTCGCTCTGGTCTACTCCATCACCGCTCAGTCGACCTTCAATGACCTGCAGGACCTCAGAGAGCAGATCCTCAGAGTGAAGGACACCGAGGACGTAAGAAACGAACCTGATCTAAACCCAACCTGAACCTCAGAGTCGTCTTTGTTACGCTAAAATGTGATTTACCCCGTGGAAACTTACTTTCTATCTCTAAAAGGAGGTCGAGTTCCCACAATGTGAGAGTGTAAAAGCATTTTAGCCCTAAAACATTAATGAAAGCGTTAAAGTAAAACCTCATCTAATGACCTCAAATTATTGCTGTTTTCTGAAGCCCAAAGTAAGTGATTAAATTAACTGATTGTTCACGAGTTACAGGTTGCACTTTTTTAATTAGCAGTTCAACAGTTTGCAAAACGTACTTGTTTCTTGTTGCGTCATTTTTACGCTTTGGTTGTTGTATGAATCAAACAAACAAGATAAAACATGTAAATCAACCTTCCAGCATTCATGCTAAGCTAATGCTAAGCTAAGCTAACTGGCTGCTGGTTGTAAACGGATCATTTGTTCTCACCAAACAAACGCAGAGTCGCTGTAAAACCAGAGGAAGCAACATGTTTCTGTCAAAGTGCTTCATTAAAGCTGTTTGGATGGAAACCTTCAGCTCTGTCGCCTCCTGCTGGACGATTGATGATACAGCTTCTAGTGAGGAAGAAGAGAAGAGAAATAAATGATTTTAAACAAGTAAATAGTGAATTAATTAATGAATTTGATATGAATTTTTGACATGCCAACGAATTAGTGAATAATAAGTAAATTTCCAATCAAATGTTTATTTTAAACAAAGTAAATGAAAAATATGTGCAATTATTTTTTGTACAGAGCAAAACAAAAATCATTTTTTTCAAATTCATTTCCTTTAAAACTAGAAATTAATTTTAAACAAAAAACTAAAAATATTAAATAAATACTTAAATTTAAAGTCAACAGTTCATTAAAAAAACTAAATGTGTTTTAAATAAAAAAATAATAAATAAAATTAATTTAAAATAAACAAAATAATTAAACAAAAAACTAAAATTGCATTATTTTAAAAAAAAACATTTGAAAGTTATTTTAGATAAAAAAGTAAATTTTATATAAATTTGGACCTGGAAGTGTTTTTTAAGCAACCAAGTAGTCAGAGCTTTGAAATTATGCATTCACTTGTAAATATTTATTTAACAGTTAAATAACAAATTTAATCTTATGAAGCAAATCAACAAAAAATAAATGATGGATAAAAAAACAAAATAATATATCTAAAATTAGTAAATCAATTTCAACAAACAAGAAATAGTTAGTAAATAAATGCTTATATTTAAAATATATTTCAAAATAAACAGTAATAAATAAATTACTTTTGAAATTAGGGATTTATCCTAAACAAAAAGAGACGAGATGAATAAATACATTCAGAAATGGAAGTTTATCTAAAATAGCCGAATAAGTTGGAAATTAGAGGTTTGTTTTTGACAAATAAATAAATAAGAAATGCATTTGAAGTCATACTTTTATTCATAAAAAGCAAATAAGTAAGAAAATAATGAAGAAAATGCAGATTTGTTTCAAACAAACAGTTGAATGAGTTTGTAATTTGGGATTGGAGGTGAAACGTCTTGATAAACTCAACCCAGTCCAGATTCTACAGTTAAAACCATGAGGACGACTGAGGATCCGCACATGAATCTTAACTAGTTGAAGTTCATCCATATTTGATTGTTGTGTTTCTGATATTTATGGGTTCTTTCAGGTTCCGATGATCCTGGTTGGGAATAAATGCGACCTGGAGGTGGAGCGTGTGGTGGCCAAAGAGTCGGGCATCGGCCTCGCCCGCCAGTGGAACTCCTGCGCCTTCCTGGAGACCTCGGCCAAGAGCAAGATTAACGTCAACGAGGTGTTTACGCGCTCTGTAACCATGGAAACCTCTCAGAGTTCAAACCTCCAGGTCTGAGCTTGTGTTTGTGTCTCCGCGCAGATCTTCTACGACCTCGTCCGACAGATCAACAGGAAGAGTCCAGCCCCGGGAAAGACTCGCAAAAAGTCCACCTGCCAGCTGCTCTAATGACAGGTGGGTTCAGTTACACGCGTGTCGTCGGGCACACGTGTGTCGTACACGTCTGTGTTCACACGCTCTTCTTCTGTCTGCAGTTTTCTGCTCACTGAACCAACAACCAACCAACCAATCACAGGACATCTTCCAGCTGGCCACGCCCCCTTTAACACAGCCATGTCATCATCAACATCAGCCACCTCTGACCTCTGTTACCGTGACGACCACATCTTCCCCATCCCCTCTACACACTGTCTAACGGAGACTGTTGCCTTGGAAACATTAAAACCAAACATCAAAAGACTGCGATGGCGGCGGCGATGATGATGATGATGATGATGATGATGGTGGAGATTCTGCTGTCTGCAGGAATGTGGGGTTTCTCCAGATAACAGCCCAAGTTTAACTACGGTTCCCATCATGCTCTCTGCTAGGCCGTTCTGCGCTGGGGAGTGGCTTCTTGCTTCTTTTGATTTTACGTGTTTCTTTCCTTTCTCCTGCTTTTTCTTTTTACTTGTTTTCCAGCAGCGCCGAGCCACGAACACGCAGTCCGACCGTGTTGGCGCCACGGTTGCCACGGTGACGGCGTGGCGAACACGGGTCACTCTGTGTGTTCGAGGCTCCGGTCGAACCTGTGGATCCATACGGTGGTTATTATTATTGTTATTATTATTATTACAGTGGTTCTGATTATAATTCTGTGTGAAAAGATACAAAAGTCAGTTAATGTTTTTGAGTTTGGTTTTTGGGTCGGGGTGGGGGGGCTGGGAGGGGGTGGGGTGGGGGTGCAGCAGGTCGTGATGTCAGCTCACCATGTGGATAGCATTAAGCTAATTTGACTTAGTCGACAGCTAACTGAGCGTGTGAATCAGCACCATTCAGAGAGAATGCCAAGTATTCAAATTAGCCGTTTGTTGGAGGTTAGCATGGTTAGCATCTTTTAAACAAGGGAGCTGTAGACTAAAGGTAGAGTACAAGTATTACTTTAATGTCAAATGATTCTAAACTGTACCTCGTAGTAACCGCAGTACTTCTAGTTGAATAGTAGGTATGTTTCTTTTGTAAAATTAAAACCTAACAGTTTAGATTTCCATGTTGTAGGAACTCAATGCAACAAACGTCAACACATCTTCATTACTGAGATTCAGATCTTTTATTTTTGATGTGGGCTCAGCGTGCTTCACTGTCAGGACCATGCATCCACTGTGGACTCATTATGATCCCATCTGGTCAGCCAGTGTTCTGGTTCCTCCTCAGACCTTCATGGAGCATCTCTAAACATCATCAGCACCTTTATCCACCATCACACTCCACCTCCGTGCTTCACTGTCAGGACTATGATCCACTGTGGTGGTCCTGGTCAGGTTCTGGACTCCATCTGAGCCCAACTCATTGATGTTCATGTGACCAAACAATGTTCTCCAGCATCCATCAGGCTTCTCTTCATCTTCTTTAGCTCCATCTGGAAGTTTAGTTGTGAGCAGCAGCCAGGTTTAGTTGTGGTCCTCCGTCCATAGAGGTTGATGTTCTCCAGGCTCCTCCACACTGTCTGAGCTCCACACTAACTCTGGTCTCCATTGATCAGCCCTGGTCCAAGTGTGAAGCAGCTGCCGTCTGTTGTCCACAGCTAGATAGTGAAAGTAGTTCCCTGTCCGTGGAGTCATTGTAGGAGCTCTGATCAGTGCTACTATGGCTCCTTCTAGACCTCCTGGTTCCTGCTGACACTGGGCTTCACTGGTTCTTAGTGGATCACTGGTCTTCCTGGATCCTTTTCCAGTCAGATTTTCCACTTCCTTCTTTCAGTTCTTCTCCATGTGGAGCCATGATGCAGACATAGATAGATCCAGTCCATAGGTCCAGACCTGGTCCGTAGATAGACCCAGTCCATAGGAATCTTCGATGCAGCCTTTCAAAAGCATTTGTTTTTATTTGTTCTTAGGAGGATTTATTCTGCTGTTCAACTTAGAAATAATACTTTCACTCTAAGGTGCAACAGGCTTGAATCATTTGACATTTAAGTGACATTACACAGGGGTGCACTTACTTTAGTTGTCTGCTATAGTAGAATACAGTCGAAACAGTGCGAGCAGATGTTATTTGAGAGGTGTTAGCATTAGTAGTTTGTTCCTAATGACACTGATGGTAGTCATTGGGGGTGGGTTAGCTTGTAGCAGCAGTGTGATGTAGCATTGACATTGCTAGGAGGAAATATTGCCAATGCTAACACACTGTGGAGCCTTTGTTAGCATTTTCTTTCAGAACGCTTTGGGCTACTTGCTAGCCTGAAAAACATTTTGAACATTTTTGAGAAACGCTGCTGTTTATGGAGCGTTAGCTTTGATATATATCCCCACAGAAAGCTGTGATGGTGGCAGGCTAGCAGCTAGTTCCAGTAGCTAATCAAAAGCACTGGTAGGAGTGAATGCTAACTGTGCTAGCATGCAGTTTGTAGCATTTTAGCTTTGTTAGCATTCTTTTAAAGAACGTAATGTATACCTTTGGGCTACATTAGCGACATTGTGAGTATTAACAGTTCTATAGTACCGTTTGCGTGGTGTTTGTTAGCATCAGTGTTATTAGAATATTTATAAAGACATGGATGGTTGCTTGGCTACTTCCTGGCTAGCTTCTAGCCGTAGTAGCTCATGGAATGTTTTACCTGTGTGGGGAGGAAATGCTAACATTTTGTCTACACATGAAATGTTAAAAGGGCGAGGGTGTTGGTTTGCCGCTAAGGAAAAGCTAATAATGCTAACATGCTGTTTGTAAACGGCGAGGAGTTTTGGAACATCAGAAGTGTAATTGGTGCCTGTGGGGTGTTGAGAGTGTGATGAGGGCAGGCTAACAGGGCCGTGCTCCCGAAACAGATGAGTGTCAGTCGCTGTGAGTTAGCCTGTTAGCTTAGCATCACCGTGAGCTGACTCTTGACCTGCTGCTCAGGGCGGACATGTTGCCTTTCGACAGCAGACTCACACTGGTCCTTAACTCTGTGTGTGTGTTTGTGAGTGTGTGTTTATGTGTGTGTGTGTTTGTGTGTGTGTGTGTGTGTGTGTGTGTTTGTACGTGAGCTGCGTAACAACAACGAACCAGGCCAGTTTCTGTGATGACCTTTGTGGCCCGGCGGGGTTGTGTTGTATTTACTGAGCAGGACAGCCAGTGCTGTCTCTGTGGTATTAACCATATTATTACATGACTATTAATTTTATTAACACAGCAGATCTGAGTGGGAAACACTGAACTAAGCCCTTTTCAGACAAGCGATATGCAGACGCTGCTGCTTCACCAGTCTGTTAACCTGACGGCGTTCTGTCTTTCATATTCAGGTCACTTTAAATGTTCCTCACGGCTTCATTCAGACGCCACAGTGACAGAAAGAGTCTAGTATCTATTATAATAATGAGCTAATAAAGGCCAAATCTAACTAACAGCAGCTTATCAACCTGTGCAAATAGCAAACAACTTGACAGATTCTCTCCATATGTGATGATAATTTAACTACTAACAGTAAAATAGAAATATCCTGACAGCTGTTAGACTCTGACTTCATATTACTTGATTCGACCTTGTCACTTTTCGGCCTTGACTTTAGCGTAACGTTGAGCTTTGTTCTCATTCAGACGTGGAGTCGACTCGTTCGGATGCCGTCAGGTTAACAGAAAGGTGCGCTGCTCTGAAACGGGCTTCGTTGGTCCAGTTGGCTCCTCTTAACTGATGGGTGCACAAACTGTCCAGGTGTGGAGGACCAAACTCCAGTTGGTCGCCCATGCTCTTGTCATTTTGTGGTGCTAACACTTTAGCATGTAAGAATCTCAAAGCTAACATGCTAAATTGTTAGCATGGAGTACCGCCAACACATTATTCTCATTAGTTAAGGAAGAATTAAAATATCGGTGTTTCTGTAGCACGGCTGAAGTTGGGACCAACCAGAGGGGGTTGGGCTTAAAGCTGGAGCCCCGCCCCTCTCCAGACGAGGGGCGTGGCCTATGAAGCAGCAGCCACAGGAAGCCTTTGAATACCCGTCTTCTGTTTGTAATGTTAGAGTGGTCAGAGGCAGTGTGTCGGACCAGTGACCTCTGTGAGTACTGCTGTGCACAGTGTTGTACTATCAGGAGTACTGCGGTACGGTGTGGTACTACTGTCAGTACTCTGGTTCTCCTCCTTCAGTCATGTAGCATGTTGATGTTTCTGTCAGTACTCAGTCTGACCTCCAGGAGGTGCTGCGACAGTTTGCATGCCGAGCAGAAGCTTCCGGGTCGGAGGTCTGTTTGCAGCTCAGCTCAGCGACAACCTTTGAAAAGTTTCAAGTTAAAATACTGCTTTTTGTTTTTTTGCTTTATTCTAGTAAATAAACCCACCAGATGCTCATTACTGCCTCTGGTGGTCGGAGGGCAGAAAACACCCTCCGCTGCTACTGTGACCGAGCTAAAATTCACTATTGATCAGTGTTTCCTTCTGTATTTTTTAGTCTTACAGGATAAAGACTTGGCATTTAGCGTTTCTGAACAGTGCATAAACATTTACTGGGTAGTTTTTGAAACTGTAAAGTAATTGCAAAGCGATAAATAGAATTATTAAGTGTTTATTCATCTGTTAATGCAGCAATGAGCCGCTTCTAAACTCAAAAACAGACTTGGACTAGCAGCGCAGAGGCGAACTTTATCAGTATTTAGTAACTATTCAAGAAACAAGACTCCGGCTGACCTTTATAAACATTTAATCGACGGTTTATCGAACACTGTAAAGTAACTGTGAAGCGACACGAGGACGTTATTAATCGTTTGTTAATCTGTTAAAACACAAAAGCATTTAATACATGTTTAGCTTCAACGTTAACTCTTGACCTTGACAAGGATTCTGAATGTATAGATACCTCATTAATAAATATAATAAATAGATGCTTCATTATATACGTTCAATTAAAGTCTGTAATTTTGTGGATCATAGCCGCCAGTTAGAAATGATAAACGCTTAAAAATGTCCTCACACTTCGTCAGCATTGGCTTAGATTGTGTTATAAACTGTTGATGAGGTGTTTAAATGCGGCTCAGTGACGTTCAGACTGACTTCTCCAGGGTTTTCTTGGGGATCAGTGGTTGTTCAGCCGAGCCGACGCTGCAGTCAGACCTGTCCGGCCTCCACACCGAGGCTGCAGCAGCGTTCGTCATTTCATGCAGCTTCACCGCTCAGACGGTTTGTTCTTTGGCGTCGGTGTGCTTCAGAGGAAGTGTAATGTGATTTCCACTGATGTGAGAGTTTCTGTAGCTGTCGGTGAAGACATGAAGCAGTTGAGTGAAGAATGAAACAAAAAGCAAACTTGGCCTTAATCTCACATCTGCAGTCCTTCCTCAAACTGTAAGGAAAGCCTGATTGTTGGTTTGTCTTCGTCACAGCATTCTAAAAGATGGTTCAATCCCAAAAGGAGACACTTCAGCTGAAGCACACCGAGGCCGAGACCGTTCCAGGTCATGTCAGTGAAGATCCTCAGTCATCCAGGTCATGGTTATCCTCGTACCTTCAATCGTAGCATCTGGGCTAGCTTGAGTTAGCAAGTCGACAGGTGGAACGTCTTCTGTAAACTCAAGCTGGTCCAGACGCTACGATTGAAACTACGAGTCCAGCAGGTCACACTTTGCTCTAAGCTCCTCTACTTAGCATCAGGAAACAGTATATAAACATTCAGTAACACGCTATAATGTTGTTTCTGAGCAGATATAAGTCTTTTTTGTTTTATATACTCACATAAAATGTGGCTTCAGAGGAAAAGTTAGAGTTGAACACATATAATGTGCTTATATCTCCGTTATAATGTGTTACAGGACGTCTGTCACATGTTTACATACTGTTTATATGAGCTTCTTAAAGTGAGGTGTTACCGGCTAGCAGCTTCCCTCTGTTTCCAGTCTTTGTGCTAAGCTAGGCTAATCACATCCAGACGTGATGCTGAAGTGACGCTAGCAGCTGCAGCCGAACGCAAACAACAAGAAGAACCGATTTTCCATTGCTGAACTAAATCTGCTTCTTTTCCTCTGTATGGCATGACGACCAGTGAAATGTAAAAGGGACCAGTTCAGCCGGTAGAGCATCAGGCTAAAGATCCCAGTGGCTTTAAACTGGTGTCTCAGTGGTCCGAACTGGTTTCCTTCCAGTGCAGAAACGCCACAGCAGCAGCGGGAGGCAAGCGGGGGGAGGGGAGGGGAGGGGGGTGAAGCCAAATGTAAAGTTAAAACTAAAAAGCCTTAAATGAATAAAAGTGGTGCAATTTTGTAACAGCAACCTGCAGCGTGGAGTCTCTGAATGAAACACACAACATTAGAAACATGACATAGGACAGAATACTGAAAACATCAAGTCACTGTTATTAAAATACCACATTTAAAAAAACATGCTGATTAATGTCACACATTTATAAAAAAAGTTTAATAATAAAGTTAAGATATATATATGTATAAATATATACATAATATAAATAAACATAATTTAACTATAATATAATATATTATTTATTATATATATAAAATATTCATGTTTTTATTATTACTATACTAATTAAACTTTAGGTCTTTTAAAAAATAGTTTTTACAAATTTATAACAATCAAATATTATATTATTTAGAATAAAGTGATTTTTAAAAAATTTAGTTACTTTAAAATAAATTATGACATTATTTCAGAAATAATGAAAATCCAAAAATCATGGAATACATTTAAATTCAATTTAAATCAATAAATACATTCAGTAAACAAATATAGCTCTTCTAAAGTGTCCTTTGAAAAAAAATACAAACATTTATAATTAATGTTTTATATTTATTTATGGATTTACTATCTCATTTATTTTTTTCAAACTAATTTTACAGGCAGATGTATTTATTTTTTAGAAACATTCATTTATATATTTACTTAATTTAGAATAAAATGACATTTCATGTAAAATACGTGTTCACATTAATTTAAAACGTAAAATAAACACACAACCAGGAAGGACGTGCTGCTGACGTCAGTTGTCAACGGTCTTGCTGCTATTGCGCCTGCGCAAGACGCTGAGCTGCCATGGCAACGGCTGCAGCTTGTCACCGAAGCCGAGGAGAAGCGGAGCCGCTAGTTAGCGCGTCGCTCGTGGTAGTTAGCGAGTTTCTGTGATATTATCCTGCTAGTTAACGGACTCAGCTTGCTGCGGAATGACTAAAGAGTAAGTTATCGCAGTGTTTGGTTCGCAGCGAGAGCGCCATGACCGTCCGCTTCAAGGTAAACAACAGGTGTTAGCATTAGCAGCAGGTTAGCCAAACAAAAAAGATGCTATCGAACACCTGCCTCACTAACTGCACGTGTTTATAGAGTAGTAGTTAGTCAGTAAGTTAGTTAGTTAGTTAGTTAGTTAGTGCTGGTTAACCCGCCTGGTGTGGGTTTACTCATTAAGCTGCACGAGACAGCAGAGTGAGGATTAATATGGTTTAATCTGATTGATCAGTTAATCCATCAGAACACAACAAACCTCAGAGGGCAGCTACAAACACAGAGAGCTGCAGAGTAACGGAGTACATCTACTGAAGTACTGAGGTACTTTTACTGAAGTAATTTAATGTCAAACTAGTTCATAACACGGTGCAGGATTAGTATCTCTGTAAAATACTTTTGTCTGGTAGCAGGACAGTTATTCCACTGACATAGCAGGAAGATATCGTAAAAGATATCATAACATAATATGATAGAAATGACTTTAGAAATGTTGTTAGTCAGTAATATGGGATGTAATGACAGTATGTTGAAATAATGATGCAAATAAAAGAAGTAAACAGGTGAAAGTAGGGACTCTTACTGTCAATGAGAGGAGCCAAACCATGGTTTGTGTGTTTGTTTCAGTGTCAGAGTGAATATCAGAAGAGTTACAGAGCTCCTCGGTCCAGAAGTGTTTCTCCTCAGCGCTGCACACCGTTAGCCGGCCTTCGATCGGATCAGATGGGTAAGAAATGTGACGCTGGCAAACCTTTAAAAGACATTTATAGAAGCAAATCATGACCCAAACAAGGCTGAAGCCTGACGGAGACGGACCGGCTGCTGCTCAGTGGATCCAGACTCCTGCAGGGATCAACCTTCATGTTCTGAACCTGTTCGTCTCTCAGGGCTCGTCAGAGAACCTCGACTTCAGCGCCGGAGGAAGTTCGGTCCGGTCGGTCCGGCTCGGTCCTGCATCTCTTTGCTCTGTCCTCCAGATGAACCGGCTCCTGGTGCTCCTCACACCGGTAGGAAGGTCATGTTTAATATTCAAACTGTAGATGAACTAGAAGACGTCAGAGGTCCAGCTTTTTAAATCCAGCCTGGTGAAAGTCTCTGAAGATGTAAGACGGTTTACGGTGGATTCTCCAGGAAATCTTAGACTCAGCATCACCAGACCTGCCTTGAAGTTAATTTGATAATGAGCAGGAGACGGTTCAGGTTCAGTTCTTCCAAGCAGCTGACATTAAACATGACAGAGAGAAGCATCTTGAGTGGAAACTACAAGTATTTTCCTGTAATAGTAACAAAATCATTTATTATTTAACATTATACTAACAAAGTAAACTATTATTTGAACTATTTATGTTTTGTTTTCTACATTTTTGCTCAACCACTAAACCATAAAGTTGAACCCAAAATCATTTCTGGTCGTTACGAATGTGTGGATGCTACCGTTAGCATGTTAGCATGCTGCACCCAGCAGATAAACAGTCCTTTAACTGTCCTTAGCAGCTTCCAGAAGCCGCTCGGCCGACACAAAGGAGCTGAAGAGACCCAAACCAGCGACGCCTCCTGAGACTCCAGCTGGACCTCGACCTGCTGAAGACCTCAGACCTCCAGAACCACCAGAACCTGGACCAGCAGCAGACCCAGCAGCTGAGGGAAAGTCTGGTAAATATGCAGTGAACATGTTTGTTTATCAGTTATCTTTATACAAAACACAGCAAATAAAACCTAAATTAAATCGATATCTGTTACCAGCTTCCCTTGATGCTCTTTTTCTCTCTCATTCAAATGTTCTTGGAGGTTTTAGTTGAAACTTTATTTAAAAAACAGAGTTTGTTGACATGCAGGCTCCACATGTGAACAGCGAAATGAGTGAAAAAGCAGCAGAAAAACACTGAAAAGGAGGATGTGGCTGCAAAAAGTAAAGTATCAGTGACGTTTAAAATGCCGTACTCACGAAAAACAGCCCGTGTAGGTAAAATCAGCTGGTTTAGTTTGGGTAAATCTGACTTCTGAACGCCTCATTTCACTGTTTCCAAACTAGTTGTTGGTCTCACAGCTGTCTGAGCTGCTGCAGTAACTGATGGGGACTGTATTTATTCCTGTATCATCTGAATCTACTAAATCTTCTCTGTGCACAGCCAGCGTCTGCTTGTGAGGCGTTTAGGGAACATCTGTAAAGCAGATGTTCCCCAGGGAGGAGTTATGGGCTCAGTTTGATTCATGTTTAGATGATTTGAATTCAGCTGAAGATTGTTTTAAGTCTTGTTTTGATGCAAAGGTTTGAACATGAGCACAGCATGGCTTCATTTATTTCAGTGTTAAAGTGCAATAAACACGTTTCATCCCTAAAGTCAGTAAATAATTGTGATAAATGTTTGTATTTGTCAGTATTGTGTCCATGATTGTGCAACTTTAGTCAGTTTTGTGGAAATATTTCAGCTGCAGAAACAATAACGTTGAACAGAAACAGCGTCGTTAGTTTGACTGTTTAAATCAGCAGCTCAGAGCTCTGGATGACGCCACATCAGAACCTCAGCCAATCAGATCATGTCTTCCTGCTCTTCTCTGTCTCCTCAGCGAAGTCCCGCCCCTCCCAGCCCGACAGCCAATCACAGCCCAGCCGACCTGTGACAGCAGCACCCGACGCACAGCAGCAGGTGAGCCTCCTAAAACCTGCTTCGATGTTTTGATGCTAAATATCTGGGCTGACGTGTTTCTGCCGCAGGTGGATCGAGTGATGCGATGGAGGGCGGGGCTTCGCTCAGCAGCAGGTCACAGGTCGGAGTATCACCGACAGTTCGGCTGGAAGAAACCTGCTGCCTCACCTCTACTGAGAGCAGAGCAGGTGAGAAACTACCTGACACCTCAGCAGGTCCACTCCCAACTAGTACCTCCAGGTATCACTGAGATGTAGCAGGTGATTTATTTTACCTGCTCAGCAAAGAAAGAGGAATCTGTAATTTTATCATCCAATCTTATGATGCTTGATGATAACTGAGTAAGAAACCTAAACAACAACCTACACCCATGAGACAGTGATATTTATAAGCCTTACAGTTTACTCCTGCACTCTTTTTTCAGCTGTAGTTCCTCTGAGTGTCCAGCAGGTGGAGCCAGTTCTTCTAACAGGTGACAGCTGCTGATGCTTCTGTTGCCTCTTTGACTCCGTCCTGCAGGTGCTGAACTCCAGCAGCAGGTCCGTCCCTCCCTTTAAGAAAAACCCGGTGTCCATGGAGACGGAGTACGGGCGGAGCTTCCAGGGTCAGGCCCCTCCCACTGGGCCACGCCTCCGGAAACACCTGGAGCTTCAGAAAGTCCCGCTGTTCCACACTCACATGGTAAATAAAAAGATGACAAAGACACACAAAATGACAACAAAACACACAAAATATGCATCAATCGTCTTCCCGTCACTTCAAACCAGATAATGTTCTATGGACCGGTCCATGGAACAGTGTCTGGCTTTAAACCGGTCCGTGGTGCAAAAAGGTTGCAGACCGCTGTTCTCCACACATCCAAAATTTTCTGCCTGACGCCTACGTTACCCAGAATGCCCCTGGACCACACACAGCCAGGTGCAGACTGGGCCGTTACACTCATAGACATATATACGTAGACGCCGCATTGACTGCTGCTGCCGATTGGAGCCGACGTGCCTACGCGGCGGCCATCTTGGTACAGTGCCACTCGCCCCTACAGTGCATTACGTCTATAGAGGAATGACATGTCTGCACTATAAAAGTGATCATAAATCCATCAGTTGTCAACATATATTGTTTGTTACAAACGTCAGACATGGAGGACGGACAGGCAGACATAAATAGAACAAAAGCATCCAAGCATCCTGTGTCAAAGCTACATGTGTGACGTTTTTAACAAACCAAACCGTTTGGAAATCGGTCGAAAATTCAGTGAATAATTCTACTTTAAGATTGTGGAGTACCTCTTACCTCCATAGACTTACATTCACTCCCCCCTCTGCTAGCCCTGTACCAAGATGGCGGAGCTTTAGGCACGTCCCTCCACAGTCAATGCGGCGTCTACGTATATATGTCTATGGTTACACTGGTCACCTGACTCTGATGTTTCCACCTGCAGACCAACAGGAGTAGGAGGGAGGAGCCCCAGAAGAAGCTCCGCCCCAAACAGGAAGCTGCTCAGAGAGGAGACGCCGCATCACCCCTGAAGGCCACGCCCCCTCCTCAGGTGCAGAGAGGAGACAGGTGTGTGTGTGTGTCTGTGCGTGACTTTGTGTGCTGTGTTTTCTGAATCCAGTGATGAAGTCGTCTGTGTGTCTGACAGGATGTCGACAGAGGGAGGAGGAGCCACGGAGGGCGACGCCCACCAGGTAGATAAACCAGAGCTAAACTACATTTCCCAGAAACCCCCACAGACTGAGCTCAGAACTGTGTGTGTTGATGTATGTCTTTATGTGTTGATGTGTGTCTTTGTGTTTTACTGTTTGTGTCTGTGTGTATCAGTGTTGCTGTGTGTGTGTCTTTTTGTGTCTCTGTGTATCTGTTACTGTTTGTTTTACTTTGTGCGTCACTGTGTGTGTTTTTGTGTGTTACTGTCTGTTGCTGTGTGTGTGTGTTACTGTGTTTGTCTTTGTGTGACTGTGTTATTTTGTGTTTTTGTGTGATAGTGTGTGTGTTGTGTGTTGGTGTGTTTAATGTGTGTTTTTTTGCTTTATTGTGTGTTACTGTGTGTGTTAATGTGTGTTTCTTTGTTTATTAGTGTGTGTTAGTGTGTGTGATAGTGTGTGTTACTGTGTGTGTCTTTGTTTATTAGTGTGTGTTACTGTGTGTGTTAGTGTGTGTGTTAGTGTGTGTGTTAGTGTGTGTGTTAGTGTATGTGTCTTTGTTAATGTGTGTTTCTTTGTTAGTGTGTGTTTGTGTGTTAGTGTGTGTTAGTGTGTGTTACTGTGTGTGTTTTTGTGTGTTATTGTGTGTCTTTTTGCGTTATTGTGTGTTACTGTGTGTGTTAATGTGTGTGTCTTTGTCTGTTAGTGTGTGTCTTTTTGCGTTATTGTGTGTTACTGTGTGTGTTACTGTGTGTATCTTTGTCTGTTAGTGTGTGTTACTGTGTGTGTTAAACCACAGAGCTTCAGGGAAACTGCTCCTCGTTAGTCACTCAGGTTTGTTCTCACCATCGTCGTGGAAACAGCAGTTGAAGAGGGAGACAGACACACAACCTGAAGTCAACACAACAGACACACAACCTGAAGTCAACACAACAGACACACAAGCTGAAGTCAACACAACAGACACACAACCTGAAGTGAACACAACAGACACACAACCTGAAGTCAACACAGACACACAACCTGAAGTCAACACAGACACACAACCTGAAGTCAACACAACAGACACACAACCTGAAGTCAACACAGACACACAACCTGAAGTCAACACAACAGACACACAACCTGAAGTCAACACAGACACACAACCTGAAGTCAACACAGACACACAACCTGAAGTCAACACAACAGACACACACCCTGAAGTCAACACAGAGACACAACCTGAAGTCAACACAGACACACAACCTGAAGTCAACACAGACACACACCCTGAAGTCAACACAACAGACACACACCCTGAAGTCAACACAGAGACACAACCTGAAGTCAACACAACAAACACACCCTGAAGTCAACACAGAGACACAACCTGAAGTCAACACTACAGACACACAACCTGAAGTCACCACAACAAACACACCCTGAAGTCAACACAACAGACACACAACCTGAAGTCAACACAACAGACACACAACCTGAAGTCACCACAACAGACACACACTCTGAAGTCAACACAACAACCTGAAGTCACCACAACAGACACACACTCTGAAGTCAACACAACAGACACACAACCTGAAGTCAACACAACAGACACACACCCTGAAGTAAACACAGCAGACACACAACCTGAAGTCAACACAACAGACACACACCCTGAAGTAAACACAGCAGACACACAACCTGAAGTCAACACAGCAGACACACAACCTGAAGTCAACACAACAGACACACACCCTGAAGTCAACACAGAGACACAACCTGAAGTCAACACAGACACACACCCTGAAGTCAACACAACAGACACACAACCTGAAGTCAACACAACAGACACACAACCTGAAGTCAACACAGAGACACAACCTGAAGTCAACACAGACACACAACCTGAAGTCAACACAACAGACACACAACCTGAAGTCAACACAGACACACACCCTGAAGTCAACACAACAGACACACACCCTGAAGTCAACACAACAGACACACAACCTGAAGTCAACACAACAGACACACACCCTGAAGTCAACACAACAGACACACACCCTGAAGTCAACACAACAGACACACAACCTGAAGTCAACACAGAGACACAACCTGAAGTCAACACAACAGACACACAACCTGAAGTCACCACAGAGACACAACCTGAAGTCAACACAACAGACACACACTCTGAAGTCAACACAACAGACACACAACCTGAAGTCAACACAGACACACAACCTGAAGTCAACACGACACACACCCTGAAGTCAACACAACAGACACACAACCTGAAGTCAACACAGACACACAACCTGAAGTCAACACAACAGACACACAACCTGAAGTCAACACAGACACACAACCTGAAGTCAACACAACAGACACACAACCTGAAGTCAACACAACAGACACACACCCTGAAGTCAACACAACAGACACACAACCTGAAGTCAACACAACAGACACACACCCTGAAGTCAACACAACAGACACACAACCTGAAGTCAACACAGACACACAACCTGAAGTCAACACAACAGACACACACCCTGAAGTCAACACAGAGACACAACCTGAAGTCAACACAGACACACAACCTGAAGTCAACACAGACACACAACCTGAAGTCAACACAACAGACACACACCCTGAAGTCAACACAACAGACACACAACCTGAAGTCAACACAACAAACACACCCTGAAGTCAACACAACAGACACACAACCTGAAGTCAACACAACAGACACACAACCTGAAGTCAACACAACAAACACACCCTGAAGTCAACACAACAGACACACAACCTGAAGTCAACACAACAGACACACAACCTGAAGTCAACACAACAGACACACAACCTTAAGTCAACACAACAGACACACACTCTGAAGTCAACACAACAGACACACAACCTTAAGTCAACACAACAGACACACACTCTGAAGTCAACACAACAGACACACACCCTGAAGTCAACACAACAGACACACAACCTGAAGTCAACACAACAGACACACAACCTGAAGTCAACACAACAGACACACAAGCTGAAGTCAACACAACAGACACACAACCTTAAGTCAACACAACAGACACACACTCTGAAGTCAACACAACAGACACACAACCTTAAGTCAACACAACAGACACACACTCTGAAGTCAACACAACAGACACACACCCTGAAGTCAACACAACAGACACACAACCTGAAGTCAACACAACAGACACACAACCTGAAGTCAACACAACAGACACACAACCTGAAGTCAACACAACAGACACACAAGCTGAAGTCAACACAACAGACACACAACCTTAAGTCAACACAACAGACACACACTCTGAAGTCAACACAACAGACACACAACCTTAAGTCAACACAACAGACACACACTCTGAAGTCAACACAACAGACACACACCCTGAAGTCAACACAACAGACACACACCCTGAAGTCAACACAACAGACACACACCCTGAAGTCAACACAACAGACACACAACATGAAGTCAACACAACAGACACACAACCTGAAGTCAACACAACAGACACACAACCTGAAGTCAACACAACAGACACACAACCTGAAGTCAACACAACAGACACACAACCTGAAGTCAACACAACAGACACACACCCTGAAGTCAACACAACAGACACACAACCTGAAGTCAACACAACAGACACACAACCTGAAGTCAACACAGACACACAACCTGAAGTCAACACAACAGACACACACCCTGAAGTCAACACAGACACACACTCTGAAGTCAACACAACAGACACACACTCTGAAGTCAACACAACAGACACACAACCTGAAGTCAACACAACAGACACACACTCTGAAGTAAACACAGACACACAACCTGAAGTAAACACAACAGATACACAACCTGAAGTCAACACAGACACACAACCTGAAGTCAACACAACAGACACACAACCTGAAGTCGACACAACAGACACACAACCTGAAGTCGACACAACAGACACACACCCTGAAGTCGACACAACAGACACACACCCTGAAGTCGACACAACAGACACACACCCTGAAGTCGACACAACAGACACACACCCTGAAGTCAACACAACAGACACACACCCTGAAGTCAACACAACAGACACACAACCTGAAGTCAACACAACAGACACACAACCTGAAGTCAACACAACAGACACACAACCTGAAGTCAACACAACAGACACACACCCTGAAGTCGACACAACAGACACACAACCTGAAGTCGACACAACAGACACACACCCTGAAGTCGACACAACAGACACACAACCTGAAGTCAACACAACAGACACACACCCTGAAGTCGACACAACAGACACACACCCTGAAGTCAACACAACAGACACACAACCTTAAGTCACCACAACAGACACACACTCTGAAGTCAACACAACAGACACACAACCTGAAGTCAACACAACAGACACACAACCTGAAGTCGACACAACAGACACACACCCTGAAGTCGACACAACAGACACACAACCTGAAGTCAACACAACAGACACACACCCTGAAGTCGACACAACAGACACACACCCTGAAGTCAACACAACAGACACACAACCTGAAGTCACCACAACAGACACACACTCTGAAGTCAACACAACAGACACACAACCTGAAGTCACCACAACAGACACACACTCTGAAGTCAACACAACAGACACACAACCTGAAGTCAACACAACAGACACACAACCTGAAGTCACCACAACAGACACACACTCTGAAGTCAACACAACAGACACACAACCTGAAGTCAACACAACAGACACACACCCTGAAGTCGACACAACAGACACACACCCTGAAGCCAACACAACAGACACACACCCTGAAGTCGACACAACAGACACACACCCTGAAGTCGACACAACAGACACACAACCTGAAGTCGACACAACAGACACACACCCTGAAGTCAACACAACAGACACACACCCTGAAGTCAACACAACAGACACACACCCTGAAGTCGACACAACAGACACACACCCTGAAGTCAACACAACAGACACACAACCTGAAGTCAACACAACAGACACACAACCTGAAGTCAACACAACAGACACACACTCTGAAGTCAACACAACAGACACACAACCTGAAGTCAACACAACAGACACACAACCTGAAGTCGACACAACAGACACACACCCTGAAGTCGACACAACAGACACACACCCTGAAGCCGACACAACAGACACACACCCTGAAGCCGACACAACAGACACACACCCTGAAGCCGACACAACAGACACACACCCTGAAGTCGACACAACAGACACACACCCTGAAGTCGACACAACAGACACACAACCTGAAGTCAACACAACAGACACACAACCTGAAGTCAACACAACAGACACACAACCTGAAGTCAACACAGACACACAACCTGAAGTCAACACAACAGACACACAACCTGAAGTCAACACAACAGACACACACCCTGAAGTCAACACAACAGACACACAACCTGAAGTCAACACAACAGACACACAACCTGAAGTCAACACAGACACACAACCTGAAGTCAACACAACAGACACACAACCTGAAGTCGACACAACAGACACACAACCTGAAGTCGACACAACAGACACACACCCTGAAGTCGACACAACAGACACACACCCTGAAGTCGACACAACAGACACACACCCTGAAGTCGACACAACAGACACACACCCTGAAGTCAACACAACAGACACACACCCTGAAGTCAACACAACAGACACACACTCTGAAGTCAACA
>CM045465.1:2331112-2621345 GCA_024666655.1 Dascyllus trimaculatus | reverse complement strand
TACTTAAACTCCTTCGCCTGGGGAAGCAACTCCCCCCGAACCTGGAGGGAGCAGTCCATCGGTCTCCGGCAGAGAACCATGCAGGGTGTTGTGCTAGAAGAGTGATCCAAATCTGAGCTGGAAATCACTTTATTCTCCAAGTCATCAAAATTTGCACCGGATTCTGCAAAAAACGACAAAAAATTCCTCCCCGGGGACTTCTCGGTTGAACTGCAGGCAGTGTTTTTATCCAGTATTGGTCGTATCTGAGGGAACACGGTGACTTTCATGATCTCTTTTCCATTAAAACTTTGTCGTACTGCTCGGTGAACATTTTAAGTTCTACTCTACTCACCTCTTGTTAGCCTGCTACGTCGCTAACTGCTAATGGAAAAGCCCCATCGTCTAGATGAGAGCGTGTCTCCCCGCAGCGCTTTGGATGTTTCCTGTCGGGTTTTTCGGCGGCGCTCTGGGAGTGTGCGCTCGGCTGCTCACGCTTGTGTGGCCGAATTAAGTGCCAAGTGCTGTCTCGCCGTTTGAAATGGACTGAAATGCATGTTCAGACGCACACCGACCTTCCTGAAACCCCCACGTGTGTGTTAATGCGGTTGGATCGTCCGCCCATGCAGGTGTTTTGCCGCCTCTTCCCTCCTCGCCGCTCTCCTGTCTCCTGATTGACAGCCCCCCTTTTCTGCAGCTTCAACCCAATCAGCTAATTGTTCATTTGGACCTAATTAAGGAAGACGAACTGCAGCCGGCCGCATTTGCATAAATGACTGATTTGAGGAGCCTCGATCCAAAGCTCCCCGTCTCGCCTCTGCCTTTGACGGAGCGTTAGCACCACCCGTGGATCTTAACAAAAGGGCCCGGAGTGAAGGATTGTTGGCTGTATCTTTCATCCTGAGCGGAGCCTTTGAAGGCAGCCCTGTCAGTCACGGTGACAGATATTGTTTCCGCCTGTTTTGGTTTGTGAACCGACTATTGAGACGGGAATAGAAGGAAGGAGGCTTCTATTCTGAGGGGTTATCATTAGTCAGAGGAGCAGACGCTCAGAATCAAGACAAAGATTGATAAAAATATATCAGATCTTTAGAAGGAGCCCAGATATTTGACGTTCTTCGGCGTCTGAACCCGATGTCTTAAAGGCATTTTATTGTTGTAAAAAAAATCCCAACCATAAACCGTTTGCACTAATTAGATTCTGCAAAAACCAAAAAATTCTGCCTTTTTTTGCGCACATGCCGAGCCGTGATTGGCTCAGCTGCGACCGCCAGTCACCTGACAACAATTCAGAGGGTACTCGGCTGAACTGCAGGCCGTGTATATGTAGAAAGGAAGCCTATCGTCCTTCCGTCTGTCCATCCAGCCTCTTTATTGGCTGAGTAGTGTCACATGGGAAGGCTGAACTCGCATGCAATTGGTCTGTGCGTTTCCTGATCTGCCAAACCAATACCGTAAAGACTAGAAAAGCTGCGCCGCTTAAAACAGAAGCATCAAATCCCCTTATAGTTTATTGATTATAGATCATCCAGTTAGTGACTCAGGGTGTGGAGTCGCCGTTATTTTTCCAATATTGGTAACACCTGTAGACACCTGGAACAGTGTTGATGCTGATTTTTATTTTGCAAAATAAATAATCGAAATAATTAGGCTTTCATTTTTTATATAATTTATGGTATTTTTGAGTCGTTTCAGCTTCTAGTCAAACTGGGACAAATGTTACTGTAAAATACTGGTATTTTTTTACAGTGTTTTTACACTGTCACTATTGTAATTTGCTTAAAAGTTAATTACTGTATAGCTGGTAGTGTTTCGTGTCATCCTGGGTTGTTTTTTGGGTTGTTTTGTCAGATTTTTCTTTTGTGTCTCTTGTTTTTGGTCATTTCATGTCTGCTTTTTAAAATTATTTTATATCTGTTTTTGTCATTTTATTTGTTTTGTTTTTTGTCATTTTATGTCCGTTTTGTCGTTTTTCTGTTTTTTATCATTTTATGTCTGTTTTTTTATCATTTTGTCTTTTTTTGTCGTTTTATGTCTGTTTTTTTTATTATTTTATGTCTGTTTTTTGTCATTTTATGTCCGTTTTGTCGTTTTTCTGTTTTTTGTCATTTTATGTCTATTTTTTAAAATCATTTTATCTCTATTTTTTTCGTTTTATGTCTGTTTTTTATCATTTCATGTCTGTTTTTTATTATTTTCTTTGTTTTTTATCATTTTATGTCTGTTTTTGTCGTTTTATGTCTGTTTTTTGTCTTTTTATGTCTGTTTTTTTTATTATTCTGTCTGTTTTTTGTTGTTTTCTTTGTTTTTTTATCGTTTTATGTCTGTTTTTTTTATCATTTTGTGTCTGTTTTTTGTCATTTTATGTCTGTTTTTATCTTTTTATGTCTGTTTTTATCATTTTATGTCTGTTTTTTTATCATTTTATGTCTGTTTTTTTATCATTTTATGTCTGTTTTTGTCATTTCATGTCTGTTTTTTTATCATTTTATATCTGTTATCTTTTCATGTCTGTTATTTGTTGTTTTTTGTCTGTTTTTATCATTTGCTGTCATATTTTTTGGTCACTTCACACAGGAACTTTTTACAGCTGCCTGTTTTAGTTCCAAAAAGAGAAATTTTACTGTTTCCAACCGTATTTTGAAAAACACCGGTTAATTTTTTGCAGTCATTTATTGCAGTGCGTTGCTGTGCTGTTTCCGTAGAGGCGTCTCCTCCTTCCATCCCCTCCTCTTCCTCTCCTCTTCCTCTCCTCTTCCTCTCCTCTTCCTCTCGTCTTCCTCTCCATCCTCTCCTCTTCCTCTCCTCTTCCTCTCCTCTTCCTCTCCATCCTCTCCATCCTCTCCTCTTCCTCTCCTCTTCCTCTCCTCCCCAGATGGAAACCTTCCAACCGGCAGCATCTGTCTGCATCTCATCAGAGGTCACTTCACGCCACCTCAGATGCTGTTTTTAGCCGCTAATGCTCTCTTAGTTCCCTCTGGAGCTGGTGTGGAACAGGAAAGGAGTCTTTGGGGTGTTTTTTCCTGGAATGTTCTCACTCAGACGAACTTTTCTAGTCGCTTAGATTCTTGCTTTTAAACAGAAACAGTGGAGCCTTCAAGCTGCGTTGTGTCTAACGGCCAGCAGGGGGCGACTCCTCCGGTTGGACGTCTTTTCTCTGTAAACGTGAAAAAGCTGCTACTTCCTCCTTGATTTGTTACCTCGATAAACGTTTTCCTGATGAGTTCATGCTCTCAGTTGCTAGTTTGACGTCTCCTTTATTCCAGAATGATTTGTTTGGTGCATCAGTGAACGTCGTCACCGTGGAGCTGGAGGTGAAGTTGGGCTAAATGTCTTTCAGGGTCGTGGAGGAGGAGGTTTTCCTTTAACCTACGAGGTGCTCTGAGGATTCTGGAGAGACGTTAGCTTCCAGTCTGCTGCGAGGCTTATTTGAATGTTGTGTGCAACCCCCTCATCGGTCCCCCCTGCTGTGCGGTATTTTGCATTATTGGTTCCTAGCTGAGTCGCTGTGGGCTTCAGCAGAGAGGGAAGATCAGAGACTGACGGGAGAAGCTTTCCTCAAGAACATGACCCTTATTAGACACTCAGTCATCTTTCTTTCTTTCCTTCTTTCTTTCTTCCTTCCTTCCTTCTTTCCTTCCTTCCTTCTTTCCTTTCTTCCTTCCTCCCTCCCTCCATCCCTCCTTTCTTTCTTTCTTTCTTTCTTTCTTTCTTTCTTTCTTTCTCTCCTTCCTTCCTTCCTTCCTTCCTTCTCTCTCTCTCTCTTTCCTTCCTTCCTTCCTTCCTTCCTTCCTTCTTCCCTCCCTCCTTTCTTTCTTTCTTTCTTTCTTTCTTTCTTTCTTTCTTTCTTTCTTTCTTTCCTTCCTTCCTTCCTTCCTTCCTTCTTTCCTTCCTTCCTTCCTCCCTCCCTCCATCCCTTCTTTCTTTCTTTCTTTCTTTCTCTCCTTCCTTCCTTCCCTCCCTCCTTCCCTCCCTCCTTCCCTCCCTCCTTTCTTTCTTTCTTTCCTTCCTTCCTTCCTTCCTTCCTTCTTTCCTTCCTTCCTTCCTCCCTCCCTCCATCCCTTCTTTCTTTCTTTCTTTCTTTCTTTCTTTCTTTCTTTCTCTCCTTCCTTCCTTCCTTCCTTCCATTCCTTCCTTCCTTACTTCCTTCCTTCCTTCTCTCTCTCTCTCTCTCCTTCCTTCCTTCCTTTCCTTCCTTCCTTTCTTCCCTCCTGTCTTCTTTCTCTCTCTCTCTCCTTCCTTCCTTCCTTCCTTCCTTCGTTCCTTCCTTCGTTCCTTCCTTCCTTCCTTCCTCCCTCCCTCCCTCCTTCCCTCCCTCCTTTCTTTCTTTCTTTCCTTCCTTCCTTCCTTCCTTCCTTCCTTCCTTCCTTCTTTCCTTCCTTTCTTCCTTCCTTCCTCCCTCCCTCCATCCCTTCTTTCTTTCTTTCTTTTTTCTTTTTTTCTTTCTCTCCTCCTTCCTTCCTTTCTTTCTCTCTCTCTCTTTCCTTCCTTCCTTCCTTCCTTCCTTCCTTCCTCCCTCCCTCCATCCCTTCTTTCTTTCTTTCTTTCTTTCTGTCCTTCCTTCCTTCTTTCCTTCCTTCCTTTCCTTCCTTCCTTCCTTCCTTCCTTTCCATCTTTCTGTGACAGTCTTCTATCCACATTGTGAGGAATGTGTTGTCATGGTTACCCACTGTATGTTTCCACAGTTGAACACAGAAGTATTTACATGTATGTTGTATAGAACACAGGTAGTTTACATCTTTATTTCCATCTTTTTTAGCTACACTTTAATTCACCAGATGCTTCTGTTTCCCTGTTCAGGTTGTTTTCAGAAACTCGCTGATGTTTGTTGTAGTTTGTAGATGAACAGATGAGATGTGGTTTAGTTTGAGGTTTTCCAGGCAGATAAAGTGAAACACGGCGACACGTTGAAGCTCGTAGCTGCTCTTTAAAGGTTTCCCTCTGCCTCCAGGACTCTGAGCGATAAGGTTTGCTTCTCCAGGCGGGTTAAACTCTCGCTTCTCCTCCCTGTGCTGAGGCTCACTGATGTGATGCTGCTGCCGGTGGAAATCCCTTATCGCCGCCGCCAGAACCCCGAGCCGCCTTTCTGATTTCAACCTGTTCTGTGGCGACGCTCCGCTGCAAATCTCCTTCTCTTCAAACAGCGTCGGTGTGTTTGTGGTGCAGGGATGGAGGAAGACGTTCTACCGTGATGTCATTGAAGAAGTTTAGTCACGGTCTGCTGGTTGATCGTCTATTTACATCTGAAGATTCTTTCATGTCAAAGTGAAACTGATTTCTACAAAATAACGGCATTAATTAAAAATTGAAAACATAAAATAAGTGAATCACCCCTCTTTAAAAACAGTTTTGTACATCTGGACGCTGCAATTTGACACCATTCTACTTTGTGAAACTATCAAGTTACACAGGGATCATGATGCTGCCACCACCGTGCTTCATGTCATAATGCTGCCACCACCGTGCTTCACGTCATGATGCTGCCACCACCGTGCTTCACGTCATGATGCTTCCACCGCCATGCTTTAAATCGTGATGCTGCCGCCACCGTGCTTCTCATCATGATGCTGCCACCACCGTGCTTCTCATCATGATGCTGCCACCACCGTGCTTCTCATCATGATGCTGCCACCACCGTGCTTCTCATGATGATGCTGCCACCACCGTGCTTCACGTCATGATGCTGCCACCGCCGTGCTTCACATCATGATGCTGCCACCACCACCATGCTTCACGTCATGATGCTGCCTCCATCGTGTTTTAAATCATGATGCTGCCACCACCGTGCTTCTCATCATGATGCTGCCACCACCGTGCTTCTCATCATGATGCTGCCACCACCGTGCTTGCATGATGCTGCCACCACCGTGTCATGATGCTGCCACCACCATGCTTCATGTCATGATGCTGCCACCACCATGCTTCATGTCATGATGCTTCCACCGCCATGCTTTACATCATGATGCTGCCACCACCATGCTTCATGTCATGATGCTGCCACCACCGTGTTTCTCATCATGATGCTGCCACCGCCATGCTTTACATCATGATGCTGCCACCGCCATACTTTACATCATGATGCTGCCACCGCCATGCTTTACATCATGATGCTGCCACCACCATGCTTCATGTCATGATGCTGCCACCACCGTGTTTCACATCATGATGCTGCCACCACCATGCTTCATGTCATGATGCTGCCACCACCATGCTTTACATCATGATGCTGCCACCACCATGCTTCATGTCATGATGCTGCCACCACCATGCTTTACATCATGATGCTGCCACCACCATGTTTCACGTCATGATGCTGCCACCACCATGCTTTACATCATGATGCTGCCACCACCATGTTTCACATCATGATGCTGCCACCACCATGCTTTACACCATGATGCTGCCACCACCGTGCTTCACGTCATGATGCTGCCACCACCATGCTTCATGTCATGATGCTGCCACCACCGTGCTTCACGTCATGATGCTGCCACCACCATGCTTCACGTCATGATGCTGGCACCACCATGCTTCATGTCATGATGCTGCCACCGTCATGCTTTACACCATGATGCTGCCACCACCGTGCTTCACGTCATGATGCTGCCACCACCATGCTTCATGTCATGATGCTGCCACCGCCATGCTTTACATCATGATGCTGCCACCGCCATGCTTTACATCATGATGCTGCCACCACCATGCTTTAAATCATGATGCTGCCACCACCGTGCTTCACATTATGATGCTGCCACCACCGTGCTTCACGTCATGATGCTGCCTCCATCGTGTTTTAAATCATGATGCTGCCACCACCGTGCTTCTCATCATGATGCTGCCACCACCGTGCTTCTCATCATGATGCTGCCACCACCGTGCTTTACATCATGATGCTGCCACCACCATGCTTCATGTCATGATGCTGCCACCACCATGCTTCATGTCATGATGCTTCCACCGCCATGCTTTACATCATGATGCTGCCACCACCATGCTTCATGTCATGATGCTGCCACCACCGTGTTTCTCATCATGATGCTGCCACCGCCATGCTTTACATCATGATGCTGCCACCGCCATACTTTACATCATGATGCTGCCACCGCCATGCTTTACATCATGATGCTGCCACCACCATGCTTCATGTCATGATGCTGCCACCACCGTGTTTCACATCATGATGCTGCCACCACCATGCTTCATGTCATGATGCTGCCACCACCATGCTTTACATCATGATGCTGCCACCACCATGCTTCATGTCATGATGCTGCCACCACCATGCTTTACATCATGATGCTGCCACCACCATGTTTCACGTCATGATGCTGCCACCACCATGCTTTACATCATGATGCTGCCACCACCATGTTTCACATCATGATGCTGCCACCACCATGCTTTACACCATGATGCTGCCACCACCGTGCTTCACGTCATGATGCTGCCACCACCATGCTTCATGTCATGATGCTGCCACCACCATGCTTCACGTCATGATGCTGCCACCACCATGCTTCACGTCATGATGCTGGCACCACCATGCTTCATGTCATGATGCTGCCACCGTCATGCTTTACACCATGATGCTGCCACCACCGTGCTTCACGTCATGATGCTGCCACCACCATGCTTCATGTCATGATGCTGCCACCGCCATGCTTTACATCATGATGCTGCCACCGCCATGCTTACATCATGTGCTGCCACCACCATGCTTTAAATGCTGCCACCACCGTGCTTCACATTATGATGCTGCCACCACCATGCTTCACGTCATGATGCTGCCATCGCCGTGCTTCACATCATGATGCTGCCACCACCGTACTTCACTTCATGATGCTGCCACCACCGTGCTTCATGTCATGATGCTGCCACCACCGTGCTTCACGTCATGATGCTGCCACCACCGTGCTTCACGTCATGATGCTGCCACCACCGTGCTTCACGTCATGATGATGCCACCACCGTGCTTCACATCATGATGCTGCCACCACCGTGCTTCACGTCATGATGCTGCCACCGCCGTGCTTCACATCATGATGCTGCCACCACCACCATGCTTCACGTCATGATGCTGCCTCCATCGTGTTTTAAATCATGATGCTGCCACCACCATGCTTCACATCATGATGCTGCCCCCACCGTGCTTCACATCATGATGCTGCCACCACCATGCTTCACATCATGATGCTGCCACCACCATGCTTCACATTGGGGACTGTGTGTTTGTGATTATGCTTGGTGTCCACCAAACATAGCATCTAGTCTGATGGTCAAAAAGCTCTATTCTGGTCTCCTCAGACCAAAGAACCTTCTTCCAGTTGACTTTAGGGTCTCCACAAGTCTTCTGCTGAACTCACCACCTAAAGCTTGTAACTCCTTCAGAGAAGTCTTTGGTGTCTTGGTGGCCTCTGTCACTCGTCAGTTTTTGAAGATGTCCTGCTCTAGTCAGATTTATACATGTTCCTTCCACGTCTTAATGATGGATTTAACTGGACTCCAAGAGATATTCAGTGACTTAGACATGTTCTTTAACCACCCCTGGCTGATGCTTTTCAACAACTTTTCCTCAGAGTGTTCTTTAGTCTTCGTGGTGTAGTTATATCCAGGACTCACCAGTGACTGGACCTTATAAGGGAATACTTATTAGAAGCACTGTAGAATAAATAAATAGAACTATTTGCCAGGATACCTACAATAAGAACCAACATGTTGGTCACAGCTGTTATTGCTGCATCAGTGTCTTCATACTTTGGGTGATAGAAGTGACATAAACACGAGGAAACATGTGATGAGACTCCTGTATGGAACAAAGCTTTATATATTTTCCTTGCAGGCCAGCAGGATTTAGCCCAGCGTCACTTCCTGGAACACAAACCACCAAACTCCCACCAGCCAGTAAGCTGAAGTCCCAGTCCGACTCCTGCCTGCTTAATGCCGAGGACGTGTTTGACCTTTTGGAGAGCGTCCTGAGCGACCTGATCTGGACATTTGTATTCCCTCCATTTTCGAGTCGGATTTAAACGACGGCTTCGGGCACAGTTTCCGACCTAGTGGGCGTCCCTCTTAACGACCATCGCAGTGGAACCGCAGGGGTTTGGCGATGTCGATCAACACCAGTGACTCAGCGACTGCCTCCCCTCGTTTCTTGGCAGCTTTGAAACTGTACGTCTGAATCATCTGATGCAACGCTGCTTCGTATCGACGTGTTTGATCGCAGGCCGCTTCTCTCCTCTTCATCCATTCCAATTTCTGTCATTTCTCACCGCCCGTTCTCTGCTTCACCTTGTTTTTCCGGCTGCCCGTTTACCTCCACGCGATTCCTCTCCTGAAACTTGGCGTGACAGAAGAGGGGGAGACGAGGTGTTGCAGAAAGAGGACATGCATAATTTAGGCTGCCAGGCTGAGGCTGGTCTTTGCCGCCACGGGGAACTGGACCAGAAATCACTCGTCCTTGCAGCTGTCCCCTTGAAAAGCTGCTTTCAGGGGCTTTTCTTCGTGTTTTCTATTCTGTTGGGGAAACTCATCTGCAGCTTTCCTTTTGTTGGATGCAACCATTCGACTAACTTTGCAGCCGTTATAGCAAAGAGTTTCATATGGTGGAATCTGTTTTTAAAGTGTCTTTCGTGCATTATCACAGTGTTGTAAAGCCATAAATACCCATAAAAAACGAACAAAACTGAATTTATTCAATTACTAGTTTTACAAAAATTGAAAAATCTCAAAATCAGTGCTGGAAAAATGAATGGTGACTCTTCATTTTGTAGATATTGCAGCACATTTGCGATTCTTTCCCATACTTACTGAATTTTTGTCTCGTTGTTTTTGCAGAATCTGGTCCGAACTGTTTGTTTTTGGGAAATCTGGCAGACATATACTGACTGTGATCACATTTAGGATGAGATAGCTTTCACGATGGAATGGCACGTTGGAGATGAGCTTGAAAATCTGCCCATTCTTTCTGTTTTTGCAGGTTCTGGCTCTGATAAGTTGTGTAATGTTGGACATTCAATAAACATGCTGGTTCAGAGGGTTAAATAAAGTGTTAGGATTTACAGCTAAATGTGGAATTATTCAGTTAGAGTGCAGTTAGAATACAATTTGCAGTATGTGCTCTTAGTTTTCCTGCTGTTTTACATTGCAGGCCAGCAGGATTTAGCCCAACAATTGGGCGTGGACCAGAGGACCTCTCAGGTACCCCTTTTCCACCGAGCTGGTTCCAGGTCTAGTCCAGAGCCAGAGCCTGACTTAGCTCCACTTCTTTGTGTTTCCACCACCTAAGCACCGACTCCAGGTTCTATAAACTGGAGCTCAGCAAGCACCAACTCTTTGCTGGTCCAGAGCTAAGCACCGAGTACGTCAGGGGCTGGGGGCGGGGTTATGGTGACCAACCATCAACGGTGGAAAGGGACACACAAGCGCTAATTAGTGTCCTTGTTCTCCAGGACGTCCCTGGTCCCATCACACATGTATTGGAATGACTCCCGGGACACACGGAAGTTTACCACAAACTGTTGACCTGAAATCCGCTACAGTTGTGTCCCACCAGTAGCGTGATCACGGATGTGTCCAGGCAACAGGAGGACCTCCGCCTCACAATCAGCCTTAAGACCATCTATAGAGATAAACATAGATATTATCATCAACTTACTGCATTTGTTCAACTGCTATGTAATGGATGCTAGCGTAGTGGTTTTATGGTGACCCAATGGCTCCAACTGGACTCAAAGCAAACAGGTTCTTAGGAGGAACCAGATTAGAACCAACTAAGCACCAGAACTAGGACCTGGTTCTTCTTGGTGGAAAAGGGGTAAGGTGTCCTATGGGGTCTGGAACCACTGGATCCTTTGGCTACTCTGGCTTGTCCAGTGGGGCCTCTGTCAATCCAACTGGTTCCACTGCATCCTGTTGATGCTTGATCAGAATGGGCTGTAGGAAGTCTGGAGGTCACATCAACATGTTGGACCATTGTCATGTTCCTCTACATGTTCCTGATTGGTTGGTGTTGTTGCCATGTGGTGGGGTGCATTTTCATCCAGTGACATTTGGGATTTCCATCAGCATGAGGGAGTGTGTTTGTTGTGGGACAATGTTTATTTGGGTGTCTAAGTCTGATCAAGGTTTTCCATCAGAACACCACATAGTACCAATATGATCCATGGTATTCACTTCACCTGTCAGTGGTCAGGATGTTGTGGCTGATCGGTGTGTAAACGTGGCTTATCTTAGCAGTTACGAACCACAAAACAAATCAATAATGGAAAATCAGGGGGTCACTAAAGTCAAACATAGAAGTCTGCTCAAAATGTCACATTAATCTGTTGTGTAGTTGTTGTTATGGAGCATTTAACTCCGCACTGAGGAGGTTAAATGACCAACTGACGGAGCAGCGACCTCGGCTTTTTCTGCAGTAACATATTTTGACCTGTGCTGTCTGACGATGACGGCTCGATAAAAACCCACTTAAGTCCTGTGAATGTGGAGGTCAGAGTGCAGGTGGGACCTCAGAGAACAGAGCACGCCGCCGTCAGAGGCCACCAGACGTTTTATTTGTTGTTTTTTATCATTCGAATCCCTCTTTCTCCTTTGCTAATCCGCACAGTTGGGTCATTAAACGCTGAGACCTCACTGAGTTGACTATTAATCATCGGTCATTTCAAGCTATTAAAAGGTGGCTAAACTGTGCTTAATTCTTTTCCCTATAATCGGTGAACTTTGCAAAGGGAATGTGGGAGAACAGGGCCATGTTTTCTCTTCCCACGCTCTCATTTTTCAGGCTGCATCATTACAGTGCAGCTCCCCACCCCTCCTAGTTCTTCCTCCATTCCCCAGAAAACCCCGGCTACGTGGGCCGATCATTAAACGAGCCACAAACTTTTTCCTTCCTCGTCTTCTTCTTCTTCTGTCCCCTCTGGACGCCACAGTGGCTGCACTCGGCATGGCCCGCCGAGGCGACAAACGTGACGAGCTGCCGGCTGTTTGACGGCAGAGAAGCAGAGGATTGGTGTGAAAGAGCTGCGACATCCTCACAGCGCCGCCTCGACCGCATCCTGCTCCGGTGGTAAACAAGTTCAGGGATGTTTTGATGGAGAGAGACGAGCCACTTTGTCCCCGTCTGGTTTCGTCTCTCTCGGATTTTCGGAAAACCACAAAGTGCAAGAGGCAGAGCTGTAAATCTGGAAGTTCTGCGGCAGATTTCCAGATGAATCAATGCCCACATTCTGATGGATAAGGAGTTTACGATTGTCGTTTCATTGTCGTGTTCACCGCTTGGCCACCAGAGGGGTTTGTGGTCTCCAGAGGATGAATCCTGATGCTTCTGATAATCGTCCGACTTTTCCTGACATTGATGTTTGTGTTTTTGTTTGAATTATCCCGACTCTTGGTTGGATTTCCATGAAACTTGGTGCCAACTGTTGGGATCCATCTTATTTCCAGATCTTTACATTGAGCCGCTGGATCAAGACCCCTTTATTTCACATTTTAATAGACTGTCTGCCCTTTAGCATCTTTTCTTTAACGTGTAAAGTAGTGCAATACCTCTGTAAAATTACCAAAACATCTTAAATAGAAGTCATGAGACTGTCGACAAGCATCCTCAGGTTATACATAACCTGACCCACTGGTTTTGGTCCCTAAACTTGAACAAAGAGTGAAACTTAAGTCATAGCAAATCAAAAGCAAAATTCTGGTATCTAGTTAGCCAAAGAGAACTTTGTGCTTGACTGAAATCAAACCAATTGGTCAAAAATACTTGTATGTCATCTGCATATTAACTAAATCAGCCACATTGTACGGAGACCACTCTACTTCCTAGCCTTGTTTTCTAAATACACATAACAAATCTAGTATTTGCAGCATTTTAAACCATTTTAGCTGCTTATTTTATGCTAACGTCCTAAAAACTGACTCGGAGCAGAACAACGAGCAACGATGTTCAAATGGTTTCCCAAAATGTTGAGGAATACAACTCAGAAAAGTTTGTTTTCAGATGATCTGCCATGTTGGTTGTTGAGCTGTGATGTGCAAACGTCTGTTAACGAAGATTATATTTGACTTTTTTCCATCTGTTGCTTGACATGGTGCTAATTAGTTTGACAGCAACCCTTCAAACCGTCCCGCTTGAGGCAACAACATATGATTCCATTATTATTTTACCTGATAATGACATAAGTATATCCAAATGCAAGTTTTAGCAACTAAGTTGTCATTATTAATGTCATAAGTAGTATTTTAGGTAGAATAAACCTTTCAAGCCTTAACTTGTTAGTTAAAAAGCACAATTTAGAGGAATAAATCTTTAAAATTAGAGGTACTTGGACGGGACGTGGTACTTTGTGTGGACTATTCCTTGAATAAACCTTAAATGAAAGTACATTTTGAGTGAAATCATCTTTTAAAGCCGTTAGTCTTACACTTTAGTGATCAGCCATAGCAGTAGGTGGCGCTGTCTTGGAGAAAAGGCTCTGAATGTGCAGGTCTAGAAGTGCAACCTTCGGGTCTGCAGGCACATACTGTTGTGGGCAAGACATTGAACCCAGCGTTGGTGTGTGATGAGTGAATGGGAACCACTAAGTAAGGATGCAGGATAATATCGGGGTCCGATAATTATCGGTTAATTTTGGTAATTATGACGTCATTCCGATAATAATAAAATGATCCGATAATAATAAAGACTGTGAATCTTGGTTTTTGCCGTTGGTCTGTGTGTTGTGACTTGTGCTGTGGCCTGACTCCTCAACCCCTCCCCTCCCCAACGGTACAGTCGCATGTGTGTGATGTCATCAGACTGCGCGGACAGAGAAAAAACCAGCAGCATGGCGTGGCACTGAGCAGTGTGGATTTTCTTTACCGTGTCTGAAGAAGACATTTGACTAGGGCTGGTCCAGAATATTGGAATATCTGAATATTTGTTGGTTGTGGTGGTATTGGGATAACATTTTGATATTCAAATAGTCGTGTGTGTTGCCGTGGCCGAGCGCCGCCACCACTGAGTGCCGCTGAGTGCTGCCAAACGCCACCGAGCGTTGCCAAGACTCTAATACGCAACTGAGGTTCAAGAACGCCGCGGTGGTTGTAGTAGAGGACCGGTGTCGCCCCCCCCCCCCCAGCCGACACCGCAGCACGAACCCAATCAGTTGACATTATCGGTTATCGGCTGCAAGAAATATAAAATTATCGATTATCGGTGTCGGTTGAAACACTGCGTCCCTACCACTAAGGCATAGAGGTGCAGACCGTTTACCTACAAGCCAGTTTTCTATTGGAAACCTCCATCTAGTGTCTCCTCAGGTGGAACAACACCTTGTGTGATCCCTGCAGTTCCTCATCTTTCATCCATCACCTGCCACGAAACCCTCAGCAGACGACTGCCGTTTAACGAGCTCTGTCTTCTGTCTTTCAAGGACCCAGATCAACTTCACCGTGGCCATCGACTTCACAGCTTCCAACGGTGAGTCTTGTTGTAAACACGGCTTTAATGCACCCGTACGAACGCCTCGGGAGCGTTCGTCCTAATATATGTAGATGGGGAATCAAGTGCCTCCTAATGGGCCTCTTCCATCACACCTGGCAGCTAAAGCTCAGCGCAGTAACTCGCTGTGATGGCCGTGATTAAAGGACGGCGTCATCCGTCCACCGCTCAGCTCCCACAGCTGAGACAAACCCTGTTAGATCAAATGGGAGCTTTCAGGGATGTGGAGCAAAGAAAGGAGTGACTGAGCTGCTCTTGATCTTGTCGGAGTTTATTAACATGAAGAGTCCGATACATCACAATAAGCCCCGGTGTTAATATTACATTAAGGCAATTAGCAGCCAATTTACCTCCATCCAGGGACTGATGGGGTTCCGGTTGAAACGGTGAAGCTCCAGAGGTCTATTTATCTGCACCGAGGCACAGAAAATAACACATGATTTAAAAGTTAAAGTGGCGCCATCACTCAGTGGTTCCCATAAAGCACCATTAAAGCCCTCATAGATCATTAATTCTCTGGTCGGGTCTTTTACGTATGTGTTAAAAGAATATCTGCAAAAATGATTTAACCATTCAATTTTACAGCTTTCGACTTGACCTGTAAAGGTCAAATATAGGAATAAAACAGGTAAAATGTATTCCTCACCTGTCATAATATGTCGTAGGAGGCATTTGGTGCAAAATAGAATTTAGAAAAAATACAGAATAAAGAAAAAAATATGCAGAAATGTATAGTAGATGTTTTTGTAGGAAGATCCCAATAGAATATAGAATATAGAAAAAAATATAGAAAATAGACATAAAATAGGAAAAAGTTCATTTATTTTTTTAAAGTGTATTTTTCCCGTCACCCTCCGATGCATATATATTAGAGAAAGAAAGAAATGTGGTATATATGAAAGAAAAATGGCAAAAATGTCCTTTTCACTGCTCATATTTTGTGGTAAGAGGCCTTTGGTGCGTATAGAATTTAGAAAAAAATATGGAAAGAAGAAATAAAACAAGCACAAATGTATTTCTGACCTCTCAGATGTTGTTGAAGGAGGATCCCAACACATTTAGAATATAGAAAAAATGTAGTATATATAAAATAAAAATAGCAAAAATATATTTTTCACCTATAGGATGTAGTTGTGCAGGCCTCCAGTGTGTATAGAATATAGAAAATACATAGTGTGTATTTAAAATGTATTTTTTACCTTTGAGATATTGTTGTAGGAGTCCTCCAATGTATACAGAATATAAGAAAATACATAGTATATATAAATAAATATGTAAAAATGTTGTCATAAGAGTTCCCTGATACATATATAATATAGAAAAAATATAGAAAATGTAAGAAAATTTATTTTTTATTTATTTTTCTCCTTTTAGATGTTGTAGGAGCTTCTCAATGCATATAGAATATACGGGGGGAAAAAGCATTATATATTTAAAAAATGACAAAAATGTATTTTTCACCTATAGGATGTAGTTGGGAAGGGCTCCAGTGTGTATTAAATATAGTATATGTATTTAAAATTTATCTTTTTACCTTTCAGATATTATTGTAGGAATCCTCCAATATATACAGAATATAAGAAAATATATAGTAAATATAAATAAATACGTAAAAATGTTGTAGGAGTTCCCTGATGCGTATAGAATATAGAAAAATATATTTTTCATTTATTTTTCTCCTGTTAGATGTTGTATGAGCCCTCAAATGCATAAAGAATATAAGAAAAAAAATGTGGTATATATTTAAAAAAATGGAAGAAATGTATTTTTCACCTATAGGATGTAGTTGTGCCGGCCTCCAGTGTGTACAGAATATAGAAAAACATGTAGTATATATATTTAAGGTATATTTTTTACCTTTCAGATGTTCTGTAGGAGGCCTCCAACGTACACAGAACATAAGAAATATATAGTATATATAAATAAATAGGTAGAAATGTAATTATCACCTCTCAGATGTTGTTGTAGGAGGTCTCTGATGCACATACAACATAAAAAATATAGAGATAAAGTGAGAAAAATGTATTTATTTACTTATTTTTATTTATTCTTCACCTGGTAGACGTCGTAGGAGCCCTCCAATGCTTATAGAATATAGAAAGAATGTAGTATGTATTTTTAAAAATGACAAAAATGTATTTGTCACCGATAACATGTAGTTGGGCAGGTGTATTAAATATAGTATATGTATTTAAAATTTACCTTTTTACCTTTCTGGTGTTGTCATAGGAGGTTTCTGATACATATAGATATAGAAAAATTAATAATATAACAAATAGGCAAAACTGTGTTTTATTAAATCATTTAGATGTTGTTGTAGGAGGCTTCCAATGCATATAGAATATAGAAAAAAATGTTGGTATATTTTTAAAAAATGGTAAAAATGTATTTTTACCTGATAAGATGTAGTTGGAAGGCCTCCAATGTGTACAGAATATTAAAAAACTATATAGTATATATATAAAAAATTCTGGTAAAAGTGTATTTTCTACCTTTCAGGCCTCTGATGCATATAGATGATAGAAAAAATAGAAAAAAATAGGCAATAATTTATTATTTAACCATTTAGATGCTGTTGTAGGAGGCTTCCAATGCATTTAGAACATAGAAAAAATGTTGGTATATTTTAAAAAATGGCAAAAATGTATTTTTACCCAATGAGATGTAGTTGGAAGGCCTCCGATGTGTATAGAATATAAAAATATATATATAGTATGTGTAAAGAAAGATGGTAAAAGTTTATTTTTTTACCTTTCAGGCCTCTGATGATAGAAAAAATAGAAAAAAATAGGCAATAATTTATTATTTAACCATTTAGATGCTGTTGTAGGAGGCTTAAACTGCATATAGAATATAGAAAAATATAGAAGATTAAAGGATTTTTAATTTTTCACATTTGAGTTTTTAGAGAACAGTTAAAATCATGTGTTTGGGGTTAATACTGGTGAATTTAAAGGCTTTATTGGGATCTAACTGAGCCAATCATCCACACTTTGACTCGTCAGCTTTAGTTCCCCAAACCGCTGCATCTGTAAACTCATTCCTGCTTCCCTGTTCTATCTTCTGATTCGTTCTGCGGCCCCTCGTCGCCCCCCAGGCCACCCCGCCCAGCCCACCTCGCTGCACTACATGAGCCCCTACCAGCTGAACACCTACGCCATGGCCCTGAAGGCGGTGGGGGAGATCATCCAGGACTACGACAGCGACAAGATGTTCCCGGCGCTGGGCTTCGGAGCCAAACTGCCGCCTGATGGACGAGTTTCCCACGAGTTTGCTTTGGTAAGATGATCGGCCTCCTTGTGTGCATTTTATTCATACATCCGACGGGTGAAAGGACGATGTGCACATTTCTATTATTTTTATGCAGCGACGGAGCAGTTCTGCAGCTGACTGACAGGTTCAGGTTTGCAGGTTTTTAATTGAATGAGAAAAGCTCCTCCTGATTCCTGGTTGATCCAGAAAGGAGCAAAGAGGCGGCATCCAGGTGTCACTCGAAGCAGCTCAATACGATTTAAACGGGTGAGTTTTATAGAAGTTAACTAACCGTGCTAGTATAGTGGTTTTATGGTGACCCAGTGGCTCCAACTGGACTCCTTGTCAATGGAAAAGAAACAGGTTCTTAGGAGGAACCAGATTAGAACCAACTAAGAACCAGAACTAGGACCTGGTTCTTCTTGGAAAGGAAGGAAGGAAGGAAGGAAGGAAGGAAGGAAGGAAGGAAGAAAGAAGGAAGGAGAGAAGAAAGAAAGGAAGGAAGGAAAGTGGGAGGGAAGGAAGGAGGGATGGAAAGAAGGAAGGAAGAAAGGAAGACAGCAAGAGGAAGGAAGGAGGGAGGGAAGGGAAGGAATGAAGGAAGGAGAGAGGGAGGGAGGAAAGGAAGGGAGAAAGGAAGGGAGAAAGCAAGGGGAAAGAAGGAAGAATGGAATCAATGAAGGAGGGAATCAAGAAAGGAAAGAGGATAGGAAGGAAGGAAAGTGGGAAGAAAGGAAGGAAGGAAGGGAGGAGGGAAGCAAAGAAGGAAGGAAGGAAAGAAAGATAGAAGGAGGAGGGAGGGAAGGAAAGAAGGAAAAAAAGGAAGACAGCAAGAGGAAGGAAGGAGGGAGAGAGGAAAGGAAGGGAGAAAGCAAGGGGAAGGAAGGAAGGAAGGGGAAAGAAGGAAGAATGGAATCAAAGAAGGAGGGAATCAAGAAAGGAAAGAGAGAAGGAAGGAAGGAATGAAGGAGAGAAGGAGGGAGGGAAGGGAGGGAGGAGGGAAGGAAGGAAAGTGGGAAGAAAGGAAGGAAGGAAGGAAGGAAAGAAAGATAGAAGGAGGAGGGAGGGAAGGAATGAAGGAAAGAAAGAAGGAAGGAGAGAGGGAGGGAGGAAAGGAAGGGAGAAAGCAAGGGGAAGGAAGGAAGGAAGGAAAGAAAGATAGAAGGAGGAGGGAGGGAAGGAAAGAAGGAAGAAGGGAAGACAGCAAGAGGAAGGAAGGAGGGAGGGAAGGGAAGGAATGAAGGAAAGAAAGAAGGAAGGAGAGAGGGAGGGAGGAAAGGAAGGGAGAAAGCAAGGGGAAGGAAGGAAGGAAGGAAGGGGAAAGAAGGAAGAATGGAATCAATGAAGGAGGGAATCAAGAAAGGAAAGAGGGAAGGAAGGAAGAAATGAAGGAGAGAAGGAGGGAGGGAAAGGAGGGAGGAGGGAAGGAAGGAAGGAAAGAAAGAAGGAAGGAGAGAGGGAGGGAGGAAAGGAAGGGAGAAAGCAAGGGGAAGGAAGGAAGGAAGGAAGGAATGAAGGAGAGAAGGAGGGAAGGAAGGAAAGTGGGAAGAAAGAAGTAAGGAGAGAGGGAGGGAGAGAAGGAAGGGAGCGTTGACCTTATTGTGTTTAGCTGCTATGTAATGGATGCTAGCGTAGTGGTTTTATGGTGACCCAATGGCTCCAACTGGGCTCCAGATTAGAACCAACTGAGCACCACAACTAGGACCTGGTTCTTCTTGGTGGAGGAGGGGTATACTCGTTCCACCTGCTTCTCCTTCACCTGTGTCTCTTTCTAATGCGTCTCTAAACAACCACTGGAGCTAACTATCTGTCTTCTGCAGAACGGGAACCCCCAGAACCCCTACTGCACGGGCATCGATGGCGTCATGGAGGCCTACTACCAGAGTCTGAAGTCGGTTCAGCTGTACGGACCCACCAACTTCTCCCCGGTCATCAACCACGTGGCCAGGTAACACACACTACACTGAAAATACACCCCCCCCTCCATTTCTGCTTTTAAACTCCCCTTAACCAAACACAATCATGCATATTTGCCATCACCGCTTATATAATGAACTTGAAGCCACTCGTGGAAGAACTCCAAGCCCGTCTAATGAGCTCTGTTGCCAGGTAGCCGACGGGAGTTTGAAGGACCTGATTGCTTGTTTGTTTGTTTGTGTGGCGACGAGAACCTGATTTATGCCACAGAGACGCACGACGCCGACAGAAAAAGACATTAAGGAACTATTCACGCGAGTCGAAGCTGAAGAGGTGCACTTAAGCAGTGGCTCTCATCAGGTTACTTCACATATCTGGGAGGTAATTTGCAGAAATGCTTCCAGTAATTGCTGATTTACACGTGGAGAGGCGGTGAAACATCCAGATGCAGCCTGCAGAGTCACCTGGATTGGCCTTTTTATTTCGACTCGTCTGTGATTTCATCTTGCAGGGAGTCGAACGAGAAGATCTGAGTCAAACAAGTTAGCGAGTTAGCATTAGCTTAGCGTAAAACCTCAAGTGGACCCTTATTTCTGGTTGGTTTGATCCTTTAAAAAGAATCTGAAAGCCACAAATTGTGTTTTTTTATGATGGATTGTGCATCTTAAAGGGTTTTTCATGGATTGAACAAGCAAGACGTGTTTAATAGCGAGCTCTAGAAGCATGGGTGGTTGACTTCCGACTATGCCGAAGAAGATCAGTTCACATCCTCTGTTGTGGACGGATGTTTTAGTCTTGTCCTGAGGTTCTCCAGGTTGGCTTGTTGGTCTTCTCTGTTTCCCCGGTAGAGTTTAGAACGCCAGCCTACACGATCAGAACAGGTCCAGGTTGAGGGTTCGGTGTTGAAGTCTTTTAAGTCCCTCTTCGGTACGTCCTTATGTCTGCGATGTATCCTCCCTGTGGGCCTGGTGCCTTCTCTCGGAACCCTATGAAGGATCTGGCTTGGTAGTCTGGATTTAGGCCGGCCAGACCAGCGTAGCCGAGTGTATTTCAGTAGAGATGACAGTGCTCCTTGTGTGGAAGACACTGAGTCTATCTTCTTGGTGGCGGTGAGTAGTCCAGAAAGGTGATCCATATAATTAGTCTTCTTAGGCGATGAGTACGATCCACTTTGCACCCATGCTCGGAAGGTTTTGGTGGCTAGTAACACCCAGTTGATCAGGCGGGAAGTAGCTACTATGAGATTAAATAACCTCTCCCACTGTTGATCATGGTCCCTGGCGTCCAGCGTGTTCCGCCGTTAGCCGAGCTGATCACCGGTATCTACCATAGTCCTGGTTTGGTTCCCACGTGGATGTGGTTACCTCTGCGGTGACGTGCTTGTCGAGATGATCTTCAAGCCAGGACAATTGAAGCATCTTGGGTCGTCTGTTTACCTATCAGGATGGTGTACTTGGCAAGAGACAGTAGAGGTATAGACAGTGGAAGTGTGACGGGCAGTGCTGGAAACAAAAGGCAAGATCTTGTTGGAACACAAAGGTTGGGTGGTCGGCTAGCATCGCCACTTCTATAGCTTTATGTTTAATGTCTTTTCTTATTGTCTTCCTGCGACTACAACACTCTTCTTCTCCATGCAAATGACAGATAAATACAAATATCAGCCCATTATTCCCTGAAATATTCAATAAGTTTTAATGCTAACATTTTACTTAAGCATGTAGTCGCCTCTCTCTGCCAGACTACACGTCGCTAGCTTTGTTTTTTCCTCCAAGATTTATCTCGGTTGGATAAACACCAAGCTAATCAGCACAAATTCCACCTCCCAAACCTCATTCAAGTCTTGGTTATCCTCGTAGTTTCAATTGTAGCGTCTGGACTTGCTTGAGTTCCTCGAACATGACAGCTAGCGTTAGCTTAGCGTAAAACCTTAACCTTATTTCTGATTGTTTTGATCCTTCAAATTGTGTTTTTTTCTGAAGGATTTTGCATCTTTATGTTACACTAATGGGTTTTTAGTGGATTAAACAAGCAAGACGTGTTAATTAGCATCTTTAGAGGCGTGGGCGGTCGGCTAGCATCGCCGCTTCTATAGCTTCTTGTTTGATGTTGTTTCATTTTTCTGTCTTCCTGCCACTAAACACTCTTCTTCTTCATGCAAATAACAGATAAACCAGCCCGAAATCCAAATATCAGCCCATCATTCCCTGAAAATGTCCAATATGTCAGTTTGAATGCTAACATTTTACTTTAGCATGTAGTCGCCTCTCTCTGCCAGACTACACATCGTTAGCTTTGTTTTTTCCTCCAAGATTTAGATCGGTTGGATAAACACCGGGCTAATCAGCACAAATTCCACCTCCCAAACCTCATTCAAGTCTTGGTTATCCTCTTAGTTTCAATCGTAGCGTCTGGACTTGCTTGAGTTCCTCGAACACGTGAGTTAGCGTTAGCTTAGCGTAAAACCTTGTCCTTACTTCTGATTGTTTTGATCCTTCAAATTGTGGTTTTTCTGAAGGATTTTGCATCTTTATGTTACACTGATGGGTTTTTAATGGATTAAACAAGCAAGACGTGTTAATTAGCATCTTTAGAGGCGTGGGCGGTCGGCTAGCGTCGCCGCTTCTATAGCTTCTAGTTTAATGTAATTTCTTTTCTTCTGTCTTCCTGCCAGTAAAACACTCTTCTTCTCCATGCAAACAACAGATAAACCAGCCCGAAATCCAAACATCAGCCCATTAATCCCTGAAAATCTCCAAAGTTTAATGCTAACTTTAGCATGTAGTAGCCTCTCTCTGCCAGACTACACATCGTTAGCTTTGTTTTTTCCTCCACGGCTGGATAAACACCGGACTAATCAGCACAAACCTCCCAAACCTCATTAAAACTTTTAAAACCAACAGACAGCACATCTCTGCAGCTTCGTTTTACCGCTCGTCGACTGTTTCTTCCTCATTTTTCTTCTCTCCTTCGTACCTCAGGAGTTATTTGCTTTGCTTCTTCTGCTCTGCTCTCTGGTCGTTTCGCTGTATCTCAGTGTGAGTTACTGTATCGTCAGACGTGCAGAAAGCTCAGCTCAAATCATCTCGGTGTGTAAATATCAGTAGGAATCCCGCCTGGGAGCAAAAGGTCAAACCGAAAGCCACATTGAGTTGAGGATCTGCAGAATTGGCATGAAGGTGGAGGCTGACGGATTAAGATCCTCAGAGTGGGAGGAAGGTGACATTTGTGAAAATAACTTTCTGATTTCCACGTGAATATCTCAGACTATGAGCTCCACAGAGGGAAGCTTCTGGAAACAACCACTGAGCTGTTTTCTTGTGTTTTTCTTGTGCAGGTATGCAGCTTCTGTCAGCGACGGCTCTCAGTACTTCGTCCTCCTCATCATCACCGACGGCGTCATCTCAGACATGGCTCAGACCAAGGAGTCCATCGTCAACGTAAGAATATTCTGCACTTTAACGCCACAAAAAAGCTCCTCAGAGGAATGTTCAGCTGCATTAATGATGACTAATTCTGTTTTCTCAAAAGCTCAAAGGCAAAACTCCCCAAAAATATACAGTTCAGGTTCATTCTTCACCATTAAAGCTTTATTTATGTGGGAGGTTTTAAACAAACAAGTAGATGCAAAACAACAAAAGCATGAAAGGGAACTGAAATGAGGCTTTTACTCTGCAAACCAAACCTATCACATTAATACTTTTAGTTATGTTATTTTATTATTATATTTTATTTTACATTCTTATTTCTATTTTGTCGTTTTATTTAATTATTATTCATCATTTTATATTTTTATTTTTAGTTTATTTATTGTTTTAGGATATTATTATCTTATTTTTTATTTTTTGTTATTAGATTTAATTATTATTCATTATTTTATATTTTATTTCATTGTTTTATTTAATTGTTATTTTTAATTTTATTTTTATTTTATTATGTGATTTAATGATCATTTGTTATTTTACATTTTTATTTTATTATCTGATTTAAATATTACTTATTATTTTAGATTTTAGTTTCAATTTAATTTTATTGTTTTATTTAATTAATATTATTTTATATTTATTATATTATTTGATTTAGTTATCATTTATTATTTTATATTTATATTTTATTGTTTATTTAAGTGTCATTTATTATTTTGATTTTATTACTTGATTTAATTATTATTAGTTATTTTAATATTATTTTTTTATTTTATTGTTTGATTTAATTATTATTTATTATTTATATTTTTATTTTATTTAATTATTATTTGTTATTTAATATCCATTATTTTATTTAGTTATTTTTTCTTTCTTTTTTTTATTAATTTGTTATTATTTTACTATCATTTTATTTTAATATGGCTGATTTCTTTGAGTCAAATGTACCTAAATTTAACATTTAGGACTCACTAAAAGAAATTAGGTGAAGTCAACATAAAGACTTCTTCATCAGGGATTTACTGCACAGTCTCCAGCAATAATCTTAATAATACAAATAAAGTGTTGTGGCAGGTGAAGACTAACTCCTGATGGAGTTAGAGAGAAAAACAGCCTCAGTTTTCCTTCAGACTTTGCAGTATTTCATTTTCCTCCATCTTATACTGCAGAGCTTCTCCTGTCCCCACTGCGACGTTCCCTCTTGGAAAAATGCAGTTTGCCATCAGACGTTTTATCCGGAGGTCCTCGTTATGAAGCAGCCGAGTGTCAAACTCAGTTGTTGTCTGTTTATTCAACTCGTGACGTCTCCAGCTCTGAGACGGCAGCTCGAGTAAATCAGCTCTTTTGATTGGTGTCTTTCTTCAAGTGAAAAGTTATTGCATCAGCGACTCCCTCTGCAGGTTTTACCTCACGTCTCTGGCGTCCAGAATAGTTCTCTTTACTTTGGTTAACTTTCAGGTCTGACTTCGCCGTCGTCCTGCAGAGACTCGTGGTCTTAATTTTAAATTCTCAAACAAATTAGTTGCCTCATTTAGCAGCAACAGTTGCCAGATACGGCAGACAGAGGGCCGATCTCTGGTTGACAGTGTCGTTTCTGCAGCTAAAATATTCCCAGATAACTGAGAATGAGTGTCGTTTGCAACCAAATGTTCCTTTGCTGCTCGATATGACTATAATGTGACTGTATAACCACGACTTCTCTTAATGTTTCCTGCATTTGAAAAATTAGCATCAAACATGGAGGAAGATGTTGATCATGTCAGAATAATTCATGATATTTAGTTGCGTTGCTGCTGTTAACAAAAAAGTAAAGCAGGTAGAAGCTACTCATTACTATGTACTCCATGTAAAATATACAGTGCTGTGAAAAAGTATTTGCCCCCCTACAGAACAACCCAAGAGCAGTTTTTAAATCGTGATTTTATTTTGTGAAAGACTGCCCTGTGTGAGAAAGTAATTGCCCCCTTATCTACCAATCTACCAAATGACCATTGGGTTCAGTCTCACATCTGATCACTGCCAGGCTTGTTGGATCTAAACATCACTAATAGAACCTGTCTGGTGTTGTGAAGCAGCTAAAGGCTCTCTAAAAGCAGCACATGATGCCACGTTCTAAAGAGATCCAAGAACACATGAGGAACAAAGTCACTGACGTCCATCAGTCTGGAGGGTTACAAAGCCATTGCTGAGGCTCTGGGACTCCAGAGAAGCACAGTGAGAGACTTTATCCACTAATGGATGAACATGGAACAGTGGTGGACCTTCCCAGGAGTGGACCAACCACCAACATTTCTCCAAGAGCATCCATATCTAATCCAGGAGTCACAGAAGAACCCAGAGGAACATCTAAAGACCTGCAGACCTCACTGGCCTCAGTTAAGGTCCGTCTACATGATTCCACAATGAGGAAGACTCTGGGAGGAAATGGATCCATGGAGAGTTGAAGGATCAAACCACTACTGACCAAAAACAACATAAAGGTTCATCTGGATGAGCTCCAAGACTTCTGGATAACATCCTGTGGACTGATGAGTCAAAGGTGGAACTTTTAGAAGACATGGGTCCGTTACATCTGGAGTAAAGCTGATACTGCATCCACCAGAAGAACATCTACCAACAGTGAACCATGGTGGTGGTAGTGTGATGGTTGGAGGACCTGGACCACTTGTCATCACTGATGGAGCCATGAATTCTGCTCTCTATCAGAAAATCCTCCTGGAGAATCTCCACCATCAGTTCATGACCTGAAGCTCAACACTAATGATTCATGCAGCAAGACGAAGACCCAAAGACCACAAGCAAGTCCACCTCTGAGGGGCTCAGGAAGAACTGAATGAAGGTTCTGGAGTGGCCCAGTCAAAGTCCGGACTTGAATCTAATGGAGATGCTGTGGTAAGACCTTAAAAGGACAGTTGATGATGGAAAACCATCTAATGTGACTGAATTCAAACTATTCTAGAGAAGAGTGGACCAACATTCCTCCATGGTGATGGAAAAGACTGATCACAAGCTGGAACCAACATTTAACTGTTGCTGCCAAGGGACCAACCAGTTATTGGGTGCAGGGGGGCAATTACTTTTTAACAGGGGTGATATAGGTCTTCAATAAGTCATCATTTAAAGATGCATTTCAGTAAGTGTGACAAATATGCCAAAATAGAAGATTTCTGTAGGGGGGCAAATACTTTTGCACCGCACTGTATCTGTGATAGACCCCATAATACTGTCTGACTGATTTATTGGTCCGTCTTTAGTGTTCTCTACCCTCCATAATCCTTTTAATACTGCAACTCTGACTGTCACAGAGCTTTTTATTGTATGTTTATGCTGTATATAATCATGTCTTTATGCAAACGGTGTGAAAATCCATCAAAACACAGAAACACAATCAAAAAGGAGACAGTCACCGTGTTTATTTGCAGTCAGAGCTGTATGGGAGTGACTGCGATGACCTGAGAACTAATTATGTTCAAGCAAAAGTGAGTGTTTAAATCGCGTTCGTTCTTTCAACTTCTGTGGACATGAATCAGAAATTCAGTGACAGCTGGGAAGCAGCAGCGTTTCCTAATGAGGCTGCTCATGAATGTTTGGACGAAGCAATTACTGCATGGAGAAAATGCACATTAATCTACAGCAGGTCTCAGGATGTGTGGAAACATAAGCGGCTTAATTGAAAGAAGAATTGCCTGCTTCATACTGGCCTTACATGTTTTTACTCATCCCTTTCTTGCATCGCCTGCAGGATTAAAATGCGACTCCGCAGCCTTTACTGCTGTTGGGTTTTTTGCGTTTGCTGGGCTGCTCTCGCTGTTGTTCACCCTCGCTCCTTCCCCTCCATCACTGTCAAGTCGTCGCACGCTCCAGAGGAAAGCCGGGCCGCCGTGTAGAAAGCAAACAAAATGAACAGTGAACAGCAGAGGCAACGAAAGAGGAGGGAAAATGTTGAAGGGAAAAGGCGGCTGGAGGAGGAAGATGGGGGACCTGGAAACCTCCGCCAAGCAGCTTCAGTCCACCCCCAACACAATCTCCCAATTCACATATTTTGTATGGAACGTTACAGATATAAATGTAATTACATACAGTTCAAATGTCCTACCGACAATGTGGCCTTCACCCCATCCGACCTAATGAACAGGCGCGGCCTCTAGCGCGGCAGCTCCTAACAGCCTCCCAGCTTCTGAGACAACTGGAGATAAGAATGCCGGCCCAACCGTGCGTATGTCGCTCAGGAAGGAAAGAGAACTCCGTCACTGTCGCTGTCTGTCACGTGGAGACCCGAAATGTCATGTGGCCAGAGGGGGTTACCCCAAAAACAAGAGTGCCCTCTGGTGGCTTTTAGAGTGAAACGCATTTAATTGTCCACCTGGTTACACTTACATTAAAAAGAAATCCTGGATCCAGACGGTGATCCGGATCAGTCCCACAGTTTCATCATTTGTTCTTTGTCCCATTTCACACATTTCCTGAAAATTTCATCCAAATCCGTCCATGAGTTTTAGAGTTATTTTGAACACAAACAAACAAACAAACAAACCAATGCTGGCCATCACAGAACCTCCTTGGCGGAGGTAATAAAACCAGAAATGTTCCTCTGGAGAATCTGGTTTGGTTTTGCTAAACAGGACTTCTGTTGCAGCTGCGTTTGAGGACAAACAGCTCTATGTGAAAAACAACTACTTAGTTTGAACAAGACGTCCCAATTTACAGCTTTGTGACAAGAAATAAGCAGCAGGAGATTTGAGCAAGATGAAATAAGGCTGACCTTAAGGCCAAGTACGGTGTAGTTCCAAGTAGCCTAGAGTGGCTAAGTTAGCTAACCAACAGTATGGTAGCTTAGCTGCTGTACAAACCTAATATTATGGCTGGTCAGGAATATAGGAATATCTGAATATTGGTTGGTTGTGGTGGTATTCAGATAATAATTCCAATTTTCAAGTTATTTTGAACACAAACAAACACACAAACAAACAAACCAAGGCCGGCAAAAACATAACCTCCTTGTTGGAGGTAACATGGAAGTGGAAACCCAGAGAGCCCCTTTAGGAGCAGGAAAAGAAGAAAAGATGTGGAGATCATCTATTTGTGTGCAGCCGGAGGTCAAAGCGTTACTCGAACACACCGAACGCTGACAGCACGTGTCGTTTGTAAGCTGTCGGTGAGTTCAGGTCGTGCTGTTGATTCTCTCATCTCTAATATTATTGACTGTGATGTCTCGACCCATGCAGCGCTGCAGGAGGTCGCTACACTCGCATTAAACATTCACACACATGCTCACACAATAAATATTAAAGGTTCCTTTTCTCTTCTTCCTGTAGGCCTCCTGTCTGCCGATGTCAATCATCATTGTTGGGGTTGGACCTGCAGAATTTGATGGTAAGATCCAGAGAACCAGTCAGAGTTGTTGGTTAACCAGTACTGTAGATCAGCAGAAAGCGATGGAATGAGATGCGATCAAAAAGTTCAGAGACTGTGCCCATGAAAACCTGATTTAAACGTGACCACCACCATCCCCGCCATCTCCTCGTGCAGCGACACTCTGCTCCCAGTGTCATTTGTAGAAGTCCTGTAATACAAACGTGTCAAGCATCAGTTGCAATAAGTGATGCATTGAACTTGACTTTCATTCACGGGAAGCGGAAGACGTCATAAAGACCTGGTGAGCAGAGCAGATGAAGAGCAACGACTGTGTTGCTGTGGCCGAGAAAACCCATCACACCACGGTGCATGCAAATTATAAACCATCTCCTCAACCGATACTTGACAGAGTTATCAGTCAGTTGTCTTGAGATCCTGAGCTCTGGTCGAAAGTCATTAATCACCACGGAAGTCTTTGTCATGGTGCCTCTTTGCTCGCTAAACCACCACATGGAAGTCTTCTATCTCATTAAATAATAAGAGGCTCCCCCTGGTGGTGCAACCAGGTACTGCAGCTTGGCTACAACACATCTTCAGACACATCAGTTTACATTTTCATTTAGCAGACCCTTTTATCCAAAGCGACGTACGTCTGAGAGTAGATACATCGCACGAGGAAGGATCTATTGGTTGTTATGTTTTTAATTAGCCAAACTATTTTTGATTAACGACAAAAACTACGAGCATGCTCCTGGTTCACCTTGACTAGTTTCAGACACTGCATCTCTTCCACCATCTTCCACCTTCTCTTAATGGTAGCTGCAGACCCACCTCTGATTCTGATGTTCTCCAGCTTGACGCCCATAGAGGAATCGTCCGTGGGCACATTGCATGAACATTCTCAGAACTTTTTGATCGTACGTCAAGTCTTCGATGTCTCTTCAGCCTTCTCTTGTCCATTCTCTTCTCCTCAGCAATGGTTGAGCTGGACGGCGACGAAGTCAGGATCTCATCCAGAGGGAGATACGCCGAGAGGGACATCGTCCAGGTACACATTACTGACATACTTATACTCACCGTTTCATTCACCACAAACAGGAAGTGGTAAAAGAGACCTCAGGGACATGACTGACCACAGCGTTTCCTCATGTATTCAAGATTTTTTAGTTGATGAAGAGTGAGGACAGACCTTTGAAAGGCAAAATTTAATGGAAAAACTAATTTAGAGGTCAAGTAATGTGTAGTTTGATATGATATCGACCTGTATTTTAAGTTAAGATCTGTGTTTAGGGACAAATTCTGCTGAAATCCTCTTTTTAACACTAAAATTAATGTCATGTAAATACAAATTACCACTACAGGCAACTTTTTTCACCAGTTTTATCACTATACATGTATATTTTTTTAAGTTCTGTCCTTTATTTTAAGAATTAGTGGCATATAAAATCTGAGAAATCCCTAACAATGAAGCGCATTTATTTTAGATAGGATCTTGATTCAGTAGCTGTGGAGACTGTAGTTTCTTCCGGTCTTCATGTAATGTTGAGTTTTTTTGTCTTTGGAGACGACCCAGGCCTCAGGTTGAGGCAAATTAAACTAAACGCCCCCGACAATTCAAGACCTCGAGATGAGCTCATAAAGAATCGACCCCCCTCGTCCAGTCAGCTGAAGTTTTACTGCTGCATGTCGCATGTGAGCACAAAATGAGCCTTCTGGAGTCCCTGGAGGTACTTGCAGACGGACCCCAGGGCAGACGGACACCTGTGGCGAACCACAACCCAGGTGGCGACTCAGAAAGCTGACGGCGAGTTCCCCAGTAGCGGTGAAGAGCCAAATCTCTGCCCGTCCGCCTCTTGCTCATTAAAGTGGATGAACGGTGACCCTCGGCTCCAGCCTCTGGCCGACAGCCCGGCTTGAAAAGTCCAGGGCATCGCCAGTCAGTCATGCAGAAGGGTTCAGTGAAGTGAAGCAAAGAATCCACCTTTTTCCTTTGCTTCTTTGGGTGGTCTTAATCTAATCTCACTCCTTTAACCCTTCAATCATCAGTTCAACCCTTTAACTTCCTGTATGAACAGCATCACAACGACTAGCTCTACTTGTCGTATTGATGCTGCATCCTTTGAGTCGATCCGTTTGTTTGATTGCGACGAGGTTCAAGTCACGTTTTTCCTCCCCCATGACCTTTTACACCTTCGCTGCCACGTGGCGAGCTCATTAGCTGCCTTTTTAACAAGCCGGAGTTCACACATACATGCTCCATGCAGAAGAGAAGCCGGCGATGAAAACCGAGCCCCAGCGCGGGAACATTACACCAGCTCAGCCTCCAGGCGCTCATTACCGGCAGGCTTAATAACCCCGAGTGGCATGGCGAGGCTTACCTTCCGCGGCGAGGGTTTCCTGCACAAATTGGCTTCTCGTATGATCCTGTGATTGCAGGTGACAACATCTCGTTAACTAAATGAAACGGGCTCAAATCTGTGCTCATTTAGCCGCGTGATAGCATCCATGTGGGAGCAGAGTTCAGCCTGCGTGATGTATGTCTTTAGTGAATCACGGCAGCGTTGAGGTGTAAATAGTAAGGGGTTGAAGAAGCCAACAACAACCTGCATTCAATGAATCTTTAGCAAGACATGTTATGTGTTAGTGTGGATAAGAACATCACTTGTATTGTGGTGAAGTGATACTCGTTATATATATCATAGTAAACCTGTGCAGCCATATTAAAGACGTTTAATTATGATTGACTTATTTTAATCCATCGTTTCTGTCAGTTGTCAGATCCAGATTATCAAAGCCTCTGTATTTTGAGGTATATTTGAATGAGTATACGTACACCGATCAGGCGTAGCATCATGAACACCTGCCTAATATCATGTTGGTCCCCCATAATGCTCTAACCCATTGGGCATGGACCAGAGGACCTCTCTGGGTGTCCTATGGGGTCTGGAACCAGGACGTTGGCACTGGATCCTTTGGGTACTCTGGACTATACTTTACGGTGACCCAATGGCTCCAGCTTGACTCCTTGTAAATGGAAAAGCAAACAGGTTCTTAGGAGGAACCAGATTTTGACCAATTAAGCACCAAAACTAGGACCTGGTTCTTCTTGGTGGAAAAGGGGTAAAGGTGTCCTATGGGGTCTGGAACCACTGGATCCTTTGGGTGCTCTGGCTTGTGCAGTGGGGCCTCTGTCAATCCAACTGGTTCCTTTGCATCCTGTTGATGCTTGATCACAATGGGTTGTAGGAAGTTTGGAGGTCACATCAACATGTTGGACCATTGTCATGTTCCTCCACATGTTCCTGATTGGTTGATGTTGCTGCCATGTGGTGGGGTCGGCCAGTGGCATTTGAGATTTCCATTTGCATGTTGTGGGACGATGTTTATTTGGGTGTCTAAGTCTCATCAACTCGGACGCTCAGTGATTTAAGAGATCTCTTATGAAGTCGACAGTCCAGGAAATACATTCCAAAGTTTATTGCAAGCTAATGTGAGGCTTAAACAGATGCTAGCTATTTAATACATTATTTAGCTAGCTTTCTATGACTTTTAGCTAGCTATTTAAGACACTAGTTTTAATTAACATTTTATAACTTTTAGCTATTGAATATCTTACTTTTAGCTAACTGTCTAGTTTTAGCAAATTATTTAATACATTACATTAGGCTAACCCTTTACTTTAAGCTAACTGTTTTATTAATTTTGCTAGCTATTTAATACACCATTACTTTTAGCTAGCTATTTATTACTTTTAGCTAACTATTTATTACTTTTAGCTAACTATTTAAGACACTAGTTTTAATTAACATTTTATAACTTTTAGCTATAATGTCTTACTTTTAGCTAACTGTCTAGTTTCAGCAAATTATTTAATACATTACGTTAAGCTAACTCTTTACTTTAAGCTAACTGTTTTGTTAATTTTGCCAGCTATTTAATACACCATTACTTTTAGCTAGCTATTTATTACTTTTAGCTAACTATTTAAGACACTAGTTTTAATTAACATTTTATAACTTTTAGCTATAATGTCTTACTTTTAGCTAACTATCTAGTTTTAGCAAATTATTTAATACATTTCTTTAAGCTAACTCTTCACTTTTAGCTAACTGTTTTATTAGTTTTGCTAGCTATTTAATACACCATTACTTTTAGTTAGCTATTTATTACTTTTAGCTAACTATTTAAGACACTAGTTTTAATTAACATTTTATAACTTTTAGCTATAATGTTTTACTTTTAGCTAACTATCTAGTTTTAGCAAATTATTTAATACATTTCTTTAAGCTAACTCTTCACTTTTAGCTAACTGTTTTATTAGTTTTGCTAGCTATTTAATACACCATTACTTTCAGCTAGCTATTTATTACTTTTAGCTAACTATTTAAGACACTAGTTTTAATTAACATTTTATAACTTTTAGCTATAATGTCTTACTTTTAGCTAACTGTCTAGTTTTAGCAAATTATTTAATACATTTCTTTAAGCTCACTCTTCACTTTTAGCTAACTGTTTTATTAATTTTGCTAGCTATTTAATACCCCATTACTTTTAGCTAGCTATTTATTACTTTTAGCTAACTATTTAAGACACTAGTTGTAATTAACATTTTATAACTTTTAGCTATAATGTCTTACTTTTAGCTAACTATCTAGTTTTAGCAAATTATTTAATACATTACGTTAAGCTAACTCTTTACTTTAAGCTAACTGTTTTATTAGTTTTGCTAGCTATTTAATACACCATTACTTTTAGCTAGCTATTTATTACTTTTAGCTAACTATTTAAGACACTAGTTTTAATTAACATTTTATAACTTTTAGCTATAATGTCTTACTTTTAGCTAACTGTCTAGTTTTAGCAAATTATTTAATACATTACGTTAGGCTAACCTTTTACTTTAAGCTAACTGTTTTATTAATTTTGCTAGCTATTTAATACACCATTACTTTTAGCTAGCTGTTTATTACTTTTAGCTAACTATTTAAGACACTTTTAATCAAAATTTATAACTTTTAGCTATAATGTTTTACTTTTAGCTAACTATCTAGTTTTAGCAAATTATTTAATACATTTCTTTAAGCTAACTCTTCACTTTTAGCTAACTGTTGTATTAATTTTACTAGCTATTTAATACACCATTACTTTTAACTAGCTATTTTGCTAACTGTTTTAGCTATTATTTGACTACTGTTTTTTTTTACTTTTAGCTAAATATTTAGGACATTACTTTGAGCTAGCTTTCTAGGCAAAGTAAGACATGAACTTTGGCTTTGATTGCAGCAAGAGAAACCCATAAAACCTGTTTCAGTCTTCTTGTGGACCATCAGGATCTGGGTTTGGCCTAAAGTGACCATTCAAAAGCTCAGTTGCATCGATTAAATGATCTGTTTTTAGCACGACAACATTGCACATTGTCAGCCGAATATTTGATCCCAGTTATCCCAAACGTCAGCTGGCTCTACGCCTGAACCTCCTCTCAGGGTTGGGGTTAGTGTCGGGGGTCTGGAAGCTTCAGACAACACATCAGCAGCCATCATAACCTTCCTCATATCTACGTTTGCTGCTCGTCTCGACGACCTCAGGGATCAGATTCATCTCTAAGCGCTATTTAGCAGAAACTTTCACTTTTTCCACCTCCGGCTCAGCAGACGGCGGTTTAATTTCAGCTAACAGGATGAATCTGCAGCGTCGTAATTAGACCAGACTCTCTTTCTCTGCTGCAGCACCAATTTGTGAAGTGGACTGTTGAGATGGCTGTGTTTGACAAAGATAGCCTTGAACTTCATAAAGTTCATCTCCCACTTACTTCAAACACAAAGGACAACGTGACATAATTTGAATTCTATCTTTGAAGTTCTTTTTATTCATAATTTCCCCCATATTTCACCTCCTCATTCTTCTCCTGCTCTTCTTTCTCACATTAATTTGCAGCTTAAATTGGAGCAGATAACAGTTTTATTGTGTTTTTTTTACATTTGTGCTCCTCTGCTTTTGGAAAGGCGTGAAGAAAAGTTTCAATACACTTGTAACGAGCTTCCAAAGACTGTTATAACTCTGAATATTTTATGATATGATTGTTGAACACGTGCATTTTTGTCTCTAAAAACCAATCATGCATTTTTAGTTCCTTTATAGATTTATTAAAGGTTATCTGTTAACATGTCAAAATCTGCTGGGTCAAAAATAAACATACAGGAACTTGAATCATCAGTTTTGGTGATGTAGAAAGCTGCTTTAATTAAATGTTCCTAGTGGCATGACCTTTTAACTTCATGTGAGTGATTACAATCGACTACAGCTGCTGACTTCTCTGATCCAGTTTAACTAGAACCACTGATCCACTCATTAGACTCAGACACTACAGTGGGAAAGTCTGAGGAGCTCAGCAAAGATCTGAAGAAGCAAATCATCGACTAGAACCAGTCAGAAAGTCCCTTGGAGCCGTTTCAAAGCAGCTTCAGGTCCTAGAATCACCTGTTTGTAGTATAAAGTTCATGGTCCAGGTGTGTTGCTGCCACCATCAGGAAGGAAACACAAACTACCACCTGCTGCTGAGAGACACCTGGTCAGGATGGTCCAGAGTCAACCAGGAACCAGCAGAAAGCAGGTCTGATTAGTTTAGTCCAGTTTGGTCCATATTTAGTCCAGTTTGGTCCATATTTAGTCCAGTTTGGTCCATCTTTAGTCCAGTTTGGTCTACCTTTAGTCCAGTTTGGTCCATGTTTAGTCCAGTTTGGTCCACTTTTAGTCCAGTTTGGTCCACTTTTAGTCCAGTTTGGTCTACCTTTAGTCCAGTTTGGTCCACGTTTAGTCCAGTTTGGTCTACCTTTAGTCCAGTTTGGTCTACATTTAGTCCAGTTTGGTCTACCTTTAGTCCAGTTTGGTCCAGAAGCTGCTGGAACACAGCTGTCAGTGTCCACAGGGTTGGACATCAACATGAGCTGAGAGGCTCCATGAAGAAGGAAGTTCTTCCTCTAGAAGCAGAACCTTAAAGCTCCACTGATCACATGGACAAAGAAAAGGCCTTCTGGAGGAAAGTTCTGAGGTCAGATGGAACAAAGACTGAGGAGAGAAGGTGAGGCCTTCAACCCCAACAACACCAGACCTACCATCAGCATGGAGGTGGCAGCATCATGCTCTGGAGCTTTCTAGACGTCCTTTTGACCTCATTTCAGACTGTATCTTGGACTGGCTTTGGACTTTGTTGGGACAGGTTCATGTTTGGCTTCAGTCTTGGTTCTTGGCTGGTTTGGGACCTGGTTTTGATGTGATTTAAAGCTGGTTTAGGATTTATTTTACAGTGCATGTTTCCCTGGATTGGGACAGGTTTCAGATTGCCTTGGGGGTGTCCTGGACTTTCTTTAAGGAGTACTTTAGGTTTGGTTTTGGTCCTGATTTTGCACTAGTTTCAGACTGTATTCTGACTGGTTTTGAAAAGTTTTTGGAACTGGTTTAGGTCATAATTTTTAACCCCCAGAACACCAGACCTACCATCAGCATGGAGGTGGCAGCATCATGCTCTGTGGAACTGGAGCTTCACACAAAGTCAATGGAACAATGAAGGAGGAGGATCAGAACCTAAAACCATCAGCAGAAGGTTGATCTGGGACACAGCTGGATGTTCCAACCAGACAATGAACCCAAACACATCAAAGTGGTAAAGAAATGGTTCCATCAGGCTGGAATGAAGGTTCTAGACTGGTCCCCCCAAAGTCCTGACTTAGACCATCAAGAACCTGAAGAAACCAGTCTGAGTCATGGAGACGACAAGTTTAGTTGGACTGAACCAATTCTGTCCAGAGAAAAAACAGAAGGTTGTAGACGGGAACCAAAAGGGACCATTTAACCAAATATTAACATTTCTGTATGAATATTATTGACCCAACAGATTGAGTCATATTTCCACAAGATCTATAAAAGATCTATGAAATTACCAAAATGCATGATTGGGGTTCTTTGTTTGTTTTTGTTTTGTTTTTGTGATTTCAACACATGTTCAAGCAGCCCTTAAACATGAGTTGAAGTCAAGCTTGCTGTACCTGTATGGTCTTTTTTAAACTCCCTTTCCTTCCCTCTCAGTTTGTTCCATTCAGGGACTACATCGACCGGACGGGGAACCACGTCCTGAGCATGGCCCGGCTCGCCAAAGATGTCCTGGCCGAGATTCCCGACCAGTTCCTGTCCTACATGCGGACCCGCGGGATAAAACCCTCCCCGGCGCCGCCTCCCTACACGCCGCCCGGCCAACCCCTCCAGACCCAGATCTAAGGAGTAAAGATCGGAGTCAGGGGTTCGCCGAACATTCACCCGCGAAATACTTCCATTTCCTTAAAGCCGCTCTCCATGCCTCGTCGTCGTGGATGCACAGTGGTCTTTCTCGTGTTCAGGAAGCTGCATGCCGGGCCGGGAGAGTGGCCATTTTGAGGGCCGGAAAAGCCAATGAGAGTCTGTTTACTTCCACTGTCGAGCATTCCTGTTATCGTCTGGATCTATTTTTGATTTGTTTTTTTCTTGCCTGGGAAGCCTGGAGAGAGTCTGTGGGAGTCGAGCTGCGGAGAAAACGAGGGAACGAACTGGAAATGAGAATGTCTCCAGACAAACAAAGGAATCACTTGATCTTAAACGAACTCGAAGTTCTCCTGTAAATAACTTCTTAATCTTTCTCTGTCTCTTTTTCCGACTCACTCATTGTTTACAGTAAATGCCGACAAGGATTTCTACTGTTGATACTTTTATATTCACATAGTTTCAGTATGGAGCTTGTAATACTCTTCTTCTCTCTATCCTGGCTGGTGTCGGGTAGCAGCAGTGCAGGTCCTGGTAGCCCTTCTGTACCGTACCGTACCGTGCTGTACCGTACCGTACTGTATTCTAGTGTTTGTATTAACCTTTTGCATGAGTGTAGCCTGAGTCAAGTGCATGCATATAGTGGCCCTGCACTACCTCTTTACATCCGTCTGTCTTTGGGGTGAGTACCTGTCCGCCTGTATGTCCATTTGTCCGTCCATCTCCATCTCTTTCTGTCTCTCCAACCTTTTTTTTTTATTATTATTTATGAGTTATAATCGACCAGATTAGTTGAATCATTTTAGGGTTTTATTACAAATGATTCAACTTCGCTGCAATGAACTTTTGAAATGTAGAATCTCGTCTTCAGAAATCTAATCTACCGTTTTTGCTAACGTTAGCCATGCTAGCTATGTTGGCAGGTCGATCCGCCACTTTGATCCAGGCCGAAAAACCTCAACGATTATTGGACGGATTGCTAAGAAATTAGGTTTAAAACATGTAAATCTGCCCAGTTTGAGCAACTACAAGAACAACTGAAGACATTCCAGTCATCTGCATTGTGTGTTTGTTGCTAGCTAGCAACTATTAGCATGCTAACACACAAAGACCTTGAACATGGCTAAGGGGTGTAGCACGAAGCGAGATCAACGAGCTAGCAAGATAAGTTGAGCCTAAAGTTACGATGGTGGCTTTTAATTTACATCACCATGGTAACAGATGCTATAAGTCAACCGTAATCTTTATGAGCGACGCAGATTCTCAGCTGAGGAAGTACGATTTATATGCAAACCTGCTGAACCGTTGCCATCGAGATCTACATGCATTCAGTCGGTGATGCAGAAAAAGCACAAATGGGCCTTTTTACTCGGTCCTGATTGCTGCAAACTTTGCTTTTTACTGCTAGTAGCGAAAAATTTAAGTGATAGCCACACATCCTTCATTAAATCAGCTGTAAATGCACTTCTTAATTAGCGTGTTTGGATGTACAAAGTTTAAAGTAGTAATATAAATACACTAACTTACACGATTAACAGTTTTATACCAGCATCCAGCGTCTGCACTGACCTGCATCTGTAAAAAACTAACAATTCTGCCCCTCTTGGTGCAACTGATGAGCCATCAGGGACTTTTTATCTCTCTGTTATAACAAATAGTTTCTCTAACTGAAGTAAAATTGGTCTATTTTGTGCAGAAGACGCCTTCTTTTATTGCAGCGCCTTTTTAGGAAAACGAAGAAAGCTGATGACCGACTTGGGTTTTAGGTTTTGTTGAGCCCGATTGCTTCCTACTACACCCCTCTAGTAGCCATTAGCATGCTAGCATGGCTGAAGAAACCCTTAAATATGTCCGACGTCTTTCCCCAAAACTTAATTTTTAGAGTCCCGTTTGTCCGTTCTACCCGAGATTAATGACTCTTGAATGGAAGCGTAGCTACTCCATCTCCCGCCGTCTCCGTCCGCCTCCTCCAGACTGCCTCGGCTACGGGAAGCCGGGAGGTTTCGTCCCATCGTGTCGTCACGTTTGCCCCGTGTTTGAAAGCGACAGCAGCTGCTCTCAAACGAAATGCCGTTTGAGCAAAAAGAGCCCAGTGGTCAAAAATGCAGAAAAATCACACGTTCCCTGCGTTTGTTTGTTTGTTTGTTTGTTTGTTTCATGCGTGGGCGTGCCTGTGTTTTTATTACACCTCCAGCTTTGATACAGCTTTATATGTTGGTTTTTACGGTTTCTATGTGCCAATCACGTGATGGAGGGTGATTCGTGTGAGCTGCGACGGTTTTACCAATTTACTGTCGATGAGTTCTGTTTGTGTGGTGAATGTGGACGGATCGGTCGGTGTTTTAACGAGAGTGAGTCAATAATGAATGCAATCTGTGTGATGAATGAGAGGATGAAGACAGTTGGCTTAAAGAAAGTGACAAGACAAGCATTTGTTTTTAAATTAATTACAAGTCAAACCAGGCATTATCAAACTAGCTACACAGCATGCAACAGTCACTAAAATATTTCAGAGTTAGCACTGGATTGATCAGGTTTTGAAAATACTACTGTTTGGTTGGCTGTTGTAAAAGAAGACTTCAATATCCACCCTTCACTAAGCCCCGCCCCCCTTGGCAACTGTTGCTATGCCTGTCAAGCTGTCAATCAGTGGGATATTCCAAAATAAATGAGATGAAATTTCACAATAATACAGAAGAAATATCAGATTAAAATAAACACAAAGGACTTTTGTAATTTGGCAGCAGACTATGTGGACGAAGAGGACGTTAGAATCGAGGGTAAAGCTCAGGCCGCCATGTCTGAACAATGGCAGCCAACATATTGCTGCACAACAGATTACAGTCAGCAATGTATTATTTTATTTTAGGACAAATTTCAGTCATGACGAATTTTGATTTTCATTATCAAACATATGTTGTAGCCCTTAGCTTGCCCAAACTCAAGTACACCAGGATCCATGCATTTGATGTCATACTACACAACAGACTTAGAGTTAACATTCTTTGTTTCGTAGCTGCTGCAAGCTAAGCTAATGAGCACATTCTGGACAGAAAAGACAGATGGTTTGAGAGGAATAAAGGAAGACATCTATGGTAAACTGGATCTTTAAAACAGAGGACGCGACTCATCAGGTACTTAGAATGCAGTCTTGAGAGACTATACCTACCAAGAACTGCCAGTAACACCTTAAGTCTTGGCTATGCTAATGAAGACATTCTGGAAAAAAAGAAAAGGCAGATGGTTTGAGAGATGAATGAAGAAAGACATCAATGGTAAACTGGATCTTTAAAACAGAGGATGCAACTTACCAGGTACTTAGAATGCAGTCTTCAGAAACTATACCTACCAAGAACGGCCAACAACACCTTAAGTCTTATCTGGCATGTGAGGAGCTGAAACATCACAAAGGAGAAATCCAGTTGTCTTAGCACACAGAAACAGTTTCTGCTGTCCTTCCCTTCATTTAAAAAAAGTCTTATTAGCCCCAAACAGCTGTTTATTGGTGTTACCTGGATGTTCTGGTCGGACATTCCCTTTGGTCCTGAGGAAGGGTTTAGTGAAGGGTCGGTTTTATTTAACGCCATCTATTAATGAATTCCTGTAAAGCTCGAGACTTTTTCAGGAGCTGCTTCCAAGTTTGCCAGTTTTCTTCTGTGCCAAACACAAGCTTTTTTTTTTTCACAGATTGCCATTAGCTGTGTGAGATTTTAGCCTCGAGATTAACCACACAATGGAACAACAGGCTCCTTCTGACAAACACAGTCTTATACCAACTTTTTACCTCTTCGACTGAAGTCACACAGCATCTTAGGCCTGTTTCCACCCTTTTATCTCCATCTGCAGACTTGTTCAGATGCATTATACCATTCCAAATCCATATCCAGGGTGATTATGGTCTCCTTTAGACATTATTTGTGCGTTTCCTTGCAGCTCGATGGCATTTTGCTAAATTATCACACGAGTAAAACACGCCTCCGAGCTTGCAAAGTGACTCCAACCCAGCTTTGTTGCACCACCACACAGACCGGCGATGTTTTTCGCCTTGCAGTCGCCTGACATTCCCCAGTTCTTCGTTCGCAGCCTCCCCGTGTGCTGTCGCCGTGGCAGAGCGCCGTCACAGCTGAACCAACCATACGAATGTGCGTGTTTTGGCTTAATACTCTGCAGCTGTGCACCCGCCGAGTTCAGAGCACGGCTGGACGTATCATTAGAGCTGCAGGTCAAAACGGGGAGCTCATTACCGCATCCACAAAACTGCTAACGGATCCGAAACCGTGGGAGTCGGAGAGGCTTATGACAGAGGAGTTTGCTGCAGTAGCCACCAGAAGCCACCGATCAGAGCAAGTGAAGCTTGTTGCAGATCCTGAGTCGACTGAACTGTGTTTTAATTACTCATGAGTTCAGCTTTTCATTTCCAAGAGGAAAAATGTCGCTTTTTTCAGCATTCAAATGGCAAATTGTCTCACTTAAAGGCTTCAAATACCAGGAACAGGAGAGAGTTAACGGCGGATTAACCTTTACGCCAACGTCGAAGCTCTTTCGGGCTATATTTGACATTTTCGTGACGTTTTTTGAAAAATAATTGGCCGGCTAGATTCAAACACCGTGCTAACTGAGCAACAAACTACCTCCTGTAGTCACGTGTTCATCAGGAAATCTGTTCAGGAAGTTATGTCTCTGGGCTAAACGTGAATGACGGGGGGAAAAACGGCCATAAATTCAAAATACTTCCTGTTGGCGTCTCAATTGCACTTAGAAAACAATAAATACTTTAATCTGAATTTATTTATCCTTGTTTTAAAGTTAGATCACTTCAAGTTTTGCAGTTTATTTCTAATTTCAGATGGTGTTCAAAGGAATATGCTCGTGTTCGGCTAAATTAAAGGTGCAGTAAGCGAGTCTAATTTAATATATTTACTGTCAGATTCAGCAAGTATCTCACCCCCAATCAAAATCCGTTCTGTTTGTACGCAGAAAAAAACGTGGTGTTTGTACACAGTCTGGTAAAACATGATAATTATAATAAATTACAGGAAAAATTCAGCCAAATTCTAACAGTAGTGTTCTGTTTATCCAAAATATGGTCGAAAAAACACACGTAAAATCTAAAAAGAAAACAAAAAATACATGAAATGACATAAAATGAACAAAACGTATCAGCTATACAGTAATTAGCCGTTAAATGGTAAATTACAATTGCAAAACTGTAAAAAAGACCGTAAAATACTGGTGCTCTGTGTTTAAATATGCTAACAAAATGAATGTCACCAACCCCAGCTAGGTTTGGAGAACCCACCTTTAATTGATGGATTATTTAAAAATCTATTTAAGCCAAGAAAAGAACAAGTAGCTGCAGCTGGATTAGTGAAATACAAACTCCAGCAATTCAAAACTTTAACTCGAGCGGCCGAGCCTGAGTGCGGCTGACTGATCGCATCGTGTTCGGTCACGCTCGAGCGTTTTGTCCGAATTCGCGAACTGATGAAAGTTTTTTAGGAGTTGCAAAGCTTGAAATTCCAACGTGGCGATTTAGGAGGAAAAAAAATGTGTCAAAAGAAGGAATTTTATTATTACCGGTGCAGCGGTCCCTCGTCTATGGTGGTTAGGTTCCAGAACCTCCCATGATCGGTCCACGAAGTAGCGACCTTATGTTTGTTTTATTATCTATATATATCTTAAGGCTTTATAAACCCTCCCCACACTCTTATAAACACTTCCTACACTCTTAAACCTTCCATCTAGAGGAGCTTCTACAGCCGTGTCCGATAATGGAACTAGTGACGCAGCGATCCACTTGAAACGCCCACTTCAGAAAAACTCTGCCGTATCCGTAACACACTGACACTGAGGACGTCCGGGTCCGTGCACGTCGTGGCCATTCGTTTCCTTATTTTGAGATTTCAAAATAAAAACGAAAAATAAACCGTTTCCCTTTTTTCATTTTGTATTATCACTGAAAAAAACGGGAAACGGGCCCTAATTCATTATCCATTATCTGTTATCCAGTTTAATTAGATGTGTTTGTAAATGAAAATTAAAATTAAAATACACGCGTGGAAAACTTATTTCTCAATTTCCTGTTGGTTTTGGCTCCGTGACCCGTCTGACTTCTGAAGAGGAGCTAGCAATTTAGCTAGCTCCTCTAAACGCTGCTAGCGCTAAATCGCTACTTTGCTTTCTGGCAAAGCTAAAGTAACAGAAAACCTCCAAACCTCCCCAAAAACGTCCCGAAAAGCAGCCGAACGCTAGCGATTTAGCGCTAGCGGCAGAGCTAGCGGCACCACAAGGTCCCTCCAAAGGGACAAATAAACCCCACGCTGGTGAAAAGTCCACTGTGAAATAGTGAACAATGTGAGCCAAGCAACGTTTGGACCCCACAGTGGGTCTTCATCAGGCCACGGCACACAGCAAGGTCTGCTAACAGTGAGCTAACACTGGAGCTTTAGATACCAGATCCTTCCTCATCAGAAGTCAGACGGGTCACGGAGCCAAAACCAACAGGAAGTAGAGAAATAAGTTTTCCACGGGTGTATTTTAATTTTAATTTCCATTTTGTATTATCACTGAAAAAAACGGGAAACGGTTTATTTTTTGTTTTTATTTTGAAATCTCAAAAAAGGAAAACGAATGGCCGCGACGTACACGGACCACGTCCAGCTGCCTACCGGGAAACTGATGATGATGTTACGGTGATCCTACAGACTGTCACTGGTTGCTGGCTTCCAATCACCGCCGATTAATCAGCGACCGACTAGCTCAAGAGGAAGCGGCCGTAGCTGAGTTTTCAATACGTGCGTTGACTCATCTGCTGCACGCTACGTATTTTATATACAGTTTAAAAACCCGAGAAGTGAAGCGCGATATGACGAGGGACCACTGCACTTTAAATCATGCCCTACTAAGATTGAGTTTTCTGACCCTTCTCAGCTGCCATAGACGCACAAACACACTCACATTATCCTCATAGTCAGTTATTAACCACTAATCAGTGCAACAGCTCGCTAACTAACCCCAATGAGCCACAGGTGTGTATGTATGTGTTTGATATGAGTGTTTGCGTGCAGAGTAAGAATGTTTTCCTAGACCATGTGAGGCGTCGACACACATAAGATCTTTGTTTACTGAAGATATCCAAATAAAACCTTGTACGCTCGTCATATCTTCTCGACAATGTGCACTACGTTTGCATGTACAGTTTTGCGAGGGATGCACCAGTTCCTTTTGTCGACAACTGCGTGTTTTGAAATCTGCCGTTGCGAACATCAACTGTACAAAATGGCCTTAAATCTTTCACTGACTTTTCTTGGAATTGTGCGATGCCTTCTTCAGAAAAACGAATTGTTCTAAGAGACCGATCGTTACTACTAACTATTTTGTGTCGGTGTTTCTATTCTATTGCTTTCTAGTGAGTTTTCTTTGCACAAGTTCAATAATGGAAAAAAAAAAACAATTATCTTGTACTTTTTTGAAACCGTGATTAATCAGAGAAAGCATGGCTGAAGTACTGATTGTCTGATAATACATATAATAGATGACTATTTCTGTATTGAACTATGGATTTTTAAATAAATATTCATATTAAACTACATCTGCAGCAGGTTTTTGCCTCTTTCGCCGCCTTGTCTTTGTGTTTTCTGCTGTTTATGTCGTAGCTTATTAGGACTAATGCCTGGTTTGCTCCCTCTGACAGGATAATTATAGTTCAAGGACGTCTACCCACTCCAAAAACACACAAAGCACTCAGACACATGACCGCTAACGCCGAACACGACCGCAAAACATCAAGAACAGTCAGGTTGTTTATTAGTTTCGGGGTTGCTGCAGCTTTCTGTGTCTCTGAGCGGCAAACTTGACACCTGGCATCGATGCCGTCACACAGAAACACCTTAAATTGCGATGCTTGTCTGCTGGGGGTTGATGGGGTTCCTCATCAGCACTCGGTGGCTCAGCAAGAACCATGACAGGTGCTGAGATCCCTGATTTTCCAAAGTCCTGATCGCACTTTGAGGTGGAAGTTGTCGGTGTCAGAGTGGTGGAGGCATCAGAGAGGAGTGGTTTTAATATACTGAAGGAAACATGCTGTCCAGCCCATCCTACCCTATGTGAGAAAGTAATTGCCCCCTTAGCTACCACTGGGTTCAGTCTCTCATCTGATCACTACCAGGCTTGTTGGATCTAAACATCACTAATAGAACCTGTCTGGTGTTGTGAAGCAGCTAAAGGCTCTCTAAAAGCAGCTCATGATGCCACGTTCTAAAGAGATCCAAGAACACATGAGGAACAAAGTCACTGACGTCCATCAGTCTGGAGGGTTACAAAGCCATTGCTGAGGCTCTGGGACTCCAGAGAAGCACAGTGAGAGACTTTATCCACTAATGGAGGAACATGGAACAGTGGTGGACCTTCCCAGGAGTGGACCAACCACCAACATGTCTCCAAGAGCATCCATATCTAATCCAGGAGTCACAGAAGAACCCAGAGGAACATCTAAAGACCTGCAGACCTCACTGGCCTCAGTTAAGGTCCGTCTACATGATTCCACAATGAGGAAGACTCTGGGAGGAAATGGATCCATGGAGAGTTGAAGGATCAAACCACTACTGACCAAAAACAACATAAAGGTTCATCTGGATGAGCTCCAAGACTTCTGGATAACATCCTGTGGACTGATGAGTCAAAGGTGGAACTTTTAGAAGACATGGGTCCGTTACATCTGGAGTAAAGCTGATACTGCATCCACCAGAAGAACATCTACCAACAGTGAACCATGGTGGTGGTAGTGTGATGGTTGGAGGACCTGGACCACTTGTCTTCACTGATGGAGCCATGAATTCTGCTCTCTATCAGAAAATCCTCCTGGAGAATCTCCAACATCAGTTCATGACCTGAAGATCAACACTAATGGTTCATGCAGCAAGACAAAGACCCAAAGACCACAAGCAAGTCCACCTCTGAGGGGCTCAGGAAGAACTAAATGAAGGTTCTGGAGTCAAAGTCTGGACTTGAATCTAACCCAAACCCTGTTTCTAAACATGCCACATGACCACCTCACCATCACAGACTTCTACCTCATCTCCCTGTAAGACTCCTTAGAGACTCCTTCCAACACCCACTTTCATCATCACGTGTCTCCATATGAGCTTCTGTTTACATGGTAACATCATTAATTGTCGCCTGCTTTATGCCTGAAAGTCCCAATTAGCGTGACTCCTTCAGACTCCCACTCGCTTCGCATTTGTTCCCGGCTTAATGACGAGCATGTGATGATCTGTCACATTCTGTCTGTTGGTGGACTGTCAACCATCCGGTCTGTCGCTTCGGTAAACAACACGTTCTATAGAGGACGATGGAGTGTCGAGAACATATGGATTATACTGCCAATCATCTGTTTGAGGAGCAGAGCTGAGGGCGTCAACAAAGACGGGTTTAGAGCAGTAATCAAACTTCAAACTACCAATACACAGCAACTAATAGTTACTTCTTAAATATTAAACTAATTGATCATTTTTCAAGCCTATAAATATAAAACATCCAACATAAAAAGGATTGTAAGACTATAAGAGGATTGACAGACGACATACCGCTGTACGTTATCATCATTAGGGTTAGGGTTTGTCTACGTCTCTGTGAAGAAGGTCAGTTCTGGGGATTTTGTAGGTTGGTTGAGGAGCTAAATATTGATTTCCAGCAGGAACCAGACGCAAAGATCCAAACGGGAAAGACGACAACAGCCATGACTGGGTTTGAAGAAAACCCTTGGACAAGCCAAATGGGGAAGACGTCATCTTTCACCAAGCTACTTTCAGTCGCGTCGTCCTTCCCAGTGATCTGATGGTTGCTCAACTTGTTGGTTTCATGTCTGAATGGATCATTTGCTGCCGTAATCTCACCAGGTTGGATCTGGCAACACAAAGAAGCGACCTAGAACCATTAGGAGGAGCCTTTATGACGGCGACGAAGAGCTGCTCTGTTAGAAGTGAGCACAAAATGTCTACAAACTGGACAAGACCTCCAGGTTAATGGGGAAAGTAAGCTACGCGACAACATGACCACCTTTCTGAACAATCGACGTGTGCAGAGACTCAAGTCATTAGCAAACTGAGAAGTCTACGGGCAAACATTCAAGCTGTGTCCCAGTTCAGGGGCTGCATCCTTTGAAGGACCGAGCCTACCGTCCTTCGAAGGCTGGGTCCTTCTAGGCTGCATGAGCGTTTGTTAAATAGTCGGTCCAGCCCACGATGAACTTCCTGTTTGCATCATGACGTCTCGTAGCGCCGCTCCTGTTGTCTAGCAACCCGGACAAACAACTTCTCATCCCGAGGATCAGGATGAGACGACTATGTTGTAATTTTACCTCATTTTTTGACTGAATTTGATCCTGAAATTGTGATTTTTGTCTTTAATATGTTTTATATCCCTGAAGACTTGAGGGTCTTGTTCTGTCCGGTGGTTCGGGACTAAACTGTCTGAGAAACAAGAAGCTGGTTTAAACCTGTTGACATCCACTGATATGAACTTCAGATATTATAAACCTCCACAGTCTCTGGGCTGAATGTTTCTGATGAGGATCACTAAATACCTGCTGTCTGAACAGAAACCAGATATAATGTATGTTAAACATGTGATCAGATAACTTGGTGGAGCTAAACTAAGGACAGTGAGGAGAGTCATGTTTTCACTGGTCTACAGAGAATCACCACCAATAGAAGCTCCAGCAGGATTTAGTAACCGTTTCACTTCTTCTCCATATAAATAAGGATTAAATATGTGAATATTTATGATTGAATAAGTTGTTTTTTGGTGGCTGTGGTCAGAAAAAATCGCCACAGTGAGTAAAATATAACTTAAAACTGAAGCTGAACAACTGGAAAGTAAACGTTTTAAACTGCAGCGGCTCATCAATAACGCAACTTAATCAATTTTTAAACAAATTTTAATGTCTTCAACTTTTGTATCGTAGCTATCAGAGTGATCTGTAACACAATACTAATATTTAAAACTAGAATCCGCCACTGAGGGATCCATCTTCTCTGTCAGCCGTCAGCAGTTAAAACTCCAGCTGTTGATCGAACTGTCCCAATGGATCTTGGGATATTTGGGGCTACGAAGGATCCACCGATGCATCCTTCAGATCTATGGAAAAGAAGGACGCATTCGTCGGCCGCATTTGAAGGAGTCTTGAAGTTGTAATGAAATCGGACGGCCTTAGTCGCACCGCTGTGACGTATGAAGCTTTGAAGGATGCAGCCCTGAATTGAGACACAGCTTCAGTTTCAAGAACCACTGCTTTAATGTGAGTTGTGTGAAGCGATTTGGGGAAGCAGCCCATCAACAAACCCTGTCGCATCGCGTGGCATCAAACCTGACATCTACTGAACTCCAGCAGCAGCTCAAAGGCTCTGCTTGGTAAATTATACGGAGAACCTGCTCAGGAGTTGATTAAACCCCCCAAATGCCAGACCTGAATGTGAAACTGTGCTCCGGTTCATTACGGGGCGTTAAACTCTGTGTGTTGACAATGAAACTGGTTCGGTTACAGGTTTCATTTGATCTCAACATGTGTCTCTTGGGAAGGGAAGCAGGTCATTAGAGGAACTCAGCTCACATGGTCTAATTGTCTGCTGCTCGACTTAAGCTGGTGTCCGTCGCCCCCCTTTCTGTCCGTCCAAACCCTTATTGTACCAGGTCTGAGTCAAACCACTGCTTGTTTTCATGCCATGTGGCCCAAGTGTAGGTTTTATTCGAAAGCTGTGGGTGAGATATTAACCTGGAGACTAGTTTAACACCAATTCGTGCCTTTTGTACATCAATTTACGGTGGAAATGTCTCGATTTATGTGCAGGAAAATGCGAAAATACAATGCAGGAAGGTTCTCGGACGCTAAGTCAAGCTCAGAGGCTCTGCTTTGAGGAGTCGGCAAAAACCACCAACTACCTTAACGGAGAGCTGGAGCCTCGGCTGCAATGTGCCAAGAACTGGTTCGGTTCTTGGATGGAGAACTTGTTGAGGAGTCGGAGAAAACCACCGACTACCTGGGCTTCCTGATGGAACCAGAACTAGACCAGTTGAGGGCATAGACATATATACATAGACGCCGCATTGACTGTGGAGGGACGTGCCTAAAGCTCCGCCATCTTGGTACAGGGCTAGCAGAGGGGGGAGTGAATGTAAGTCTATGGAGGTAAGAGGTACTCCACAATCTTAAAGTAGAATTATTCACTGAATTTTCGACCGATTTCCAAACGGTTTGATTTGTTAAAAACGTCACACATGTAGCTTTGACACAGGATGCTTGGATGCTTTTGTTCTATTTATGTCTGCCTGTCCGTCCTCCATGTCTGACGTTTGTAACAAACAATATATGTTGACAACTGATGGATTTATGATCACTTTTATAGTGCAGACATGTCATTCCTCTATAGACGTAATGCACTGTAGGGGCGAGTGGCACTGTACCAAGATGGCCGCCACGTAGGCACGTCGGCTCCAATTGGCAGCAGCAGTCAACGCGGCGTCTACGGATATATGTCTATGGTTGAGGGGCTGTAAGAGTTCGATGGAACACCAACAAACGGCAGATAAACCAGCTGCTGGAGTCCACAGAGACGGATAAAATCGACGTGTCTGGCAGCGGACTGTCGGTTAGGACTCTGACACGCTGTTGGTTTGGTTTAAATGGTTTGTCTGGGGCCAGTTAAAGCAAGACGTCTTCTGCAAATACGTCAACGTGATGCTTATAATAAGGCAGGCGGACGGTTGGACAGATATAATCCAACATGCACACAGCGTCAAATCAATCTCCATCAGCCCTCTTGTGGATATTAGATCCATGTCAGGTGTTTGCTCGTCCATTTCCCCCCCACATAAACACACTCATAAATTTAAGGAGCGGACGAAATTGGCTGATGAATTTGCCTCATTACAGATCCGTATTTACAAATCCACTCAGTCGGCATGAAGCTTGACTGTTCATGCAGGAAACGGGACGGGATGGAAGGAATCTGACGTATATATGCTTGTCTTGATGTAAAACACCTCTGTATGTCGAGCTATCGGACTTTAAATACACTTGAAAGACGCAGTATTCATTATTTCCATCTTCACAGCCTTGAGGTTACTGTCGAGTTTGCTGGAAAAAGGTTTGGAAGTAGAAGATAATTCGATTCCTCCTGGAGCTGGCATCATCTTCATCAGACCAAACATATATGAATATATTTTTATGCATATTCTGACCATGCTGAGATTTTAAAATTGTATATTTTTACTTCAGGATGAGTCTGTTGAAGAGAAGCAGGTCGTCAGAGGAACTCGGCTCACCTGGTCTAATCGTCTGCTGCTCTACTAACTCACCCTTTCTGTCCGTCCAAACCCTCATTTTACTTTAAATCAATGCTCGTTTCGATGCTTTGTGACGACAAACGAGGGTTTTGTTTGAAAGTTGCAGGAGAGAAATTAACCAGGAGGTAAATTTCTTTCATTTATGCACCAATTTGTTGTGGAAATGCTTCAATCTATGTGAAGGAAAACACAAAATTCAAAATATAATGGAAGATAAAGCAGTAAAGTTCTCCTGTTCTCATTTATTAGTATCCCTGTTGAGTCAACATACAGACTGGATTTACTCGTCTGTCTCTGCTTGGTTCTCTGTGTTCTTTTTCTAACTTGATTTCACTTGTGGTATTTTCGAGACTCTTATTACTTGTTTGCTCGACCCGCCTGCATCTGGCTCCGAAAACATTTCATGTATCAGAATGCTGGTTTTTCCTCTTTGCTCCCTCTGAGGAATAGTTTGAATTCAGTCACATTAGAAGGTTTTCCATCATCAACTGTCCTGTTAAGGTCTTGGCTTGACTCGGCCCCTCCAGAACCTCCATTCAGTTCTTCCTGAGCCCCTCAGAGGTGGACTTGCTTGTGGTCTTTGGGTCTTCGTCTTGCTGCATGAACCATTAGTGTTGATCTTCAGGTCCTGAACTGATGGTGGAGATTCTCCAGGAGGATTTTCTGATAGAGAGCAGAATTCATGGCTCCATCAGTGAAGACAAGAGGTCCAGGTCCTCCAACCATCACACTACCACCACCATGGTTCACTGTTGGTAGATGTTCTTCTGGTGGATGCAGTATCAGCTTTACTCCAGATGTAACGGACCCATGTCTTCTAAAAGTTCCACCTTTGACTCATCAGTCCACAGGATGTTATCCAGAAGTCTTGGAGCTCATCCAGATGAACCTTTATGTTGTTTTTGGTCAGTAGTGGTTTGATCCTTCAACTCTCCATGGATCCATTTCCTCCCAGAGTCTTCCTCATTGTGGAATCATGTAGACGGACCTTAACTGAGGCCAGTGAGGTCTGCAGGTCTTTAGATGTTCCTCTGGTTCTTCTGTGACTCCTGGATTAGATATGGATGCTCTTGGAGAAATGTTGGTGGTTGGTCCACTCCTGGGAAGGTCCACCACTGTTCCATGTTCCTCCATTAGTGGATAAAGTCTCTCACTGTGCTTCTCTGGAGTCCCAGAGCCTCAGCAATGGCTTTGTAACCCTCCAGACTGATGGACGTCAGTGACTTTGTTCCTCATGTGTTCTTGGATCTCTTTAGAACGTGGCATCATGTGCTGCTTTTAGAGAGCCTTTAGCTGCTTCACAACACCAGACAGGTTCTATTAGTGATGTTTAGATCCAACAAGCCTGGTGGTGATCAGATGTGAGACTGAACCCATTGGTAGATAAGGGGGCAATTACTTTTTTCACATTGCATTTTCCCCCAATAAACGAAATCATCATCTAAAAACTGCATTTATTGTTTTCTTGTTTTATCTTTGTCTTATATTAAAATGAGTCTGATGATGTAGATAGAACATTTAAATGTGACAAATATGCAAAAATAGAAGATTTCTGTAGGGGGGTGTTAGTTTTTCACTGCACTGTAACAATCTACACATTATTTATATTTTTACACCACTGCTGTAGATGAGCCTTCCTTTCTTTCCACTCATCTCCTACGTTTGAACGTTTCTGAATAGTTGTGATTGGTGTCTTTCTCTGAGCCTCATGCATGCCTCGGCTCGCTATAAATAGCTTTATTTTCCCAGCGTCCCTCGAGGTCCGGGGAGGAAGATTGATTGAGGGTTGAAGAGAGGCAGAGTGAGGAAAAAAAAAGGTGCTAATATCACCGTCAATCAAAGCGACACCGGCGGGGAGAGGAAGGAGGCAAATTGCGAAAAAGAAACAACGTGAGCAAACAGAAAAACACATCTCATTTACAGGAAGGGAGGAAGACGTCCAGAATCCAGGGAGATGCACCTGAGAAAATGAGCAGCACGGGGGAGGAATCACCTGTTTATCTGTGCATTTGGAGGTTTAATAGTGAAACCTGAAAACGCCACCACTTTACAAGCCTTTACATCAAAGCATGAACACCCCAAGGAGACGACGAGCGCCTCCTGTGCTGCCTAATTGTTTAAATACTTATTCACCAAATGATTATGTGGTAATTAGTCGATACAAAGGGTCGAGTCGGGTTTTGTCCCTTAAAAAGACTTGATGTCTTAATGCCTGGGTAAGTCTAATGAACACTGTGGTCGATGTCTGTCAAGCCGGGGTCGTAATTATGTTCGCTTGTCACTTCCTGACACGGCCTGTAGCTTAGCAACCCGCCACGGCGACGGAGCTAAAGTTGGATCTCATCCGAATACTCCTCGGGAGAATCAAACTCAGGTGCGAAGCGGCTCCAGGACGGCCGCCCGATCCTCTTCGGCGACGCGAACGTGGGCGTGTAGATGATAAAACACGACACATGTTTCAGCCGAACTCCCACCGATTCTTTATAAATAGGACGCCTTCTTCTGTGATTTCTTTGCTCCCAAAGGTGCTAAGAGAAGCCGTCGCGTTCAGGTTGTTCTGAGTGTTGGGGTGTGTTTTTCTCGCGGCATATGTAAAGTCATAATGAGATTCCTGCTCCTGTTGAAGGAATGCGTCCTCTGCATCGTGTTGTGTCGCTTAATTCCACTTTTACATCTAATTGTCATCATCTCCGTCGAACACGGTGCAGCAGACGCCCACCTATCCTGACCTTTAGTGTGTTTAGTTGGTTTATTTCCATGATGCATCGTCGATTAGCTTCTTAGTTCATAATATAGTATCCTAGTGACGGGTTGCTGCTGCTGTACAGTTCAGAGAGCAGCGCATGAAGACACCAAGTCATGACTGGTGGAATGTGGCTGTCATGATGGAGTCCAGTGACCCCGAGTGGAGAAAGAACGAAGGGCATCCTCTAGTTCAGTGGTTCTCAACTGGTGGAAAACCATTTTTAGAGGGTCGCAGAAGCAAAAAGTAGTGGTATAAAGTCTTTTATTTTAAAGGACGTGTTTCTTGTGACACAGTTTGCTTTCAGTAGCAGGATATTTAGTGGTGGTGACACCAGTAGTTGCCCACTATTAACCTCTAGATCTGTCTCTGCCAGCTTATTGGAGAAATTATGCTTAAAAACGAGCCACAAATAAACCAAAATATGTTCAGAATCTGTCAAAATTGGCCAAAATAGACCCAAAAACTTAGTAAAAACGTCCAAATATACCAAAATGAGCAAAAAATAAGCCAAAATTTTTTCTAAATTGGATCAAAATGTGTTGAGACTCCACCCAAATAAACCTTAATTTGTTAACAGGAACAGCAAACTTCAACAATTTGGGTCACGACTGTTATTAATAGAGACATAGTGGGTCCTGAGGCTGGACTGGTTGAGAACCACTGGTCTAGTTCAATCCTTGAATAACAGTCAGGAGAAGATGGAGAACGCCGGTGAGGACATTCAGGCTTCTCAAAACCAGGTGAGCAAACGCAAAAATGCAACGCTTCAAAAGCCCAGTCGTAACGAAGATACTCAAGTCCATGTACAGCATTCAGACCACCTCTCTAGTGCTGTGTTGGTCCCCCTTATGGCCTCCAAAATGCTCTGAACCATTGGACCAGAGGACCTCTCAGGGTGTCCTAAGGGGTCTGGAACCAGTGGATCCTTCGGGTGCTCTTGACTGGCTCACATTTACCCCGTCGTTTACAGTTTCTTCACTGAGACTCGGAGAACAAAGTCAGCAGATGGTTCCCACCTAACATCCACCTGTTCCTTTGTGTTCCTGCTTTGTCGAAGGTGTGATTCAGACGCAAACAAACTCACGAACTCCAGAGCAGAGTCTGCTGTCGAACTACGCGGCTAATTTGCAGCTGGATCACAATTAGATGACGAGATAATTAAGTGGCGATAGTTACAAGAGAAAGCTTAATGTTTGTTTGGTGCTGGATTATTAAGTTGTGCCATTAAGATAAAAATGAGGTACTTTGTGCTGTTTGTCAGATAATGTTTGGGTTTTTTTCCATTTCAGCACTGAACAACAAAATCCCAAAGAAAAACATCAAAAATCTGGCAGCGATGTCTCCAGGAGAAACAAAAAAAGTAAAATTAACAGCAAATATCTCTGGAATAATTATATTTTTTTGCTGATTTAAATACAATTTTAAAAAAGTGTAATTTTACAGTCACATATTGTAAAAAAAAAATACAAATTTTTGGATGTTATTTACATTATTTATGGTTTTGGCCTGTTGTTTTTGAAGGTTAGCTGGTAAATTAAAAATATATATATTCTGTGATTTTACCAGATGTTATCTGCGATTCAACAAAACAGGAAAAATCCTTAAACATATATTTGAAAAATTATTTACCATTTGCCCGCCCTTAATATACGCAATTTTGGTTTCAAACAAAAGCAGATATCTGTGAAATAATATTTCTTCTGGTTTAAATGCAGCAAAAATAATGCAATTTTACATTAAAACATGAAATTACCAGCTGTAAAAACACAGATTTTGATGTGGATGTTATTTATTTTTATTTTTTATTTACAGATTTTGCCAGTTTTTTTATTCTTATATTTAATTAGTAAATTAAACCATATTTTTATGTGATATTATTTTTAATTCAACACAACAAGAACAAATCTGTAAAATAACAGTGTTCACCATTTTGCAATGCTTTAAACATAATTTTTCTTTTGAACATCCTCAAGTATCTGTAAAATAATTTACTTTTCTGGTTTAAATGCAGCAAAAGTTGTATTTTTTCTGACAGTTAACGAGTAAGAAGTCGTAGTTTTGTGTGATTTTGCGAGAAAATGTCTGTAATTTTAACAAAACAGTAAAATCTGTGAAATAACAGTAAATTGTTCATATAAATCAGGATTAAAAACTTCATTGAACGGGGCTGAGTGGGACAAAACACCTTTGTGGTCTCTCAGTTCACTGATGATTTATATTGACTTAGCTGTAGATCACACACAGAGAGAAACCTTACCGTTGTCTCAAACGTCTCCACATATGGGGAGTTATGTTAGTTATGTGAGAGAGACTGAAGGTAGTAAGTCGTTGGAAAGTCTTGCAAACTCCTGATTGGTGCTGTCTGGAGTGTTTGTGGTCCATCCATCCACACAGGAAGAGTGTTGGTGTGTCATGTATGTGCGCTGACATGTAAGTGTAGGAAGCTGACGGATGTAAAGTGAAAGGGTCGAGAGTGTTGGAGGTGTTGAGACTCATCTGACAGCAGTGACGTAACCACCGGTCTGCTGACTCCACACACTCTACAATATACTCACACACATACAGCGCTGTGACAAAGTAATTGCCCCCTTAGCTACCAATCTACCAAATGACAATTGGGTTCAATCTCGCATCTGATCACTACCAGGCTTGTTGGATCTAAACATCACTAATAGAACCTGTCTGGTGTTGTGAAGCAGCTAAAGGCTCTCTAAAAGCAGCTCATGATGCCACGTTCTAAAGAGATCCAAGAACACATGAGGAACAAAGTCATTGACGTCCATCAGTCTGGAGGGTTACAAAGCCATTGCTGAGGCTCTGGGACTCCAGAGAAGCACAGTGAGAGACTTTATCCACTAATGGAGGAACATGGAACAGTGGTGGACCTTCCCAGGAGTGGACCAACCACCAACATGTCTCCAAGAGCATCCACATCTAATCCAGGAGTCACAGAAGAACCCAGAGGAACATCTAAAGACCTGCAGACCTCACTGGCCTCAGTTAAGGTCCGTCTACATGATTCCACAATGAGGAAGACTCTGGGAGGAAATGGATCCATGGAGAGTTGAAGGATCAAACCACTACTGACCAAAAACAACATAAAGGTTCATCTGGATGAGCTCCAAGACTTCTGGATAACATCCTGTGGACTGATGAGTCAAAGGTGGAACTTTTAGAAGACATGGGTCCGTTACATCTGGAGTAAAGCTGATACTGCATCCACCAGAAGAACATCTACCAACAGTGAACCATGGTGGTGGTAGTGTGATGGTTGGAGGACCTGGACCACTTGTCATCACTGATGGAGCCATGAATTCTGCTCTCTATCAGAAAATCCTCCTGGAGAATCTCCACCATCAGTTCATGACCTGAAGATCAACACTAATGGTTCATGCAGCAAGACGAAGACCCAAAGACCACAAGCAAGTCCACCTCTGAGGGGCTCAGGAAGAACTGAATGAAGGTTCTGGAGTGGCCAAAACCTTAAAAAGGCAGTTCATGACAGGAATAATATTAGCTGGGGGTCCAGTAGGGGGAGCAATGAGGCTAGACAGACTTTTAGGAGTAACAAGGAAGAAAAACCAGGAAGAGGAAGTCTACTTCAGAGGAGGGTGTGGCCTGTTTGAGCCTGTTTGGAAGCATGCGGTTCCTCCAGGTGAGTTGAGTTGTGTCGTCTTTACTACTTTGGTAAGTTTGTTTGCTGAATCTGCTAGTCCACTTTCACTACCCCCTACCCGAACCAGGGTCTGCACCCCCACCCTGCTTTTATTGGTGCAGTTGGTGAGAGGCTGGGGTAGTTGGTGGCAGTGTTGTTTGCGGTCGTGTAGAAATAAGTGTCTTGGTGAGGAGCGGTGATGGCTGGCATTAGGAGGGGTGACTCTGGGATGGCAGTGATCACCGTCTAGCCTCCTGGAGGTGTCGTGGGACCATCTAGACCAGTGGTTCTCAACTGGTCCAGCCTCAGGACCCACTATGTCTCTATTAATAACAGTCTCGACCCGACTTTTTGAAGTTTGCTGTTTCTGTTAACAAATTAAGGTTTATTTGGGTGTAGTTTTTGATACAGCTTGGGGAAAATTTTAGCTTATTTTTTGCTCATTTTGGTTTATTTGGACACTTTTGCCAAGTTTTGGGCCCATTTTGACAGATTCTGAGCACATTTTGGTTCATTTTTGGGACATTTTAGCATAAATTTCTCCAATAAGCTGGCAGAGTCAAATCTAGAGGTGGATAGTGGGCAACTACTGGTGTCACCACCACTAAATATCCTGCTATTAAAAGCAAACTGTGTCATAAGAAAGGCGTTCTTTAAAATAAAAGACTCTATACCACTGCTTTTTTGCTTCTGCGACCCTCTAAAAATGGCTTCACGACCCACTTTTGGCACCAGTTGAGAACCACTGATGTAGACGAAACACAGCTGAAGGGAGGTTCCCGCCTGATGAACCCAAAGACGTCTTAGTAATCACCGCTCATTGGTTTACAGGGGAAGCTGCAGGTGTGGAGGTCTTTACCGAGTCTGGTCCGTGTTCTGGACCACGGGTTTCCTGTGTTCACTCTGAATTCAGTTGTTGTCGTGTTTTTGAGGTCCGTTGTATTGCAGTTTGCGCCTAAAAGTTACCAAATGCTCTTGACATTCCATTATTATTCCAGTATTTATCACCTTTTTACACTCCAGAGCTCGTTAATTAATCAGTTAGGCGGGAAGTCAATCATTGGAAAATACCGTGAGTGTGATTAACTTTGAGTTTTAATCACACTGGATGCTTTTGTGCAACAGAATTCATAACTTCTTACATTTAAATATCTGCACAGTCCATGTTCATATTCATAAAAGCATGTATTTCAGAATTACAGTTCATCTTTATCACCTGCAAGTTGTCTGTGAAGACACACAGTCTGTAATAGAAAATCATCAACTCATAACACTGAAGTTCAAGTGTCTGTTTTTATTTAGACCTTAACTGCAATTATGCATCACCTATTTGTAATGAGGTTTTCCCATTCTTGACCTCTTCCCTCCCTCCTCCCCTCCGTCGTCGCTCCTCCTAATAATTTTCTAACCTCAGTGAGTGATTAAACTCTGATTACGTTTTTAAAAATCTCTCCCAGCATCTTCCAGCCAGCGCCGCCCTGCTCTGCTCTTCACCTCCGACTCCGGGGAAACAAATGGCTTCCTCCTGAGGGCCTGACTTTAATTATGCTGCCCGGAGCCTCGGACGCTCGCACAAATTAAAGTCTGAGGGGGAAAAAAAAGGTACGAAAAACAGAAAGGTGCTTTGGTGTTAAGTGTGTTTACATATTTGAATGGAAGTCGATTGTGGACGAAGCTAAAATGAGCTGAGGCCAAACTGTAATCTGTGAGAAAATCCAAAAAGGGACTTAATCTTGAATTTCCGTGATTAGACAACAGACGATAAGAAAACACAAAAATTAAAAAGCATTTCATAGACTATGGCATCCTTATGTCTGGATTACAGATATATGGTGTCAGAGGACAAACAGACAAGTTGATAATACATTTGAATGTATGAAATTTGAGTGTGGAGTTCCACAAGGCTCAATTTTGGGGCCACATCGTTTTATTTTATATATGAATAGTAAGTGTTGAGTAATTTTTTGTCAGGTGAAAATTATTCAAAAAATGTAAGCAAATATTACCTGCTAACTAACTAACTAACTAACTAACTAACTAACTAACTGCTATATGGTGTTGAGGACTTGCTGCAAACTGGACGAGCATGTGTTTAGCTAACAAACAGACAAGTTGATAATACATTTGAATGTATAAAATATAAGTATGGAGTCCCACAAGGTTCAACTTTAGGGCCACATCATTTTATATTATATATAAAAGATAGTGTTGGGTAGTTTTTTTTTTGCCAGATGACACCTTTTAATTAAATCTGAGCAAAACTTACCTAACTAACTAACTAACTAACTAACTAAGTAACAGACAAGTTGATAATACATTTGAATGGATGAAATTTAAGTGTGGAGTCCCACAAGGCTCAATTTTGGGGCCACATCATTTTATTTTATATATGAATATTAAGTGTTGAGTAATTTTTTGTCAGGTGAAAATTATTCAAAAAAAATAAGCAAATATTACCTGCTAACTAACTAACTAACTAACTTACTTACTAACTAACTGCTATATGGTGTTGAGGACTCGCTGCATATTAAATATTAAATATTCATATTCATATTAAATCAAGTGTGGAGTCCCCCAAGGCTCAATTTTGGGGCCACATCTTTTTATTTTGTTTTATGTAGGAATTAATGTTGAGTAGAATTTTGTTTTTTTTGTTAAGTTACAAAAATTTAATTTGAGCAAAATATTCCTACTTACTAACTAACTAACTAACTAACTGGTTTATGATGTTGAGGACTATCTGCAAACTGGTGGAGCAGGTGTTTAGATAACAGACAGACAAGTTGATAATACATGTGAGCGTATTAAATCAAACATGGTGTCCCACAAGGCTAAATCTGGGGGCCACATCTTTTTATTTTATATATAAAAGATAGTGGTAGGTAGATCTTTTTTTGTCAGGTGACACATTTTCATTCAATCTGAGCAAAACTTACCTAACTAACTAACTAACTGACTAACTGGTATATGGTGCTGGAGGACTACCTGTAAACTGGTGGAGCAGCTGTTTAGATAATAAACAGACAAGTTGATAATACACTTGAATGTATTAAATCAAATGTGGAGTCCCCCAAGGCTCCAGCATGGGGCCTCATCTTTTTGTTGACCAGATGACATGTTTTCTTTTCTTTTCTTTTCTTTTTTAGCAAAACTAAGTGGAAAAAAAATCTCATTGCCACTGACTGGATCAAAAGAGTTTTGAAAGAAAAAAAAAAAAGTTAAATTTGTTTCATTATTTATTTTACATTTTGAAAAACCTAGAATCAGAATGTCATGTTTACAGGTGTTTAAAATTTAGTTTCCTGAGAATTTTTAGTTTTTTACAGAATCTAATCAGAGCCAACAGTTTATTTATTTATTTATTTATTTTTATTATTTTTATTTTAATTTATTTATTTTAATTTAATTTTTAATTTTCGTTCAAGGACCAGTTGGAAATCTGGCAATTCTTCAACCCCCAAACAATCTTTTTTTAGGGGACTTAAATAATTAAATAAACTAACAGATATTGTTCACCTTTGGTTTCAGTGATGAATGGAGAATAAACCATTTAGACGGCCTTAATTAATTAATTTATTGTAATTACTTCTTGAACCAGAGATGCCACATATAAGCAGAAACATACACTTTTCCACTTGAGATGTTTTTTATCTGGTTCCTCGTCAGTGATTTTTTTTTTGCAACCTTATTTTACCCGTTTTCCTCAAACGCCGCTCTGATCGATCAGATATTCCACATTACACAGAAGAAATAGACCAACTGAAGTCCCTTTTCTCTCAGGGTTTAATTCTTTACGATGTCAGAACGAGTAAGAATCAATGAGGCAGTGAGAAGCGAGGAGGCTCGTTAAATATTCCAGGACAGGTTTCCGCTGTGCAGACCCGGTATCTCCCCTCAGCTACCAGCATTTGTATAATCATCCCAGTTTGATTTTATTAAAGCCTCTCCTGTGAGCCGGCCCCACGCTGCCTCCTGTAATTAGAACCCGGTAATGATGGAGGTTAGATGGAGAGCAGTCGTGTTTTCCTTTCTCTCCCAGTTGAGCTTCCAAAAATAACGAAGACTCCAAATTAACTCCGGTAGCTTTTATTATTGTCACCGTCTGTGGCTTTTTCCCACTTTCTCCTCCTTTTGTTTCTGTAATCGCACTTAATTCGGACAAACCGCCCTCGGGGTCGACTCCTCAACCTTTTAATGTTCCGCTTTTGCACAAACTTCAAGCTCAAAGTCTTCTTTCGGAGATCCGGCATTTCATTTAGAACCAGTTTGACTGATTTCCCTCATGTTGAACGCTCACAGGAATATCCACTTTGTCTTATAGCTCCCCCTAGTGGCTGAAAACATGCAAGTAAATAAGAAAATAAGACTATTTATTGACTTAAATGTTCAGATTGGAGCCCCTTATAGTGTTTAATCAGCCGCTTCATTGTATTTCCTCATTTTTAGAGTTTAACTTTTAATTTTGATGACATTAAAGCTGTAAAACCAGAATAAATATGGATTTTTAGATGCTGACGGTGCTTTTTGTGCACGAGGATTCCTCCAAACCCCAAACAGTTCAAGGCTAATAACAACACTTTCTGGTCTTTTTCATATTTTGTTGCAAAACGGGCAAATTTGTGATGTTTCCCTGCATATATTTGGTTTTAATTTGGTCGGACAGGCTTGCAATTCCTTTTAATGTTCATTATATTTTACATAACTATGAGAAAGTGATGCCAGTGTCATCTCTGTGAGTCAACAGAGGAAAGTAAAGTTGGTGTGCGCATTTATCTGATTGATAAACAGCAATAATAACTGATATAAACCCTTTAAATTAACCCGTATTTGCCTTTTTCTGGTCCATTTGTTGGCTTCAGCTAAAGTTTGGTCCACATGTCCGTTTCTGTGAAGAGTCAGGTGGTTAAAAAGACCAAATAGGAAAGCAGAACCATCAAAAAAACGACGACATCCCAAGAGATTAGAGCTCTCAGACCTTCATTAGCTCGTCAGGGCTGCGGCTTGTTCGCAGTCATCGTTAGAAAAGGCCAAGTGATGCAGATTTCAAAGATTTATAAATACTCCTCGTCCAGTGGTGGAGGTAATTTGAGGTGTTGGAAGAATACTTAGACACGGAAGTGCTTGTAGAAATTGCAAGAAAGGCAAATTCAAAACAAACCAATCTAACTACAGAAGACTTTCGGGTAGTTTGAACCAACTTTGGAAGGGTGTCTCCTCGTAGCTTCAATCGTAGCATCAAAGCATCGCCGTAAAGACCTTTAGAAAGTCTTAACCAACTTTGGAAGGGTGTGAGACCTTGTAGCTTTAATCGTAGCATCATAGCATTGCCGAAAAGACCTTGAGGTAGTTTTAACCAACTTTGGAAGGGTGTGACCTCGTAGCTTTAATCGTAGCATCATAGCATTGCCAAAAGACCTTGAGAAAGTCTTAACCAACCTTGGAAGGGTGTATCCTTGTAGTATCAATCGTAGCATCATAGCGTCGCTGTAAAGACCTTGAGGAAGTCTTACCCAACTTTGGAAGGGTGCATCTGTACGAAACATCTTCTAGAAACTCAAGCTAGTCCAAATGCTACGATTGAAACTACGAGGACGACCATGACCTGGATGGGTGGTGAACTGACACGACCACAAAGTTGAGTTTGCAAACGAGCGTCTGAACGAGCCCGAGGCGTTTAGGAAACCAGTGGAATGGAACTTTTAGAGAACGTTTCAATACATCCAGTCAAGCGGCAGCGAATTCGGGAAAACAGGGCGACTTTTCCAACAAGATAATGATCCCGAACACACCTCAAAACCCCCAGTGGACGACTTCAAGAGGTGCAAGCTCGAAGACCTAAACATTACTAAAAATTAATGCAAGGTAGTCCAAGAATCTCTGAAAAAACAAACTTAAAGACCTTAAACTGCATTTATAAGCTGTGATATTTGCCCAAGGCGGCGTTACTAAGAGCCGACCCTACAAGGCGGCCATTTTCCTCCATTTTGAATGTAAAAGATGGCAACAAAACATGAGTGTTCCTCCAAATATCAAAGAAACCATCGTCAACCTTCTACTCAGGTCATCTTCTGCTCATTTAGCTCAAAAATCTGGACCCAAACTTTCATCTTTTTCTGTATAACAGTCACCATGGCTCTTCAGATTTAATTAAAGACGTTTTATTCCAAGCCTGGATCGACATGGGAGCAGCGAACACACAGCTGAACGTAACAGAACTGGATATATTCAGACAGATTTGAAAACAAAACACCAGAAATGATAAATTGCAGAAACTCCAATGTAGATTCGACTCAATCTGATCACTTGAACCAATGCAGACAGACTTCGATTGTGTTCATCTACGCGTGACAATAACAAAACGAAATTAAAAAACATTCAGATAAGGGGACATACAGAAGGCCAGAAGTGCATCACAAAATACAAAAAGTAAACTTCACAAGTGAAAATCAAGGTAGAAATGCAAAAAACACAAGTAGATCTTCAAATGGTCCCATTATTAAAGTCAAATGTGTCCAACAGTGTTCTTCACTGGCAAAAAAATCAACCCTCAACCGTTTATAGGATAAAAATTCAGAGCGGTATGGCTGTTTAGGTCTCTCTAATCATATTTACAGCTCATGTGAACATGTATCCCCAAAAATGTGATTCGCAGGACTTAATTTTTTACATTTACAGTAAGAAAGGAAATCTGAAAAGGAAATTCTGCATCACAAACGACTTTCTTGATTCACAAAACTCTCAAAAATCACACAGTTTAAGTAGAAAGGACTTTTATATACAGTAGATACTCTACAATGGGCAGGACCAATGATTTTACAATGCTGGAACCACCACTGAACCATCAATCCATATGGTGTTATAACAAGAAAACAAGTCGGGCCGAATTCCTCCCTGCCGTCGTGCAGCACGGAGCAGTTTTACGGCGTTTGAACGCAACCGAAGCTGCAGGCAGTGAGGCGGGGTGGGTGGAGAGTCGCATCTAAGCCGTTTTAAGGCAGGAGGGTTCTTAGTTTGATGGAAAACACTTTTAAGCATCGACAAACGGAGACGGTTTTCAGGGTCTGACCAACAACCGGAGAGCGACTTTAGGGTTTGGACCGTTTCTCTCAAACTGAACTCAACCGTTGAAAGCTCCAACATCTCTCGCAGAGGTTTTAATCCATCGGTTTAAGTCACATCAATCCCTATTAGGGGTCGACCGACGTGGTTCCATCAAGGCTGATGCCTGTAATTAGTAATCAAGGACAATGATAACCAATATTTTGATCCGGTAACCCAATAACACAAACCCCAAATTGAAATACAGTCGTTTATCTGGGTTGTTTTTAACACCACCTTGCATCAACTCATCTCTCCAGAACTCAACATTTATCCTTCAGCATTGAAAAGCCGGCACAGTATTAATGCCACAAATCCCCAAAGAGCAAAAACTAAAGTTGAACGTCTTTGATTGTCTGAAAAAAATAGAAAAAACCTGCAACGACACCGTCCAACATCTGTTACCAAGATGGAAAAGACTCTACTCTGCTTTGTGTAAACACTGCCTGCAGTTCAACTGAAAACCCCCACAGCTGAGTCACTGATGGCTTCGAGCAAACATTTTATTTTTAGGCTATTTCTTAAATAGGACGGGATTTAGATTTTTAGATTTGGTCGATTTTGTGGTGGGATGATACTTTACAGACAAGAAGGTTCAACATCCAACGGTCCTTTCTGATAAATGGTGTAATGTCTGTAATTTTTAAAACATACTCTCCCCGTCAGACCCCATCGGCAGGTTTTAGGGTTCAGAGGGTGAATTTGTTTCATCAGGAATCAGTTCGATCCGATCTTCAGTCGACCCCTAATCCCTCGTTTCGTTGCACTGTGCAAAAATGATGAAAAAACTCTCCTAAGTGCCATTTTTGTTTGATGTAACGAGGCTTTTTCTGCTCTCTGTGAGGTCGCATGGATAAAAATAATCCCCTCTTCTTCACCACATGAACCTTTGCGTGGCTGCGCTGTCCGGCCATCGGAACGTCTTCGCGACGAAGATGTAAATGGTGGCAGCGTTCACCGCCGTGTACAGCAGGAACTCGACGACCAGTCTGGGGAGGGAGGGCAGAGGCATGTGGAGGCGGTACATCAGGTACGGAACGATGAAGTACCTGAACTCCAGGAGCTTCTGGGGGACGGTGGCGGCCAGGAGGCACGCCAGGAAGGCCAGGCTCCAGAAGAGCGAGCGCGACCTGAAGGAGTCCAGGAAGCTCCAGCCGGCGAAGACGTACGCGGGGACGAGCAGGAAGCGCACCAGCTCGTGCCTCTGGAAGAGTTTCCTCCACACGTAGAAGGGGAAATGTCGGTTGTCTGCCAGGAGGTACTTGTGCACAAAGGTGAACTTCCAAACCAGGAGCAAAGAGACGCCGGCAACCAGGAGGAAGAACAAAGGCTGCTTCCTCAGAGCCTGCAGGAAGCGCAGGGCTCGGTGGTAGCACAGCGAGACGGGGAGGGAGAAGAAGAAGGTGAAGGAGAAGAAATAGAAGAGCTGTGGGAAGTTCAGGCAGGCCTCGTGGCTCGTCCTGTCGCCGACCACGATCCCATCATTCAGCACCACGAACGCCAGGAAACCCACGCCGACCGCCGCGTAAGGCCAGGCCACCAGCAGCACCGCCTTCACGTGAGCAGGGGAGGTGAGGAACTCCAGGGCGAACAGGATTATCTTCTTCGCTCCACCGAACGACAGAGGAACCTGCGACGGCGGGGACTTCTCATCCCTCTTCTTCGTGTGCTCCGACCTCCAGGCCTCGTCCATCCTGGCGGCCACCAGAGTGCCGGCGCAGAACGCCACCCAGATGATGTTGGTCTGGCGGAAGAGCACGGAGCAGACGCCGAGGAGCGCCGCGGCCTTGTGGCAGCCGTAGAGCGTCATGAGGTAGGTGAAGAGGATGAAGAAAGTAGATCCGGCGTCGGTGTAGTAGAGGAAGTTGAAGAAGTAGAGCACAGGGAAGGTGGAGAGAGACAGAGCCGACAGAACCCGACGTGAGGTCGTTCGTGTCTGGAAGAGAAGAAGCCGAAACATCAGGAAACAGGAACATTTATTTATTTGAACAGGGACAGTGTACAATAAACATTAACCTCAGAAAGAAGAGATGCATTGTACCCGGTTATAGCACTAGTCAGTCCCTCCAGGAATTCGCGATGTTGCGATCGCAGCAATTAACGCAAATTCAACCAATCTCCTTGAATTCTGCGCGACCTTGCAATTTCGTCCAATCACCGCGACTTTTCCGCAATTTTGTCCCGCCTCCCGTGAGTTCCACCAATCATAGCCAGGTACCCCTGACTGTAGTGTGCAGTTTGGGGCGGGAGCTCAATGTTGCTCAAAGTCGTCATGCTATTGGCTGAATCTAAGATTTGACTCTGCCAGGGACAGTAAAATCAAGCTCCATCTTACGCTCCTAGCATAGTCGCAAACCTGCATTTGGTTCCACTCTGAATTGCATTAGATACACCTGCAGGGTGACGGTTAGATCATCACCAAACTGTTGCAAAATGAAGTAAAGTTGAACGCTGAGCTCCGAACTGCACACTGCAGTCAGGGGCTTCTCATCATAGCAGTCCCCAGTAATGCACGTACGTCACCGAATTCACTTCCTTGTTTATGGTTTGAAGATGCAGACATGTGTCATAGTAACGTCTCTCACTTACCAACAAAAATTACTGCTAAAGACCAAAACAATTCCCTGATGTTCTTCACCAAAGCGGAGCTAAACTGTTTTCACCCCGTGGAATATTGAGGTGGAACACAAACCAAAACCATCCACTGACAAACACTTTTCTACCGTAAACATATCAGGAGAATGGGTGAAACCAGCGGACCACAGACCAGACAAACCACCGTGATGAAGCTGTTGCATCCAGATCTGTGGCAGCACTGAAACAATGAAGGCCAGTTAGATTCATTAACTGACGTGACGAGCTGTGAGCGTGTGTGTGTGAACACGCGTGTGCCAGGATGTGAAAAGAACTTTTTAAACTTTGAATATTTTTAATGAATTATACAAAACAAAGAAAAAAAAGCAACTTTTTAAGCATTTTTTTACCGTCTCCCGCAATTTCATCGACACAAATACGTTTAAAACATCGCAACTTTCATCGCAACTTTTTAGAAAAGCTGCTGAATTCAGACATTTTAGGAGCAACAATCTGGAAAAACGCTCAAGAAATCCTGGAGGGACTGATTAGTGCTAATTTCCACCTGTAGTCCCTGGAATATCTGATGTTAACAAACATAAATGCAAAAAGAGAAGGAAAAAAAACCCCCAAAAAACCGAGAACATTACATTAATTAATAAATATCCCCCAAACAGCATAAAATTCATTCATCTATAATCACTCCTCAGCAAATACACTCTCCCACGCACACAATTATATCACATTGTGGGAGCAGCTTTGATTTAAAAGGAGCCACTGCTTGGCCTTATGTGGAAAAGTGTGATAGTCTGTACATGTGATCAGCTCTGTTGGTGACATGTTCCACTGTTTTAAGGCCGCACATGAGAACGCTGAGCTGCTAAATGTTGTTCTGCATTCAGGAACCGAACAGTTGACCGGGTGGGTCGGGATGTTTGTTTCAGAGCTCAAAGATATAAACTTTTTCAAAGGAGCAGTAAGACCATGAATTATCTTAAACAGCAGGCAGAGGTTAGAACACTTGATCAGGTTTTCAAAACTTAAAATATTATGTTTTGTCAGAACATGCCAGTAGTGAAATCGACGAGATTTTCTGTCATGAATCTTGAGAGAACTTTTGTATAGTGATTCCTGCCTTAATGCAGATTTACATGCCTGTGACCAGCTTGTCATGCAGTAACGAAAATGATGAATTATCATTGCATTAAGAGAAGGATTTGATGCTTCAGCAGTCAGTGAGTTTCTAATGTATCTAAAGTTTGCTCTGTTAAATTTTAGTGTATTTGTTAACCTTTTATGTGTTTTTTTAAAACTTAAATGTGGGTCAAGTATGACTCCTAAATATCTGATATGGTCCACATTTAAGATTTCCTGAGCTTCGATTCCAGGCTCCGTTTTAGAAGGTTTACTACGATTTGTGAAATACATAGAAACCGTTTTGTCAATATTTACGGTTAGATGAGAGTTTCTCAACCAGATAGAAACCTTCTTCATTTCTTCTGTTAATTTTTGGGCGACATCCTCGACAGTTTTACCATGTGACTGCACCACAAATTACAACAAAAGAGGCGGCTGGTTGACCACCTCAGAATCTGTTGGAGCTTTGTAGGAAGGATCTTTGGCATCTGGTAGCTGAGATTCCAAAGTTTTCATCATTTTTCACCCAGTGGAAATTTTCAATAAATCTCTCACCAGTTGGAAATGGAACGAGACACCACTTTCAGACGTCCATATCTCCTGAAGTCTTCATCCTGGAGTCTTCACGTGTTCAGTTTCAGATGCCAAAGATCACTCCTACCAAGTTTCAACAGATTCTGAGGTGGTCACGTAACGACCCGGGCGTTTTTATCTCCATCATCCCGCCTCACCTTCTCCCTGAGGTGCAGCTTGCAGATCAGCAGGTAGATCAGGTAAAGGTTGCCGCAGTTGAAGAGCAGGTTGACGAAGCGCAGCATGGCGGTGGAGCACACCACGTCGCCCGTCAGGTCGGCGAGCCACACCACCGGCTTGATGACTCCCACGGAGGCGAGGTAAAGGCCCGGTAGGGTGGTGATCATCGGGTCCCACTGCAGAAGGTACAACCGAGGCAAACAGTTTGTACGAGAAGATACTTGTTGTGTGGAAACAATTGTGTAACGTCTATCATCAGGCTGGTCTGGGTTGTGCACTGAAGGTGTGAAGTTTAAACAACATGGATCTTTATAAAGCAGCAGGTTGCATCATGGGAAATGGAGGATCCAGCTGTGTGTTGGGACATTTGTTGGAACTTCATTCAGACAGGAAAGTAGACAATGTTTATATTTCTAATTATCTTAACCCTCCATCGTCCTCTTTGCAAACACACAACATCCAGACCAACTCCTGTCCAACAGCCCCATCTGCTGGCCACGACGGAGTGATGCATGGTGGTTTCTTGCACTTTCATTTTGTTCTCACTTTTAGTAGATGTCTGTTTTCCTTTTCCCTCCCGTCGGTCTCAATCTATATTAAATTTTCTCCTGGGTAGCAACACTTTAGAACAACAGGTGGATCTCAGCTGTCTGGTAATTGACACTCATTTAAACCAACACTGTGAGAATACGAACACAGTTGCTTCTGCTAGTCTGTGCTATGCTAACACAACATGCTAACCAGCAGCCATCTCCAGGTTCCATTTCTGCCAACATTCTGATTTTAAAACGGCAACGCTGTCTGACAGAACAATGGCCGAGCTTTGAATGCTGTGAAACTGCAGAAGTGAAAGACAGTTATGTTGTCACACGCTTATTCACAACTGTGTCAGCTGTCCTGCTATAAATGTTTTGCTCTGCACTGTCAGTCACGGACAGAGAGAGTCTTCTTCCTGAAGATCATGACAGCATCGCCGCTGGTTTTAATCCTGCTTTTAACGGGTTGTTTTAGTGTCTGTAACTTTAAACGCAGCTGCTGTCCCCGCCCCCTTCAGGAAAAAGACAATCACTGTCAATCACAGACAGAGAGTAGAGTTTTTACTACTCTCTGTAGGGACAGTAGCTGAGCAGCTGCTGTCCCCGCCCCCTTCAGGAAGAAGACTCTCTCTATCCGTATCTTAAACCCCTCGAAATCTTAGAAAACCACAAAAGAAAAAACCCTATCAGTGAGCGCTGAGCTTCATGTGAGGGCTGCACACGGCGGGGGAACCATAACACTGTGACACCGCTTGACAGGAAGTGCCCGTCTTCAGGAAAAAAATACAGATTTTTTTTAAAAACAACATTTTGTAGAAACTCTTCTTCCTGAAGAGGCCGTCCGTGTCCTTTCAGGAAGAAGACTCTCTCTGTCCGTGATTGACAGTGAGAGTCTCTTTCCTGAAGGGGGCGGGGACAGCAGCTGCGTTTAAAGCTACAGACACCAAAACAGCCCATTAAAAGCAGGATTAAAACCAGCAGTGATGCTGTCATGATGGAAATTAACCATCTTTGCTGTATTTTTGAGCTGAAAAATTCAAAGACACCTTCTGAGGACATGTTAATTATATGGGACCTTTAAAAGAACATACGGTTTTAGCCCATTTACTTCAGTTGGGGTCTTTACATGCATGCATACATTACACAGTCTGGATTAGGAAGAGCTTAAAACAGGAAATAAAACTCATCTGATCCTTTAAGCTCCTCTTTACTACTAACTGACTTGTTCTTGTCGAAGCTATAATACACATTATATATGCCCCTCGTTAATGCACCTCTATATGTCTCACATGCAGATTAAAACCCTCCAAGCTGCCACATTATTTAGTTCCATGACAAAAGCTGCGCTGCTAGCTAGCCCTAATCCGCCTCGACAACGACAGACCCACTTCCACGACGCCAACAAACCCCGCGTTACCTCGTTAAACTTCCCGTGGCAGTACTTCTGAGCCTGGGGGACGTGGAAGACCTCGTCCATGTAGGGCTCCCTCTGCTCCCGGGTAACTTTAGAGAACAGAAGGCAGGAAACCAAGAAGTTGGTGCTGCAGAGAGCTGTGAAGATGTAGCCTTCAAATTTCTCCATGTTCGACGTGGGGTGAAAAACAAACACGACGTCAGGTGGGTTTAAACCGGAACTAGCTGTCCTGCTGTTGTGTTTCACTCATAGCGATTAAATGTGCGCGTTAAAAACCACCGAACAGCCTCAACTCACAGAGAAACTGGCTGTGATCGGTTCAGTGGAGCTAAACGGAAGATTTCTGACAGCTGGCGGTGCGCTGTGGAAACAAGCTCGGACCGGAAACTCTTGTGCGCGCACTAGTTCCTAGCTTACACTCCACCCGTTAGCCTTGTACTTTTATTAAAATACTAATCACCATGAATACACACTTAGTTTATTTCATAAGATAAAATTAGCAAGTGTTGTTTTACAAAATATTTTCTCATTTTTATTCCGGAAGACGCACACTTCCGGTCGAGCGGTGTCACAGTGTTATGGTTCCCCCGCCGTGTGCAGCCCTCACGTGAAGCTCAGCGCCGACTGACGGCTTTTTTCGTAATTTTCTAAGATTTATTTTCGTTTTAAAAAATCAGCATGAATCTAACACAGGAGCTGGAGCTCTTCCCCGGCCGCATAGTGACTCAGATGCTTTTTAAAGACGTCAAAAACGCGGCAGAGCTGAGAAAAAGTGCCGTCGAGGGTAAAATCAATGGTGCTTTGATCAACCCAACAATGGTGAGTAGCTGTTTAGCAACCTCGTATGAACGAATAGCATATATATGTTGTATTTTGGAGTTGTTAGCATTAGCATATAGAAGTATGGGGGATATTTTCCTCCCAAAACAACACACACAACCTGAAGCTGCTCAGGTCTTTAGTTTAAAAAGGGATAACTCTGTGTTGTTGTCATTTTCAGCTGGTGGATCCTTTCCAAGTCCTGGTAGCTGCCAACAAAGCTGTTCATTTACAGACAATAGGGAAGATGAAGACCAGAAGTCTGTACTCGGAGATCATCTTCAACCTTTCACCTACTAATAATGTAAGTAGATCTAAACACATTATGTTAAGAGTTCAGGTGCAGTTTTATTTTAAATTTTCAACTTTTATTACTGACATCAAACATCAGCATGAATGTTTTCATTGCTTTGTAGACTGTGGTGATTTGGGGACAGATAAAGTCTGATTGATTGATTGTGTTCTGGATTTATAACATGTGATGGATCATTACCACGAGATGCCATCAAAACACCGACCGCTCTATTTTCTAATGCAAGAACTTAGAAATGAAGGATATGAATTGTTTTTGACGTGCAAACATTACATTTTTAAAAGGCGTAGAAGAAAGCCCTGACTGTGATAAGTTAAATATGTAAGGTAATAAAATAAGAGAACCTTTCTGTGAAGAAACTCTGACTTTGAACCACGTACTTAACTTTCTGCTATCGAGCTAAATAAGTAATAAAAATAAAAAACAGGGGTCAAGGATGCTGCATCATGTATGTCCTAAATTCTAATGAAAATATTACTGATGCAAACATTTGTTTCATCCCCGTCTTGCTTAGTGTCATTTGTGCCTTTAACTGTCTCTGGGTGGAAGCTGGAGATGTACAGTGCTGTGAAAAAGTATTTGCCCCCTACAGAAAACTTTTATGTTTGCATATTTGTCACACATAAATGTTTCAGATCATCAAACTAATTTTAAAAACACTAAATGCAGTTTTTAAACAATGATTTTATTTATTGATGGATAATGCTGTCCAGTCCATCTTGCCCTATGTGAAAAAGTAATTGCCCCCTTATCTACCACTGGGTTCAGTCTCACATCTGATCACTACCAGGCTTGTTGGATCTAAACATCACTAATAGAACCTGTCTGGTGTTGTGAAGCAGCTAAAGGCTCTCTAAAAGCAGCTCATGATGCCACGTTCTAAAGAGATCCAAGAACACATGAGGAACAAAGTCGTTGACATCCATCAGTCTGGAGGGTTACAAAGCCATTGCTGAGGCTCTGGGACTCCAGAGAAGCACAGTGAGAGACTTTATCCACTAATGGAGGAACATGGAACAGTGGTGGACCTTCCCAGGAGTGGACCAACCACCAACATTTCTCCAAGAGCATCCATATCTAATCCAGGAGTCACAGAAGAACCCAGAGGAACATCCAAAGACCTGCAGACCTCACTGGCCTCAGTTAAGGTCCGTCTAAACCATCTAATGTGACTGAATTCAAACTATTCTAGAGAAGAGTGGACCAACATTCCTCCATGGTGATGGAAAAGACTGATCACAAGCTGGAACCAACATTTAAGTGTTGCTGCCGAGGGACCAACCAGTTATTAGGTTCAGGGGGGCAATTACTTTTTCACAGGGGTGATACAGGTTTTCAGTAAATCTTTAATAAACCATAATTAAAAAACTACATTTTGAGTTTTGTGGGTTTTCTTTGTCTAAATTCAGTAAATATAAATATCAGTTTGATGATCTGGAACATTTCTGTAGGGGGAAAATACTTCTGCACGTCTCTGTCTACGTAAACCCTCCTTGTGTCTTCACGAACACAGATTTCAGAGGCCTTTAAAAGGTTTGGGATCTCGGACGGCGACGAGTCCGTCATGGTGGTCGTGGTTCACCAGAAAGACGAGCTCCTGTCAGACGTCGCGTCCAGGGTGGACGGACGGCAGGTTCCAGCGGAGGAGGTTTCCTCGCTGTCGGACTCCGCAAAGATCAAAAAGGTTTCGGCTTCAGTCCACGTCTCTCCTTCGCTGTGTGATTAAATAAGACGCTGCAGCCGATAAAGTTCTGTTTGTTTCTCCGTCACAGCTGTACAAAGTCACGCCTCAGGAGGAGAAATGTGGGAGTCTGTTTGACGCAGTTGTTTGCAGAATGGCCACCAAGGACGTCATGTAGCTCCATCGAGTGTAAAGACCAACACATGCATCTTCTGAAGGAGGGCTTCTTGTTAAGGACGGGTTTTCTGTTTTTTATAATGCACATTGTCCATCTTGAACTCTTTGTCCAGTCGTGCTTTATGTACACTGAGCTCCAGACAGATCAAAATACATCTTATTTTTCATACTTCTTCTTCTTTTATCTGTTCTTTGTTACGGTACGATGTTGGCAGATGCAGAAAAAGCTTCGCAGGCAGTCAGAACATTATTTCGCACCATCTTTTGTCATCCTTTGATCTTTTTCTGTGGTGAATGGGGCCAAATACTAGCGAGCTCTCCGGAGGATTAAAAAAAAATAACCTGAAAGATCTGAAACGAAGCCCATCAGATGACAAGAATAATAAACGTACCGGTTCTCAACTGGTCCAGCCTCAGGACCAACTATGTCTCTATTAATAACAGTCGCGACCCAAATTGTTGAAGTTTGCTGTTCCTGTTAACAAATTAAGGTTTATTTGGGTGGAGTCTCAACGCATTTTGATACAATTTAGGAAAATTCTGGCTTATTTTTTTGTTAATTTTGGTTTATTTGGACGTTTTTGCCAAGTTTTGGGCATATTTTGGCCCATTTTGACAGATTCTGAACACATTTTGGTTCATTTTTGGGACGTTTTAGCATAAATTTCTCCATTAAGCTGGCAGAGACAAATCTAGAGGTTAACAGTGGGCAACTACTGGTGTCACCACCACTAAATATCCTGCTATTGAAAGCAAACTGTGTCATAAGAGACTCGTCCTTTAAAATTAAAGACTTTATACCATAACTTTTTTGCTTCTGCGACCCTCTAAAAATGGCTTCACGACCCACTTTTGGGTCCCGACCCACCAGTTGAGAACCACTGGTCTGAAACATCTGGATGTGGCTTTGGACGGGTGTCTGCAACAGCTTTGTTAGTTTAAACCACTTCAAATCACCATCCTTTCATCTCAAGTTTATTGAACTTTAACATTTAAAACTACAAGACGTCATTTATTCAGTTCATTTTTTATCTGCACATTCGATATAATCAAGAGGCTGCTTACCTTGGAGAAGACTTGAAGGCTTATCAATAGAAAATTAGGGAAAATTCATATCTTAGTTCAAAGATAAACTGATTTCATCGTGATTAATTTTCGAAACAAATACGTTTTTTGAAAATCAAAGACCTGAGTGCGCGGCAGCAGGTTTAACATAGTCGGACTTTCTTTTTGTTAGCCGGCTTGACAAAACCTAAAACCCCAGTCAGAGACACTTCCTGTGGTAGCAGGTTTTCCAGCTCAGACTGAGTGGCTTTAAATTACACCTGAAATCTACTATTAATCAATAAAAAGAGAAGTCATATCGGCACAAATCACATTATCGTCGTGTGAACTCGTCAGTTTGGAAAGTCGGCGAGCTCGTCCTTCCCGATGTTCCCTCCGCTGAGGATGCACACGACGTTCTTCCCCTCCAGGTCGGGGATCTTGTCGTTGACGATGGCGGCGAAGGCGGCCGAGCCCGACGGTTCGACCACGAGCCCGGATCGGTAGAGGGTCGACACCGCCGCCTTGATCTCCTCGTCGCTGACCAGGACGATGCCCTCGACGTAGCGCTGGCACAGCTCGAAGGGCAGCCTGCCTGGGAGGAAAGGAAAGGACCAGGGGGTTGTTCAGTCACCAGAAGGAAAACACTTCCACATCGACTCACCAAGGTGGTTGGTGGACCACCTCAGAATCTGTTGAAGCTTTCTAGGATTGATCTTTGGCATCTGGAACTGACATCTGCCCATTTTAAAGCTGAAATTCCAACGTTTTCATCATTTTTCACCCAATGGAAATCTTCAATAAATCTCTTGATAGTCGGAAATGGAAAGAGATGCCACTTTCAGACGTCCATATTTGTTCAAGTATACGTCCTACAGTCTTCACATGTTCAGGAGATGCTCAGAAGTTTGTGGGGAATGGAGAGAATTTGTCTTTATTGAGTCATCTTGTTCATACTCCAACAATGAATGGACGCATACGTAGGGTCAAGAGCAGGATGATTTTAGCATGAAGGCATCATGGAAGGATATTGAAACTTGGCACACCAGTAGATGATACCTCCATTTCTTACCATCCTCAATTTCATCAGCCTACCCATGACTCAAGATGTCCATCTGGCACTTACCTGAGTCATCTTTGATTGGCCATAACTCCAGTTTCAATAAATCTCTCGCCAACTGGAAATCAAACAAGACGCCACTTTCAGACGTCCATATCTCTTCAAGTATATGTCCTGGAGTCTCCACATGTTCAGGAGATGTTCAGAAGTTTGTGGTGGATGGAGAGAATGCAGCAGATTCTGGAAATCAAGACTCAATCTTTTCCTTAAGACCTCTCAGATTCAGGATTTGTTCAAAAATCTTTCATATGTTGGTAGAAATGGGAGTTATGGCCAATCAGAGGTGACACAGGTAACGACCAGATGGACGTCTTGAATCATGGGTAGGTTGATGACATTTAGGACGGTAAGAGATGGAAGTATCATCTACTGGTGTGCCAAGTTTCAACATCCTTCCATGTTGTCTTCATGCTGAAATCATTCATCCTGACCCTACATGCCTTTGAAGACTCCAGGACGTATACTTTAAGAGATATGGACGTCTGGAGGTGGCATCTCCTTCAATTTCCAACTGGCGAGAGGTTTATTGGAACTTTCCATTGGGCGAAACATTATAAAAACGTTGTAATTTCAGCTTTAAAATGGGCAGGTGTCAGTTTCAGATGCCAAAGATCATTCCTAGAAAGCTTCAACGGATTCTGAGATGGTCAAGGAACCACTGTTGCTGAGTGACCCGATAAACTTGCCCCATAGTAGCATCATAACGAGGTGCAGTCAGACCATTCTACACATCGCTGTAGTGGCACTAGAGATGTTGTTGAATCCTGAAACCTGAATTTGAGAGGTCTTAAGCAACAAACTGAATCTTGATTTCGAGAATCTGCTGCCTTCTCTCCATCCATCACAAACTTCTGAACATCTCCTGAACATGTGAAGATTCCAGGACGTATATTTGAAGAGATATGGACGTCTGAAAGTGGCATCTTGTTAAGTTTCCAACTGGCGAGAGGTTTATTGAAGGTATCCATTGGGTGAAACATGATGAAAATGAGCAGATGTCAGTTTTTGATACCAAAGATCATTCCTACCAAGTTCCAACAGATTCTCAGATGGTCAGCCAACCGCCTTCCTCCCTGATGTACCTGCGAAAGGCGGCGCGAGGCCTGAAGCGACGCTCTTGGTGTCCATCCCCACCGGCTTCTTCTCAATGAAGCTCCTGTACATGGTGCAGGCTGAGTGTGAACAGAAACAAAACAAGCTCACGGCCGATTCTCCACCAGACGACTCTTGATGTGATCGGCGAGTCTTTACCTCCTTCCGGCTCGACGCCGTAGACCCTGGTTCTGTCGCATCCCGACAGCTTGACGGCGGCAGCGACTCCGGCCAGAAGCCCTCCTCCACCGCAGCACACCACCACCACGTCCGGCTCAGGCATCACCTCCAGCAGCTCCATGCCGAGGCTGCACCAGGAGAACGAGGTTAAAAAAGGAAACGGCATCGGCGTGTATAAATCCACCGCCGGCCCTGAGGGCACCTGGCATGTCCTGCTATTAGATCCAGGTCATCGTAGGAGTGGAGGAAGGTCATGTTGTCCTCCTGAACACAGCGGTTCACCACGTCCATCAGGCAGGACGTCGGGACTCGCTCCACCTCTACGCCGAAACTCTGACGACATAATAGAAGACGTCATTTCATTCACTAACACTGCTGATGATGTTTTCGCAAACGTGGCTCGGTTTGTTTCTGGGCTGCAGGGACACAGAGCTGGAAGGTGGAGTCCATTAACCACCACAGAAGTCTTTGTCATGGTGGCCCTTTGCTAGCTCAACTCCCACAACATGAACCACCCACAGTCCAAGTGACTCTAATTTTCTGGTCTCTACAGTCTGAAACAGTAAAAGGCTCCACCTGGTGGTGCAACCAGGTATTGCAGCTCGTGTGTAATACATTTCAGTTCAAATATTTTTAACTGATAAAGGTTTTAGATCTGGTTTAAGCAGTGAAGTCCCCTTTGTTTTGCATTTTCATCACTATAACAAAGGTTTCACAAACAGGAGAATGTGTTTTAAGGAGTCTTTAGTGACTGTGGGACAATGCATACAGAAAGAGCAGCGACATTTCTCTTGTTTTGCATTTTTACTTTTAAAATAAAGGTTTCACAAACCAAAGACTGTGTTTTAAAGAGTCTTTATCCTCTTTGGGACAATCTAGTAGTGGTTTAACCAGTTTATATATAGTGGTTTTAGATCTGGATCTGGTCTAATGTGGTCTAGATGCAACAAAAAGCAGTAAAATCTCCCTTTTTTGCATTTCCACCAACATAATATACATTCCTTAATCCATAGAGTGTGTTTTATAGGTTGCTTAGCCTCGTAGGAAACTCTGGTGCAGATTTCAGTCTATAGAATCTGTATTAGATGTGGATCTGGTTTATGGTGGCCATGATGCGAAAACAAAAGCAGTGAAATCTCCTTTTTTGCATTTTCACATTTAGATTAAACGTTCTACAAATCAGAAACTGTATTTCTCAGTCTGGCTGACCTGTATAAGGATGGATCTGGACTCTGGGGCCGTTTCCGGCATCACCACCTTCCCTTTCGACCCGTAGTGCTTCGACGCGTACGCAAAAGACTTCCCATAGTTCCCTGCAGACATGGTGACAAAATGGCCGCCCCTCGGCCTCCTGGCAAACTGGTTGGCCACCCCTCTGATCTTAAAGGACCCTGTCGTTAAAACAAAAAATACACAACTCAGTGCAGACCTTCGAGTCGCTGCTGCCTGAGGTTTTCAGCGCCGGATCACCAACCGGTTCTCTGCATGTTCTCCAGTTTGATGAGGATGTTGCAGCCGACGTTCAGCGGCAGCGAGGTTTGCCTCCAGGGGATCGTCGGCGTGTTGATGACGCCCAGCGGGCTGCTGCTCACCGTCCGTCTGGCTTCTCTCAACAGATCCAGGGTGACGGCGTCTGCAGAAACCTCAGCCATCTGCACCAGAAACACCAGGAACGACCACCAGAAACATCACCGTCACAATCGGTCACGACTGGGCCATTCGATGCCAACTCACCCTGATGTCAGGACTTTTCCTGGTTCTGTCATGGATTTTTAAAAAAATAAATCATACAAAAACGTCTAACTAAACCCTGGAACTTTGCTAAGAAAGAAAAAGTCCAGTCCAGAATTCACTCATTTAAGTTTAGTGGTTTTGGATCTGGATCTATTTTAATGTGGTCTACATGCAAAATAAAATAAAATAAAATAGCATAGAGGTTTATCAGATTAAATAATATGTTCTAAATCCATATCAGCCTCTCTGAGTTAATCCAGTCCAGGTCTGACCGGTCTACATGCAGTGATTTTAGGTCTGGACTTGGTTTAATGTGGTCCAGGTGCAAAATAAAGCAATTAAATCTCCCTTTATTTCATTTTCACCAAAGAAAATGTTTGAAACTTGGGTTCAGACTGAATTTGTTTAGTAGATTTTTCCTTTAACTGAATGTGGAGCAAACTTCCGCTGGTCTAAAGTCCACGAAGCTCAGATTTATTAAGAAAATCTAATAAATCAAACCGGATGTTTAACAAAAAAACAAAAAAGTCCCATTTAAATGAGCTAAAAAAATGCGTGTTTAGTGTGCTGGGAATATTCCCCACTCACCTTATTATTAGTTGCTGTTTTTGTGCAGCTCCGTGATGTTTACGGTGCTCCCGCTCCCGGCTGCATAAAAGGTTCCGGTTTGGAGCGCGTATCCGGTCGGACGCTGTTGCGAACCGGACTGCAAACATGGCGGCTCACGTAAGTGGCAATGGAGAGCAGTTCGGCAAAAATGTTCTTAGTTACACAAGCAAGTAAAACGAGTTAGAGAGAGTAGTTTAGTTAGAAGTCATGGGTTTGGTTCGACACGTCGTCTGCGCCATGTCGGGAGGCGTCGACAGCTCGGTGGCGGCTTTATTACTGAAGAGGAGAGGTGAGGAGAGTCAAAGATATCAAAGATAAACAGTTTAAATCTCTGTTCCTCTGAAGGAAAGTTACTGAAAACCTAAATATGATGCTCTGTGGTTCTTCTGTGGCGAAATATGCGAGTTAAAGGCCCATATTTACTGTCTGAACATGTCAAAAGACCTTCCTTTAGTCAGGCTTTTAATTGATTTTGCTTCTACTTATTACTCTTCTTAGAACTAATTTTATTTATTGATTTCTTAATGTATTTGCACATTTTAATCTACTTAATGTACAGTTTGTGGCTTCATTTTTAAAATTTCTTATTCTGCTCAGATATAATTATTTTTGTTTTATTTATTTATTTTTATTTTATTATTATTATTTTTATTTTGAATTTATTTTCTACCTCTGTCTATCTCTTGGTAGGTATTTTATTTTATTTATTTTTTAATTTATTTTCTATCTCTGTCTGTGACTGTTTTATTGGTAGATATTTTATTTATTTTTTACGTTTTTGTTTTTTTTTTTACCTCTATCTGTTTTATGGGTATATAATTTATTTTAATTATTTTTAAAATTTATTTTCTACATCTATTTATCTATGTTTTGTCGGTAGGTTTTTTTTTATTTTAAATTTATTTTCTATCTCTGTCTGTCCCTGTTTTATTGGCAGATATTTTATTTTTTTTTATTTTTAAATTTATTTTCTATGTCTATCTGTGTTTTTTTATTGGTAGATATTTTATTTATTTTTTACATTTTTTTTTTACCTCTATCTGTTTTATGGTTATATAATTTATTTTAATTATTTTAAAATGTATTTTCGGCATCTATCTGTCATGGTTTTATTGATAGATATTTTATTTGATTTATTTCTTAATTTATTTTCTACCTCTATTTATCTCTGTTTTATTCGTAGGTATTTTATTTTATTTAAGTTATTTTCTTTTGCCCATCTTACCTTGTTTTATTTCATTTTATCTCATCTGGTGTTTTCTAACTGCACTTGTTAAATAAGATAGTGTTTCCTAACTTCCCTTGTGTTTTAGAGTCTGTTATTGTTAACTTGAATGTGGGAATGCATGGATGTCTGATTGGTTGATGGGTTTTGTGTGAAGGCTACAGCGTGACGGGAGTTTTTATGAAGAACTGGGACTCTCTGGATGAAACTGGAGTCTGTGCTGCAGAGAAGGACTGTGAGGACGCCTACAGAGTGTGTCAGAGTCTGGACATCCCCTTCCATCAGGTGTCCTACGTCAAGGAGTACTGGCATGAAGTTTTCAGGTATTTCTGTATGTCATGATAAACTTCAGAACCATTTATTAGCGCCAATGTCACATCAGCAGGGATGGAAATTAAGTAAATGCAACAACTGAAGTACAGAAGGGTCATTAGATGAAGACTGTAGGACGAATACTTCAAGAGATATGGACGTCTGAAAGTGGCGTCTCCTTCGATTTCCAACTGGCGAGAGGTTTATTGAAACTTTCCATTGGGTGAAAAATGATTAAGATGTTGGGATTTGAGCTTTAAAATGGGCAGATGTCAGTTTCATTGATGCTTTTGGTTCTTTACTTCACAACACGTCTGCCTTCTTCCACCTGCAGTTACCTGTTGAAGGAGTATGAGAAGGGCAGGACACCGAACCCAGACATCCTGTGCAACAAACACATCAAGTTCAACCATTTCCACAAGTACGCCATCAACACGCTGGGTACGTAGTTGTGTTCCGATCCGTCGATTCTCTGAGCATTTGTTTGCTACGTTTAAGAAGTCTTGTTAAATAGGACATATGATGAGTGTTTTGCTATTGTTTGTTTAGGTGCTGACGCCATGGCAACCGGCCACTACGCCAGGACGTCCCAGGAAGACGACGAGGTTTTCCAGCAGCCGCACTCGGCCCCACCGACCACGCTGTTCAGAGACCGGTTCGAGATCAGGAATCGTGAGTGTCTGACTCTCGTTGCCTAAACTTGAGGCTCTTTTCCCGGTTTGTTGCTGCGCCACCGGTTTTTTTTTACGCTGCTCGTCTTCGTTTTCCCAGCTGCGAGGTTGTACAAAGGAGCCGACCTCCTCAAAGACCAAACCTTCTTCCTCAGTCAGATCTCCCAGGACGCTCTGCGACGGACCATGTTCCCGCTCGCTGGACTCACCAAGACGTTCGTGAGGAAGATCGCCGCCGAGGCCGGGTTTGACCACGTGGTGAAGAAAAAAGAGGTGTGCAAAAAACACAGATACGCTAAGAAAGACGTGAAGACGGCTTTTTATAACTAAACAGAACGACTTTGTTGTTTCAGAGCGCAGGCATCTGCTTCATTGGAGAGAGAAACTTTGAAAACTTCATTTTGGAGGTGAGAAGAAGAACTTGTTCCACATAAGAGTTCAACGAATTCTGGGGTTTTCTTACAGTCTTTTCCCTCCGATTTTTAGTATCTGGAACCAAAACCAGGGAACTTTGTCTCCATTGAAGACGGGAGTGTTTTGGGAACGCACAAAGGTAGGTTAGCGGTCGTGGATGGATCCCTGGACGGATGGACAGATGGATGGATACCTACAGACAGATGGATGGATACCTGGATGGATGGATACATGGATGGATGGATGGATGGATGGATGGATGGATGGATACCTAGATGGATGGATGGATGGATGGATACATGGATGGATGGATGGATGGATGGATTGATACCTAGATGGATGGATGGATGGATGGATGGATGGATGGATGGATACCTAGATGAATGGATGGATGTTACTTGCTTGAGTTTCTCAAAGACCTCGAGAAACTCGAAGACTTTTAGAAACTCAACCAAGTCCAGATGCTACGATTGAAACTACGAGGATAGCTAAGACACGAGCTTCTCCTCTCTAGTCATTGGGTTGTGTTCATTTGTCCGTCTAGGTTGGTTCACACTGACGCTGGGCCAGAGGGCGAGGATAGGAGGGCTGAAGGACGCCATGTTTGTGGTGGACAAAGACGTCGTTACTGGAGACGTGTTTGTGGTGAGAAAGTCTGCCTTGTTTGCTTTTTGTCTCCTGTTGAAGCATTTAGCCTCTCTTAACTGCATGTGCTGATTTCCTGCTCCTGAAGCTCTCTGATCCTGAAGATTTCATTTGGTAACGTATAAATTAAACATATGTCACTCCTGTTACATTCTCAAGGAGGCAGCAGAGGTGTATAGTTCAACCCTCTAAGATAATACACAGGAACCGTTATCGTTCTGATGCAACACCTTTTTTGATTGGTTCATCCTCTCGTTGGCTCAGGCCCCGAAGACCAATCACCCGGCTCTTTTCCGTGACACGATGCGAACGGATCGCTTCCACTGGCTGGCGGTCGACCCGCCTCCCGAGCTGGTCAGGACCCAGATGTTGGAGTGTCACTTCCGCTTCATCCACCAGAGGCCACTGGGTGAGTTTTGTGTTTTCAGGGCCTGTAAACTGAAGATTAAGACTAGAGATCGACCAATAAGGGTTTATCAGGGCCAATACTGAATATTGGTAATCAAGAAAGGAAGATATTTAACCAATGGATGAATGAATGGATGGATGGATGGATGGATGGATGGATGGATACCTAGATGGATGGATACCTAGATGGATGGATACCTAGATGGATGGATACCTAGATGGATGGATGACAGATGCCTAGATGGATGGATGGATGGATAGATAGATACCTAGATGGATGGATGGATGAATAGATACCTGGATGGATGGATGGATGAATAGATACCTAGATGGATGGATGGATGGATGGATGGATGGATGGATGGATGGATACCTAGATGGATGGATGACAGATGCCTAGATGGATGGATGGATGGATGGATGGATGGATGGATACCTAGATGGATGGATGAATAGATACCTGGATGGATGGATGGATGAATAGATACCTAGATGGATGGATGGATGGATAGATAGATACCTAGATGGATGGATGGATGGATGGATGAATGGATGGATGGATGGATGGATGGATGGATGGATGAATAGATACCTGGATGGATGGATGGATGGATGAATAGATACCTGGATGGATGGATGGATGGATAGATACCTGGATGGATGGATGGATGGATGGATGGATACCTGGATGGATGGATGGATGGATACCTAGATGGATGGATGGATGGATGAATAGATACCTAGATGGATGGATGGATGGATGGATACCTAGATGGATGGATGGATGGATGGATGGATACCTAGATGGATGGATGGATGGATGGATGGATGGATACCTAGATGGATGGATGGATGGATGGATGAATAGATACCTAGATGGATGGATGGATGGATGGATGAATAGATACCTAGATGGATGGATGGATGGATGAATAGATACCTGGATGGATGGATGGATGAATAGATACCTAGATGGATGGATGGATGGATGGATACCTAGATGGATGGATGGATGGATGGATACCTAGATGGATGGATGGATGGATGGATACCTAGATGGATGGATGGATGGATGGATACCTAGATGGATGGATGGATGGATGGATGGATGGATGGATGGATACCTAGATGGATGGATGGATGGATGGATGGATGACAGATGCCTGGATAGTTGGATGGATGGATGTTCTTCTGTTTTCTTAATATTTCACTGTTTTATCACTTTTTTAACCCACTATGGTCCAGATCTTTTAGCATTATTATTGTTTTCCAGACTCTGTTTCAGGTTAATCTGTCGCTGCAAGCTAACTCGGCCGTTAGCAGTTAGCATAGCATTAGCCGCTATGAGAGAAGCTAATTTCCCGTCTTGTGTCTTTTGTTTAGTTTTTCTGATGATCACGATAATCGGTCAGTCCCTCATTAAGAGCGAGTAAAGTTCAGATCAAATGTGAGAATCCACCATCTTTGTGCGTTCCAGTTCCCTGCACCGTGACCCTCAACATGGACGGCACTGTGTGGATTTCACTCTCTCAGCCGCTCAGAGCTCTGACACCTGGACAGGTAACGGCCAACACCCCAACCAGACTGATAGAATACGGTGTAAAGGTTCCTACAGGAGAGTAAATGAGTGTTTCTCTTTGCGCCCCTGCCCCAGTTTGCGGTGCTCTACAAAGGGGACGAGTGTCTGGGCAGCGGGAAGATCATCCAGCTGGGCCCCAGCGAACACACACTCCTGAAGGGCCGCGAGCGTTTGGTGGCAGCCGTGCAGCAGAAAGAGCAGCCGACGCCCGGAAAGAAATAAACTCTGTTAAACAGGGATCTGTAACCGAGTGGCTCTGATGGACGAGTTTTAAAGTGTTTGAAACACAAGGACTAAAGGCTTGGTCTCTGCTTTATGAGGGTCATCTTCTAGGTGTGACTAGTATCCAAACCAAAGTTACCCCTTCTCCACCAAGCTGGTTCCAGGTCTAGTTTGGAGCCAGAGCCTGACTTAGCTCCACTTCTTTGTGTTTCCACCTCCTAAGCACCGACTCCAGGTTCTATAAACTGGAGCTCAGCAAGCACCAACTCTTTGCTGGTCCAGAGCTCAGCACCGAGTACGTCAGGGGCTGGGGGCGGGGTTTTGGTGACCAACCATCAACGGTGGAAAGGGACACACAAGCGCTAATTAGTGTCCTTGTTCTCCAGGACGTCCCTGGTCCCATCACACATGTATTGGAATGACTCCCGGGACACACGGAAGTTTAGCACAAACTGTTGACCTGAAATCCGCTACAGTTGTGTCCCACCAGTAGCGTGATCACGGATGTGTCCAGGCAACAGGAGGACCTCCGCCTCACAAAGAGCCTTAAGACCATCTATAGAGATAAACATAGATATTATCATCAACTTACTGCGTTTGTTTAACTGCTATGTAATGGATGCTAGTGTAGTGGTTTTATGGTGACCCAATGGCTCCAACTGGGCTCCGTGTCAATGGAGGAACCAGATTAGAACCAACTAAGCACCAGAACTAGACCTGGTTCTTCTTGGTGGAAAAGGGGCACCATTTTTAGGTACATTACATCTAATTCTGCCTTTAATATACAGAATAGATTCTCTACTGGACCTCCTGGGTGACATTTATGCTGCTGTTTAAAACGGCTGTTGGATGACGTTGCACTCGATCTTCTCTATGCATTTTTGAAGTGTGTTTGTTTGTTTTTTAGAAATAACTGTCATATATGATGCTGGAGTGTGATCCAGAGAAATCATGAGTGCAGAAGCGAAGCACACTTTGTCAACGAGCAGTAAGTCTTAGAAGTTTCTGTTGATGGAAAATGACTTCTGGGAGTTTTTCTTTCCACTGAGCCAAAATGTTTGCGTCTTTCAGATTACAATCACATCTGACTGGACTAAACTAGTTCTACTGATGCGATTTGTTTTTCTACTGGATATATCGCGATATATAAACGGTAATTTTCACCAGCTGACTTGAATAACTCTGTTTGAAAAGACGCAACTTTAACAGTTAAATAAACAACGAGCTGCTTTTACGTCTGTCGTGCTACATTCCTGCTGATGTACAAATCGGCTTTTAATTAACGTTCAGATCAATGTGTGTCTGAATTCAGTGGATCTCCTCGAGGCAAATTATAAACCTGTGTATTTAAATTGGTCGGGTACGTTTATATAATTAGTTTTATTGCATTATTTTGTCTTCATTCAATCATCTGTTAAAGGCTTTTGGGTTTCTGTGAAAAATAACAGCTGGAATATAGAAACCAGGTTCATCACTGAGCCACATGATCAGATTACTAGTATTTACCTATAATTAATTCTTTAATTCTCAAAAGATAATTCTGTCAGTAATGAGCCTAGGGAACCATGGTCATGTATAATTATAAAATTATTATTAAATTTAAAATACTTTTTTCTTCTAATCTCCCCTTCCGCTGCTCTGACACCAAATTTTGTAGTTTTATTCTGAAGGTTTTTACAGAACCAGTCTTCGCCACCAGGGGGCGGTGTGCCCAGGGGGACTTCCTTTGGAGGTTTTCTGAGCCTGGGAGGAGACCCCGGGGAAGGGATTATGGATCTCATCTGGCCTGGGAACACCTCGGGATCAACCAGGAAGAGATGGAAAGAGTTACTGGGAGGAAGGACGTCTGGGATGACCTGCTTCATCTGCTGCCTCCACGACCCGACCAGGATAAGAGGAAGAAGGAAGGAAGGAAGGTTTTTACAGAGTGATTTGTTCATACATCATGTGACTTATAGACTATTTTATATTTTTAAAAAAAACAGATATATAGAATTTGTGTAAGTTTGTTTGGTGATTTTATGAATCATGGAATAATAATAATAAGAAAAAATTACTCTAATATGTCCAAAAAATGAAACTTAATCCAAAAAATAAATGAATTTCACAATTATTTAGATAATGCCACTTTTAATTGGCATATTTATTGAAGCTCAGTTTAACCCTTATTTACTTAATTTGCATTTAGATAAACATAAATGTCAGTCAAACTTCTCCAACATGTTGGTTTCCTCTGATAAACTGATTTAATGTCAGTTTTATTGTTTATCTAATTTCATGTAGCACCTCCATACTAAACATCACCATGCTGGAAATACAGTGATTTTACCTGATTTAAATTCAATAAGACTAACTTTGTGATTCAGATATTTGTAGTTTGGAGGCTTTTTTAATGGTTATTAGACGAGTCCATACTTTTATGTAGTTTTACTGGATGTTTCTCTATTTCTTTAGTAACCCGTTATAATAAACCAAACGGATATGGTTAAATGTGTTTTCTGTACAGTTTGATGGATTAAACTCTTCCAGTTGTTCAGGTGTGTGGCTCTTAAAAGAGCCGTTGTGGTCGCTGCTTCTGTCGGGTTTTACTTTGCTTTCCCGGCGGCCTTCTCCTTCTTGGGCAGCAGCACCGCCTGGATGTTGGGCAACACGCCGCCCTGAGCGATGGTGACGCCGCCCAGCAGCTTGTTGAGCTCCTCGTCGTTGCGGACAGCCAGCTGCAGGTGACGGGGGATGATGCGGGTCTTCTTGTTGTCTCTGGCGGCGTTCCCGGCCAGCTCCAGGATCTCAGCGGTCAGGTACTCGAGCACCGCCGCCAGGTAGACGGGAGCTCCGCCACCGATACGCTGAGCATAGTTGCCCTTCCTCAGGTGTCTGTGGACACGGCCGACGGGGAACTGGAGCCCGGCCCTGGAGGAACGGCTCTTGGACTTGGCCCTGGCTTTGGCTCCCTGCTTTCCACGTCCAGACATGTTTTGGTAGATGTTTGTTGACTTTCTAAGCCGTAAACAGAATGAAGACGCTACGTGAAGTCGGCTTTATATATCATCACCGGCTGCTCGCTGATTGGTCAGACACAGCTGCGAGTACAATCGGCCAATCAGAAGAGGCCAAGTTATGCTACTGTAGAATGTACGACACTTCTGCCCCACAGCGACCTGGACTTTCAAAATAAAAGTGCACAGAGGGAAACAAAACAAAAAACTAAACTTATTATTATTATTAATAATAAAAAAATGACAAATCTAATAAAAATTAAAAAATAATAAATCACCATAGCAAATTTAGATGAATAATATACAGTAATACATAATAAAACAAAAGTAAGAATATATAATTTATCTGCTTATTGAAGAGTTAATATTGACCTGAATGCAAAGGCCTGTTATGTCAGTGTAATAGACCTCATCTGAATTATTTAAACTGACCTTAACCTCACTCACTGTATGCATATTTGATTTTCAGTTCACATTTTTTGCGCGTCATACCTGAAATAGTATTATTCAGATGCACCAGATGGAGCTACTGGTGTAGTTAGACATTATATGTTGAAATACAGAATAATTATAAAAAGTGGAGTACACACAAAAAAATGAAACCCAGAAGTTCACAGTTCAGTTTTATTATAAAATCAGCCATATAAAACTGATTCATACTGAATTATGTTCAATACAGACTCAAGGCTCTGATATAAATGAGTGTTTGTTCTTTCATTTCATCATTTCTCTACCAGCAAATATAAAAATATATACATCCGAGTTTCACTTCAACGATGAAATAAATATGTACAACAGAAACAGTCAAATGTATAAAAACATAGAAGTGAGCTGTCAACCTGTGTAAACAGGTAAACAGGTAAACAGGAGGTCTGCTCATCAGAACATGTGGGTGGCTCTTAAAAGAGCCTTTGGTGGATGAAGTAAAGCTGGACGTTTACTTCTTGGCTCCTTTCTTGGAACCAGACTTCTTGGGTGTAGAACTTCTGGCCTTTGCGGGTTTGGGTTTGGGTTTGGCGGCGGGCTTGGTTGCCTTCTTAGCTGCAACCGGCTTCTTGGACTTCTTCGGGGTGCTTGAAGTCTTCTTTGCCGGGCTTTTCTTGGTTGTCTGCTTCTTGGCTACCTTCTTCGTCGGGGTGGGTTTGGGTTTGGACTTTTTGACGGGTGTAGCCTTCTTAGCGGCGGTGTCTTTCTTAGCTGCCGGCTTCTTGGCTGCTGGTTTCCTGGCTGCCGGTTTCTTGGCTGCTGGTTTCCTGGCTGCCGGTTTCTTCGCCACCTTGGGCTTCTCAGTCTTGCAGGCCCTGAAGGATCCAGAGACTCCGGTTCCTTTGGTTTGCTGCAGGACTTTCTTGGCCACCATAGACTTGACGGCGCGTTTAATGTGAGCCGAGTTGTGCTCCACGTCGTAGCCCTCCTTGGCCAGGAACTTCTTCAGGCCCATGTACGACACACCTTTGCGTTCCTTGGAAGCGGTCACCGCCTTCAGGATCAGCTCGGCGGCCCCGGGTCCGGACCTCTTCTTGGGCTTTCCGCCGGTCTTCTTCTTGGCGGGTTTGGTCGGTGCCGCCGGAGCGGCGGGTGCAGCGGGAGCGACTTCTGCCATGATGCTGTCACAGAGAGATGTCCGATCAGACTGGTGAGATCTCCGAGCTCTCACTGGTACTTAAACACACCATGAGAACCGTGGAGACTCAACCCGCCCGCCTGCTCTCCGCTGCAGCGGCGACACGCTCTCACTTGTGTTTTCTCTTCGCACTAAAATGGACAAAATACACGCGTGGAGGAACAAACTAAAGCCCAGCTCGGAGCAGGCCGGTAGCGGACATCCTCCTCTCCGTAACAAGGCTCCATACACCCCGGTACTCTCCTGCTCTTTGTTCGGGAAGCCTTTAAACCTGCCCGATCTGCCGCGGAGCGAGGCTCTGCTGCGGGACTTTTTCCTCACATTTCTCTTGTAAAAGTCTCAAAATACACCTGAAACCCTCTGAAACCACTTTGGCAGCCAGGAGACACGTTCGTCCACACATCTGAAGGGACGGCAGGGAGCTCTGACCCACGGCGCCCCTTTAAAACCACATTATCCTGCCGTCTGCAAACACACTGCTGCTGCTGGAGGCCGCTGGCTCCGCTACTTGCTCTCTCAGTGTTGTGGCCTCACTTTACGTCAGCTCATCTCTGCTGACTCATAATCAAAGCACACCTGGATCAGACCTGACACAGTCTGACAGGTGGAAAACACACCAGTCACATCAACCAGCACACACACTCTCACACACACATGCAGCTTATTCTACTGTCACAACCAGCTTCACTCCAACACACAGAGGAACCTCCCATTTCACTGTGATGGAACAGAAACACATTCACACATGTGTATTTTTTATATATTTGTACATTTAAAACACTCTATATACGATCACCACTGTCTACATATGGAAGAATATGCATATAATTAGGGTTCGAGCACCAACGGTGTAGAACCCTATTGATCTTGCTGCGTTTCTTCTTATTATTATTTTACCGTTTCGTTGGGGCCACTTTTGAGGCCCTTGCACTACTCGAAAACGCATACAAATCGCCACACACGTTGACTCGGTGTCCCCCATGCACATATTGGGGAATTACACATGTCAATGGAAAAATGGCTCAATAGCGCCCCCTTTAGAAGGCAAAAGGGCACCCACCCTGGCATTTGGAGGGAACTTCACCCATAGCTCTGAAATTCGGTACACATATGTATCATGCCAAGACGCAAAAAAAATCCTCTTGAAGCGAAACCCACAATGCAACGGGAAAGCCGCCATTTTGAATTTAGTGCCAAATTTGGCCAAATTTTGGCCAAAAAATTACATATTTTCTAGAGCGAACTCCTCCCAGGTGATAACTCCGATAAATCTCAAATTTAGCCAGCAGGTAGAAAACGCATTGGGGAGCTTAAGTTATCAAAACAATCCGCAAAAGTATGACGGCGTGCGCGCGGCGACCCACGGAATGTTGACATTCCGCCATTTTGGCTCAATTTTTGCTCAAAACTGCCCACTAGAGCCATTCAAAAATTCAGCCCCTGAACTACGTTTCACTTACAGCTCCGAAATTCAGTACACATATGTGTCACGAATAGACGCACGAAAAACACTCAAGAACCCATACCCACAATGCAACAGGAAATCCACCATTTTGGATTTACTGTCCAGATTGGTTTTTCAGAAATTTCACATTTTCAAGCGCGAACTCCTCCTAGGGGAAAACTCCTACATAGCTCAAATTTATATCACATATACTACAGGGGGTGGTGACAAAAAGTTATCAAAACGCTCCGCAAAAGTATGACGGCGTGCCCGTAGTGGCCCGCGGCGTTTTGCCGATTGGCCATTTTGCCACTGTTTGGCCACTTTTTCAAAAATTACACGTTTTCAAGACCTAACTCCTACTAGAGGATAACTCCTACAGATCTAAAATTTGGTCCACATATACTACAGGTGGTGGTGACAAAAAGTTATCAAAACGCTCAGCAAAAGTATGACGGTGTGCGCGCAGCAGCGCGCAGCGTTTGGCCATTTGGCCATTTTGGCTCAATATTGCCCCCTAGAGGCATTTAAAAATTCAGCCCCTGAACTATGTTTCAACTAGAGCTCCAAAATTCGGTACACATATGTGTCATGACAACACGCACAAAAAAGCCTCAAGAACCCATACCCACAATGCAACAGGAAGTCCGCCATTTTTAATTGAAATTCAGATTCTTGCTGTGTAACTGGCCTGCAGTTGGTCCAAATGACCTGAAACTTGACAGTTGTGATCTAAGTCCCGGCCTAATGTTAGCCATATGTCTCAGTCGCCCAGCAGGAGAAGCGAGAACCCGTCCAACGCTGCTTGCAGCTTTAATTAATAGTACATTTGTATATTTCTTCTCTATTTTTATTTCTTACTGATGCTTCCTGTGTTGGTGTTCATATCATATAAACTAATAATAGTAAAACCCAAACAGAGCGTCTTTGACTATATTTCTACATTGTAGTTCATTTTCATTATTGGCTCACTGACACAGAAGCAGCGTAGAGACGTCATGTCCACCATGCTGATGTAGAGTAATGTCGTGGATGTGTTCAGTTACTCTGATGATAATCCAGGACAACAGCTCCAGTAGAAATGCTCTCATGTTGTCTGACACATTGATATCAAATAAAAGAAACGTCTCAGCAAACGAGTTTCAACACAGATGAACATGACAATCTTCATAAAGGAGAAGTTACCGTTTGATTACATCTCAAAAAATTAGAATATTGTGAAGAAGTTTTCAGTTTCAGACCTGGACTGTGCTGCATCAGCTTCATAGTGTTTGTTGTCTAAACTTGGATTTGGGGCAACCTGATCACTATTGATCATTAAATGTGGTCATTAAAGTGGTTTTAAAAGGTAATTAAAAATAACTCTCTCTTTCCCCTTAACTTGGTGTTGTTTTTCAGTCGAACATGATTTCATTAGAAGTCGTCTAAACTCAAAAACATTTCTGCAGCCCAAACATTTTTAAGTGCATTTTATTAAACCGTCTCTATTTGTAGCCCTGTGATCGGCTGGTTACCTGTCCAGGTGTCCCCTGCCTTCGCCCTGAGTCGACTGGGATAGACTCCAGTCCCCCCGTGACCCTACAGAGGACTAAGCGGTGTACAGATGATGGATGGATGGATTTTATTAAACCCTGACAACCAGCTCTGCTCATAGAAAACTGTCATTTTATGCTCTGATGTAACATCAGTGCATTCAGACCTGTGTATTATGAATTCTATCCATCCATCTCTTATCTTCTGCTTATCTGGGCCGGGTCGGCAGGGCAGCAGTCTAAGCAGAGAGGCCCAGACTTCCCTCGCCCCAGACACCTCCTCCAACTCCTCCAGTGGGACCCCGAGGCGTTCCCAGACCAGCCGAGAGTCATAGTCCCTCCAGCGTGTCCTAGGTCTACCCGAGGTCTCCTCCTGGTGGGACATGCCAGGAACACCTCCCCAAGGAGGCGTCCAGGAGGCATCCAGAACAGATGTCCAAGATAAAGATAAAGATAAAGATAAAGAGACTTTATTGTCATTGTGCAGAAGTACAACGAAATTTGTACGGAAGAACACGACAATTAGCAGCTATGCAAAGAATAATAAAAAATAGATAAATAAAAGATAATTAAAAATACTCTTAAAAATAATAATTCAAACAAAGTTTTATATACATATGACAAAGTGCACAAGTAGTGCAGGACTGATAAATAGTGCAAATAGCGGGAGTGCAGGGGTTTGGTAAAGTTCTTATTGCACAGATGAGTCTGGAAGTGGAGGGGGTGGTGTGCATGTTCAGCTGAACTGTCCTATCAAGCTGGGGATGTCTGGATGGTGGGGCAATGGGTGGGGGGTGTGATGGCGGCAACAGCTCTGGGGAAGAAGCTGTTTCGCAGTCTGCTAGTTCTTGATTTTAATGTCCTGAATCTTTTCCCCGATGGAAGGGGGACAAACAGTCTGTGTCCTGGATGGGTGGGGTCTCTGGCGATGCTGCTGGCCTTTTTCTTCAACCGGCTAGCATAGACAGAGTCCAGGCTGGGAAGCTGTGCACCCACAATCCACTGTGCAGTCTTTACGACACGGGCCAAACCACCTCTACTGACTCCTCTCGATGTGGAGAAGTAGCGGCTCTACTCCGAGCTCCTCACCTGATCTCTAAGGGTCCACCCAGCCACCCTAAGGAGGAAACTCATTCCAGCCGCTTGTATCCTGGATCTCGTTCTTTGGGTCATGACCCAAAGCTCATGACCATAATGAATTTTACTTTATCTTTATTGTTATATTTCCTTAATATGAACAGGCGAGTCAATTGAGAACCAATTCTGGCCAAAAGGCAGCACAAAGCAGAGAAAACAACAAAAACATCCATCAGAATCAATACAAAAACAAAAGTGTAACAATGAGAGACGGCTCACTGGTTAGCAGCATTGCCTCACAGCTAGAAGATCCCCGGTTCGCATCCCGGTTAGGACGCCTGGGATCTTCCTGTGTGGAGTTTGCATGTTCTCCCTGTGCAGCGTGGGTTTACACCAGCTCCCTCCCACAGTCCAAAAACATGCTGAGGTTAACTGATTATTCTAAATTGTCTGCAGGTGTGAATGAGAGTGTGTCTGGTTGTCTGTCTCTATGTGTTGCCCTCTGATAGCCTGCCTTCACCCGAGTCGGCTGGGATAAACTCCAGTCTCCCTTGTGACCCTTGTTGCAGCTGGTTCCAGTTGTGAGCTCCAGAAAACCGAAATGAACAACGACCAAGAACAGTGCGGACTTCGGGGATATGAGGAGGTCGATGAGGTTTCTGGAGCGAAGGGAACGGCTGATGTGAGGGGTGATGAGTAGTGAGCAAAGATATGACGGAGTTTTACCTATAAGGGCTTTATACATGAACAGAAACAAGTGTGTTTGTCTGCAGGAGTGAAGAGAGGGCCGGTTAACAAGGGAATATAGACTGGAGTGGTGGGTAGTAAAGGGGGCGCCGGTGACAAAATGGATGGCAGTTGATGGTGTCCAGTTTATGGAAGATGGATTTGGAAGCAGATCTGTTCAGTATGTCACCGTGGTCAATAGTCGGAAGGACTGTCATTGTGACCAAGAGGTGTTTAGTAGAGTATATAAATGATGATTTATTGTTATAAAGAAAACCAATTCTGTCCTTAACTTTGGAGAGCAGAGTGTTGTTATGGTTTCAAATGAGAGTGAAGGGTCAAGCCGGATACCTAAATATTAGTAGCTGTTGACAAATTCAATAAAGAAGACGTTGTCTGGGGGCTCCATCTGTCACAGATTACTATTGAATATCATGCATTTTGTTTTTCCTTGTGTTCGGGGACAAATGGAGGTCAGAGAAGGCCTGGTGAATGTTGCTGAATGCAATCTGCAGGACGGATGAAGCAGCGTTGAGAGAGGAGCTAGACGTATACACAATAGTGTCATCAGCATCCAGATGGATGTGGGAGTTTTCTACGGCACGGGTTATATTGTTGAATAGTGTTGGACCAAGTATGGAGCCTTGAGGGACACCTTTGTGAAGAGGTAGCCGAGAGAAGACCCTCCATCCTTATTGACTGCATGTGCCCAGAACAATAACTACTGAACCAGGCGACACAGCTCTCTGAGACCACTATTTCTTAGCCTTTGAAACAAGATGAAGTGTATTACGAATGTTTTGCACATTTAAAAGACTCTGTATTTGACCTATACTTGTACAAATAGAAGCATCTGTGCAATATCACTATTTGTTTTACCATACAGAATAACTCTGGGAAATATAAATTCCACATTCAGAGGAATCTGTACAATATCATCAGTACTTAGCTCTGTTTTCTGTTCATTTTTATTTTTTGCACCAACCTCTTTGCTGCTTTATCCTATCCTATCCTATCCTATCCTATCCTCCATGATTACTACACTTTCCAACACAAGCACTCCACCCCTCCTCCATCCACTCCTTTCACCTCTACAATGAGCTTCACTGCCGACCATGTTAGAAGACAGCTGCTGAGACTCCACTCAGACAAGGCTGTGGGCCTCGATGGTATCAGCCCCAGGGTGCTCAAAGCCTGTTCTACTCAGCTATGTGGAACACTTCACCATGTCTTCACCGTGAGCCTTAGTCGTCCCTGTGGCTTCTAGGACTACAGACCTCCCACATCACAAAGACCCTGGAGAGACTCGTCTTGGAGGGGCTCCGTCCCTTGGCTAAGCCACCCTTGGACCCCCTTCAGTTCACCTACCAACCCCAACTTGGAGTGGAGGACGCCCTCATCTACCTGCTCAACCCCCCACCTGGACAAGCTGGCGAGCACCGTGAGTCATGTCTTCTGACTAACTGAGATGCTGTGGCAAAACCTTAAAAGGACAGTTTGTGCTGGAAACCAGCTCTCTAAATGAGTTTAAACAAAACTGAACATTATAACCTTCATCAAGGAGTCCTCGTAGTTTCGAGCGTAGCATCTGGAGAAACTCAAGCAAGTCCAGATGCTATGATTGAAACTAAGAGGATAACCACGACCTGGACGACTGAGAACCTTCACACACGTCTTCATCAGAGAGGAGTTACTGTTGGATTTGTCTGGGTAGATCCTGGTAGGTGTCTATAGTAACTCCAGCTCACATAGATAATGGCCCATTAAGGGACCAGGACTTACCTTTCTCCAGGTGTGAATGGTTGTCAGACCAGGTGGTCCAACAGCAACAACAGTAATATTAGTCGTGGAGCTGCCACTTTACATAACAAAGGACACAAACCTGCAATGTTAGGAGTAACGGTAGTGAAACTTCCTGGAGAGGGACCTTAGTGATGAAAATACCTGATAATTGGTGTCTTAGACCCCCTCCTCTGTTTAGAGATGGCTGTTCCAGTTTAACACAGATGGCTTCCTTCATCCCATTACACCATCTTTGTGGTTCCCAGAGTTTCCGGAAGGGAAAAACCTTCAGCCATCAGGCTTCTCTGTTGTAGAATCAGCTCCCAGTTTGGGTTAGGAGGCAGACACCATCTCTACTTTTGAGATTAAGCTTAAGATAAAGACTGGACATGGAGATAGTGGAGGAGTATAAGTACCTGGGTGTTCACCTCAACCATGAGCTGAACTGGTCAAGCAACACAGATGTCCTGTATAAGAACGTCATCTCCACCTGCTGAGGAGACGGAGGTCCTTTGGGGTTTGCAGGAGACTGTAAAAGACCTTCGATGACACTGTGGTTGCTTCTGCAATCTTCTATGCAGTGGTCTGCTGGGGATGTGGAAGCATGGACGGGGATAGAAGGAGACTGAACAAACTGATCAGGAGGTCCAGCCCTGTCTTGGACTGTCCTCTGGATTCCATCGAGTGGGTGGGTGGGAGGAGGATGTTAGCCAAGCTGACATCCATCATGGACACCACCCATCATCCCCTGAATGAGACCGTGGAGACCTCAGCAGCTCCGTCAGCAAGAGGCTGCTACAACCACGATGCAAGGATTGATAAAGGAGAAGTTACTGTTTGATTACAGGTACGTCTCAAAAAATTAGAATACTGTGCCACTGTTTTCAGCTTTAAACCTGGGTGTTGGTGGGTTGTGTTGACAAAATAACTGCATCAGCTTTATATTATTTGTTATCTAAACTTGGATTTGGGGTTTATTTCTTAAAATATTTGCGACTGATTGTTTATAACTTATTTTTTACAAATAACCGATTTTTAAACTGGCTATCGATCTTTAAATCTGGTTATTAAAGTGGTTTTAAGTTGTAATGAAAAATAACTCTCTCTTTCCCCTTAACTCAGTGTTGCTTGTCGGTCGAACATGATTTCATTATAAGTTGTTTAAAGTTGCGGCCCAAACATTTTTAAGCACATTTTATGAAACCTTTATAACACTATGCAAGAAGAGATCTTACCTCAGGTCCTTTGTTCCTTCTGCAGTTTGACCGTTCAGCATGGCCATGTCATTGCAATAACATGTTTAACACGGTTTTTACCTTCACGGCTTTTCAGGTGCAACAATGTTGACGAACAAACTTGAACAAGTCAGAAAGTCACTTAGAGACATTCAGCAGACATATTATTTGTAATATTGGGTTAAATATTTAGTGTTCTGGTTCCTCTTTGACTCCTCTGGTCAGAACCGGTTCAGTCCAACTAAATGTGTCGTCTCCATGACTCAGACTGGTTTCTTCAGGTTCTTTCATTACATGCAGCTATTTGACTTGTCCATAGTAGTTTGTTGATTTCTAACTGGGATTGGATGGAACGTCAGCGCCCTCTGCTGGGCCCCTGTTGTCAGTCTGCTGTAATCTCTCTATGTGGTTAGTTGATTGGTAATAAGCTCTGCTGAAATGCTAAATAAGTTTGTTTTTAGTGAGGGTGTACACAACCGCTAAGCTTCTAGTGGATAAACCCTGTGGACACTGACAGCTGTGTTCCAGCAGCTTCTGGTTCATCCAGACCTGCTTTCTGCTGGTTCCTGGTTGACTCTGGACCATCCTGACCAGGTATCAAAAAATTTTGGACCAAATGTGAAGAAAACATGGACTAAAAGTAGACCAAACTGGACTAAATGTGGACCAAACTGGACTAAATGTGGACCAAACTGGACTAAACGTGGACCAAACTGGACTAAAGGTAGACCAAACTGGACTAAATGTGGACCGAACTGGACTAATCATGGACCAAACTGGACTAAAGGTGGACCGAACTGGACTAAACATGGACCGAACTGGACTAATCATGGGCCAAACTGGACTAAAGGTAGACCAAACTGGACTAAACCAAACTGGACTAAATGTGGACCAAACTGGACTAAACGTGGACCAAACTGGACTAAACGTGGACCAAACTGGACTAAATGTGGACCAAACTGGACTAAACGTGGACCAAACTGGACTAAACGTGGACCAAACTGGACTAAAGGTAGACCAAACTGGACTAAATGTGGACCGAACTGGACTAATCATGGACCAAACTGGACTAAAGGTGGACCGAACTGGACTAAACATGGACCGAACTGGACTAATCATGGGCCAAACTGGACTAAAGGTAGACCAAACTGGACTAAACCAAACTGGACTAAATGTGGACCAAACTGGACTAAATGTGGACCAAACCGGACTAAACCAAACTGGACTAAACCAAACAGACCTGCTTTCTGCTGGTTCCTGGTTGACTCTGGACCATCCTGACCAGGTGTCTCTCAGCAGCAGGTGGTAGTTTGTGTTTCCTTCCTGATGGTGGCAGCAACACACCTGGACCATGAACTTTATACTACAAACAGGTGATTCTAGGACCTGAAGCTGCTTTGAAACGGCTCCAAGGGACTTTCTGACTGGTTCTAGTTGATGATTTGCTTCTTCAGATCTTTGCTGAGCTCCTCAGACTTTCCCACTGTAGTGTCTGAGTCTAATGAGTGGATCAGTGGTTCTAGTTAAACTGATCAGAGGAGTCAGCAGCTGTAGTCGACTGTAATAACTCACAAAGAAAGTAAGAGTCCATAACGCTAAGACACTTTCTACAGCACCGAAACTGATAATTCAAGTTTCTACATGTGTATATTTGACTTTGTCGTATTTCCAAAAGACCTATAATAAATCTGTGAAGAAACCAAAATGCATGAAACCTCTAAAAAAACGTAGGAACTATAACAGCCACGACATTTAGAGAAGAGTTAGATGGAATAGTGTCCAGCAGATACAGAAGGCTCCAGCAGAGGACGCATTTTTAATTCTTGGCCGTTAAGTAGGGGGGCACTGTGGAACCAGAAAGCTCCTGTAAGTGTACAAGATGAGGGAACTAAGCATTTGATGCCCTTCATATTTTAATTATTTTGGCCACATATAAAAAAACCCAGTGGTCGATGATTTTAATAGTAGGTTTACTTTAACTGTAAGAGACAGAAGATCCAAAGATGCAAGATTTTACTATTTTTAGAAAATGATGATGTGAACTCATTGGTAGGAGACAAACATGGTGTTCATCAGGGTCTATGTGCTGTGATTGTATTGGCAAAGTTACAAGCTGCTTCCATGTTGTCTTCATGTGTTCAGTTCATTACACAAGACGTTTTTGTTATTTAACCCATCCCAGTATACAAATGTACTATTCATTATATGCATATTTTTCCTTATGTAGACAGTGGTGATCGTATATAGAGTGTTTTAAATGTACAGGTATGTCAAAAATACACATGTGTGAATGTGTTTCTGTTCCATCACAGTGAAATGGGAGGTTCCTCTGTGTGTTGGAGTGAAGCTGGTTGTGACAGTAGAATAAGCTGCATGTGTGTGTGAGAGTGTGTGTGCTGGTTGATGTGACTGGTGTGTTTTCCACCTGTCAGACTGTGTCAGGTCTGATCCAGGTGTGCTTTGATTATGAGTCAGCAGAGATGAGCTGACGTAAAGTGAGGCCACAACACTGAGAGAGCAAGTAGCGGAGCCAGCGGCCTCCAGCAGCAGCAGTGTGTTTGCAGACGGCAGGATAATGTGGTTTTAAAGGGGCGCCGTGGGTCAGAGCTCCCTGCCGTCCCTTCAGATGTGTGGACGAACGTGTCTCCTGGCTGCCAAAGTGGTTTCAGAGGGTTTCAGGTGTATTTTGACACTTTTACAAGAGAAATGTGAGGAAAAAGTCCCGCAGCAGAGCCTCGCTCCGCGGCAGATCGGGCAGGTTTAAAGGCTTCCCGAACAAAGAGCAGGAGAGTACCGGGGTGTATGGAGCCTTGTTACGGAGAGGAGGATGTCCGCTACCGGCCTGCTCCGAGCTGGGCTTTAGTTTGTTCCTCCACGCGTGTATTTTGTCCATTTTAGTGCGAAGAGAAAACACAAGTGAGAGCGTGTCGCCGCTGCAGCGGAGAGCAGGCGGGCGGGTTGAGTCTCCACGGTTCTCATGGTGTGTTTAAGTACCAGTGAGAGCTCGGAGATCTCACCAGTCTGATCGGACATCTCTCTGTGACAGCATCATGGCAGAAGTCGCTCCCGCTGCACCCGCCGCTCCGGCGGCACCGACCAAACCCGCCAAGAAGAAGACCGGCGGAAAGCCCAAGAAGAGGTCCGGACCCGGGGCCGCCGAGCTGATCCTGAAGGCGGTGACCGCTTCCAAGGAACGCAAAGGTGTGTCGTACATGGGCCTGAAGAAGTTCCTGGCCAAGGAGGGCTACGACGTGGAGCACAACTCGGCTCACATTAAACGCGCCGTCAAGTCTATGGTGGCCAAGAAAGTCCTGCAGCAAACCAAAGGAACCGGAGCCTCTGGATCCTTCAGGGCCTGCAAGGCTGAGAAGCCCAACAAGGTGGCGAAGAAACCGGCAGCCAGGAAACCAGCAGCCAAGAAACCGGCAGCCAAGAAAGACGCCGCCGCTAAGAAGGCTAAAACCGCCAGGACGTCCAAACCCAAACCCAGCCCGAAGAAGGCAACAAAGAAGCAGACAGCCAAGAAAAGCCCGGCAAAGAAGACTTCAAGCACCCCGAAGAAGTCCGCGAAGTCAGGCAAGAAGCCGGTTGCAGCTAAGAAGGCAACCAAGCCCGCCGCCAAACCCAAACCCAAACCCCTAAAGGCCAAAAAACCCGCAGCCAAGAAGCCTGCTCCCAAGAAAGCATCCAAGAAGTAAACGTCCAGCTTCACTTCATCCACCAAAGGCTCTTTTAAGAGCCACCCACATGTTCTGACGAGCAGACCTCCTGTTTACCTGTTTACCTGTTTACACAGGTTCATGTGCAGCTCTGACTTTCTGTTGTTCAGCGTTTAGTTAACGGCTGGGAGACCTGAAATAAGCTCAGCTCAAGTTTTTATATTTACATTTATTTTATATTTTAACAGGGAATAAATACTTTTTTATGAAACACATTGATGTGATGTGAAGACTCATTTATGTCTACAAATTTAAAATTAGAACTACATTTTTCTTTGTAATATTTCAACATCACACACACAGTCTACACTCATTATTATACAACAATAACACTACAAAAGTCACTGTATATGTTATATTCTAATTTTAATACAATTCCTATTCTGTGGCCACTTTATATTTAGAAATTACAATGTTTATACCACGTTGTAAATATTGTTTTATTATTTATACTTTATTAAATGCATTAAACTATTAAATACTGTACAAATATATTATATTCTTCATAATTTTCTAGACGTCATGTGAGGGTACAAATATCCATACTGTCATATCTGTTTATGTACAATGTGTATGAGTGTATATGGTCTTTATAATCATTATAATCGTTATTAAACTTTTAAATCTTTTGAATCCGTGTCTTTGTTTTTATCTTTATCTGTCAGTGGTGATGTTTGATTTCTCGACTCCGTCAGCTGCTCTTCCCGCGAACACAGCGGACCAATCAGCATCCCGGTCCTACGCCCACCGAGCAGCTCTCCTGATAGGTCGGTTTGAATTTTCAAATATCTTCAGAGGCTGATTGGATACGGCGCGAGCCAATCAGCGTCCAGATCGTGCCGGCGCCGAGCATAAAAGGAAGCAGCTCCGTCGAGGTTTTTCATATTCTCTTCTGAAGAAGCGAAGAAACTTAAACGATGGCAAGAACCAAGCAGACCGCTCGTAAATCCACCGGAGGAAAGGCTCCCAGGAAGCAGCTGGCCACCAAGGCCGCCCGTAAGAGCGCCCCGGCCACCGGCGGCGTCAAGAAGCCTCACCGTTACAGGCCCGGTACCGTGGCTCTGAGGGAGATCCGCCGCTACCAGAAGTCCACCGAGCTGCTGATCCGCAAGCTGCCCTTCCAGCGCCTGGTCAGGGAGATCGCTCAGGACTTCAAGACCGACCTGCGCTTCCAGAGCTCCGCCGTCATGGCTCTGCAGGAGTCCAGCGAGGCCTACCTGGTGGGTCTGTTCGAGGACACCAACCTGTGCGCCATCCACGCCAAGAGGGTCACCATCATGCCCAAAGACATCCAGCTGGCCCGCCGCATCCGTGGAGAGAGGGCTTAAACCCACTCCCCCTGAACACAACGGCTCTTTTAAGAGCCACCAAGTCCAGCTAAGATGCTCAGATCCTTCATACTATACATATATTAATATACTATCTATTCTACATGTTACCACCACTGCTACCATGAGGAGTAGAATATATGAAAACTAGTAGAACAAAGTCAAGGTAAGAAGCACCAAAACATGAGAATATACTGTATATATACTTTAATTTAGTAGTACAGTCAGTGAAACAAAAAAAATGAAAAATAGATAACACAGTAAAAGCAAAAATACAACACTACTATATACAAATCCCACAACAGGGAACTTTCCTCATTTACAGCAGCTGCAGAAAGCAGAAAAACGGTCTATTATGAAGAAACATTTCAAATATACAATGACATAAGAAAATGTGACACATAATATTGCACATGGTGATATAGACTATACTGCAAAACAACTACATATTTAGTAGTAGAACAAAATTTAACAAATCTGAACTATATGATTGTGATGCAAAAGTGCAGACATGTTATATTATGCATGCATATTAACATAATTCACTTTGTTCTTGTACATGTATAAATATATATATATATATATATATATATGTATAAATTAGTGATAACATCTGTTTTGTTGCTGTACTGTTGTTTCTGACATGCAGAACACCTAACAGGTGAACTTATTAAGCGGTTAATTATAAATTAATTATAGAGTTTATTTGTTGTGTTGATGCAATTCACTTTTATTGGATGTCTGCTATTAACTATAACTATAACAAGCTTTCTTGCAGGGTTAGGATGCAATAGGTTAGGCTATTTTTTAAATGATATAACTATATATATATAGCTATATACTGAATAAATCTTAAATAACGCATTACAAAAATAAATGTGGATAAAACCCTGAATTACATACAAAAAATCATTCAAAAGCATTGGGGATCGTGTTTATGGTTGTATTATAGTACGTTTATTTTAATGCCCTAAAATAGCACAAACTTTTAAAATAATAAAATTAATTAAAATTAAATTAATTAAAATTAAAATAAAAAAAATAAGTGTAATATAACAGCATCAGTATTATTTCTCTCCATAGTAGTTTGTGTGGCTCTTAAAAGAGCCGTTGGGTTTCTGGTTCTGGTCGGGTCCGTTTAGCCTCCGAAGCCGTACAGGGTGCGGCCCTGCCTCTTCAGGGCGTACACCACGTCCATGGCGGTCACCGTCTTCCTCTTGGCGTGCTCGGTGTAGGTGACGGCGTCCCGGATCACGTTCTCCAGGAAGACCTTCAGCACGCCGCGGGTCTCCTCGTAGATCAGGCCGGAGATACGCTTCACTCCGCCACGGCGAGCCAGACGGCGGATGGCGGGCTTGGTGATGCCCTGGATGTTGTCACGGAGGACTTTACGGTGCCGCTTGGCGCCTCCTTTACCGAGTCCTTTCCCTCCTTTGCCTCTTCCGCTCATGTTGTCGGTTGGTTCAGTACAAACTAATGTCTGAGCCGCTCAGAGCAGCCATCTTTAAACTCAGTCAGCGGACGTGATAGAAGACAGGCGGGCTGAGCGCTGCCGCCACTTTTCAAATTAGAGACGTCACATCCGCTCTAGCTTCTCTTCTTCAGCCCTCAACTCTACAGCTTTTCGGTGTTATTTGGTGAAGTAATGCTACGTTGTTGTAATCAATAAGTAAAGCAATATTCCACGAAAAAAAAAAACAACAACAAAGCACCCTTCAACTACTGACAATAGTAATATATAAAAATTTAATAAAATATATATTTTTAGAAAGCACTTAAGTCACTGAAGACACAACTTCACATACCAATATAACAAAACATGTTTACATTTACTTTCTGTACAGTTTGATGGATTAAACTCCTCCAGTTGTTCAGGTGTGTGGCTCTTAAAAGAGCCGTTGTGGTTGCTTCTTCTGTCGGGTGTTTACTTGGCTTTCCCGGCCTTCTCGGTTTTCTTGGGCAGCAGCACCGCCTGGATGTTGGGCAGCACGCCGCCCTGGGCGATGGTGACGCCGCCCAGCAGCTTGTTGAGCTCCTCGTCGTTGCGGACAGCCAGCTGCAGGTGACGGGGGATGATACGGGTCTTCTTGTTGTCTCTGGCGGCGTTCCCGGCCAGCTCCAGGATCTCAGCGGTCAGGTACTCGAGCACCGCCGCCAGGTAGACGGGGGCTCCGCCGCCGATACGGGGAGCGTAGTTGCCCTTCCTCAGGTGTCTGTGGACACGGCCGACGGGGAACTGGAGTCCGGCCCTGGAGGAACGGCTCTTGGACTTGGCCCTGGATTTGGCTCCCTGCTTTCCACGTCCAGACATGTTTCTTGAATCTCTTACAGCGTAGCGAAAGTACAGTATCTTCCGTCAGCGAAGTCTTTCTTATATACATACACGGCAGCCCGGAGCTGCTTGCTGATTGGTCCAGTTGGGCTGCATCGAGCTCGTCCAATCAGAAACAAACATGTAAAGCTGCTGCAGATATTACGCGATTTCCGGCGCTCGGTTTGTTTGGTTTACAAAATAAGGCGTGACGGAAGCGTAAAATAATAGCGGCATCGAAAAACATGTTTATTGTTTATTTTATGAGCACAATACGTTTTAAACTCGAGTCATATTTTGAATCTGATTTCATCAAATCAGTTATAGAAAAAAAAAAAAAACAGAAAAAATAATTTGCCAAATTCAAAAAATACTAAAGTTTCAGGGAGGTTTGTATTCACGGCTTTAAAATTAACATACATGCACATGTGTCAAATTCAGAGTAAGAACACAGGATTTCAAGCATTAGCTGATCACTTAAATGAGCTGTGTAAAAAGTTTGGGACCAGTTTAACAGAGAAGCTACATTTGGTTGTGTCTTCATGATCTTATAAATAAATAAATAATAAAAAAACACTTAAAAATAGACATCTGTCATGTTTTACTGCTAAAGATGGCCAGCCGACTTTCTGAATAAAATAAACTTGATTAAAGATTAAATTTTTGTTGTACAGGTGCTCCAATATGAAATGTAAGTTTCTGATCCAACCAGATACTGAGACGTTTGTTCTGCTAAACCTTTTAGTTCAGGTCTATGAGCACCTGGGAAGTCTGGTTGTGTCATGTCACCTAATTAAAGTAGGTTTAATCTGAAAACTTTGACACTGATCAAGACGGAAACTTGTAGAAACGTATTATCAAGACTGTCTGAGACCCAGTCCGAAAGTAGCCGAAAACCAGGACAGCGGAAAACCAGTCTAAAACCAGTCCCAAACCAGCCTACAGTCAGTTCAGAATCTTAACGCAGCCATAGACCCGTCCAATCCTGGCCTAAAACAGGCCAAAAGTCAGTCCCAAACCTTAACCCAGCATAAAACCAGGCTCAAATCCATCAACAGCCTGTCCAAAACCCCCAAAACATCCTAAAACCAGCCAAAAACCCACCCCAAACCCAAACTCAGAATAAAACCAGCCTACGACCAGTTCAAATCCAGTCCAAAACCCCAAAGCTAGCAGCCTAACAGTTTAAAATCATAACGCAGCCCTAAACCAGTCTAACATTAACCTAAAACCAGTCCAAAACCAGCCTTAAACCAGACCAGCAGCAGTCAAAAAGTCGTCCAAAACCCCAAACCTGCCTACAATCAGTTCAGAGTCTTAACTTAGCCATAGACCCGTCCAATCAGTACAGGTCTATGGTCCCTAAAACAGGCCAAAAGTCAGTCCCAAACCTTAACCCAGCATAAAACCAGCCTAAAATCCGTCAACAACCTCTCCAAAAAACCCCAAAACATCCGAAAACCAGCCTAAAACCAGTTCAAATCCAGTCCAAAACCCCAAACCTAGCGGCCTAACAGTTTAAAACCTTAATGTAGCCCTAAACCAGTCTAACATTAACCTAAAACCAGACCAGCAATGGCTGAAAAGTCATCCAAAACAATCCAAAACCCCAAAGCAGCCTGAAACCAGTCCAAAAGTAGTCACCAACAAGTCCAAGACTCGACAACCAGCCTAAAACCAGGCTGAAATCCATCAACAACCTGTCCAAAACCCAAAAAACATCAAACAATCAGCCTAAAACCTGCCCCCAAACTCAAACAACAAAACAAAACCAGCTTCAGATCCAGTTCAAAACCCCGAACCTAGCAGTTTAACATCTTAACACAGCCCTAAACCAGTTTAATACTAATCTAAACCAACATTAAACCAGACCAGCAGCAGCCAAAGTGTCCTCCAAAACCCCAAACCAGCCGCAAAATAGTCCACAATCAGCCAGAAACCAGTAAAAAAAAACACCCAAACCGTCCTGAAATGTGTCCAAAAGCAGTCAGAAACAAGTCCAAGACTCAAAAACCAGACAGAAATATCATCAAACATCAGCGTGAAGCTCTGAAAGTCTGACTGTGATTCTTTCTCGGTTTAACTAAATACTTCTATTAATTCTGACTTTTTTATTTTACAAACTGCAGATGGTTTAATGCCACATGTTTGGTCTCAGGTCACTTGGTCCAGGTTTTCTCCCAGCAGGATGCAGTGATGGACATAGACATATATACGTAGACGCCGCATTGACTGCTGCTGCCTATTGGAGCCGACGTGCCTACGCGGCGGCCATCTTGGTGCAGTACCACTCGCCCCTACAGTGCATTACGTCTATAGAGGAATGACATGTCTGCACTATAAAAGTGATCATAAATCGATCAGTTGTCAACATGTATTGTTTGCTACAAACGTCAGACATGGAGGACGGACAGGCAGACATAAATAGAACAAAATCAAGCCTGAAAATGTTTAGATCTTTATTCAGAGAATTGCTTGTAGGTATATATTGCATTTTATTATTATCATTGTTGTTGTTGTTGCTATTATAAGTATATTATTAGATCACTAATATTATAATGTTGCTATTATCATTATAATTTTATTATTAGATCACTATTATTATAATTAATATTGTTATTTCACGATCATTTTGTTATTATCACCATTATAATTATTATTGCTACAATCATAATCATGTTATTATTATTATCAATATTATTATAATTCTTATTGCTATTATCATTGTCATTTTATTATTATATCACTATTATTATAATTAATATTGCTATTATCTTTGTCGTTTTATCATTATACTATAATAATAATATTAGCATTTTATTCTTATCATTTAATTATAATAATTATTTCTATTATTACCATCATTTAATTATCATTATTGTTATAATTAGTATGGCTATTATCATTATCATTTTATTATTATCGCTATTATTGTGATTAATATTGCTATTATCATTTTATTATTTGAGTTGGGGGATTGTATTGTACTTGTTTTTTTATGGCCATGGCATCCAGCATCAGTGTCCCCCATCCATATTTAGTCTGGTCTTCCTTGCATCTTCTTCCCATCAACCGAAGTCAGCCACCTTTGTAAAAATTTAAAAAAGAGTAATTTAACCACTTTAACCCTAATAGAAGAAACTAAAGAGAGAAAACAGCATATCTGAAAGCACAACATGTTTCAGAATGCGTTATATGATGTGATGATTGATGTTAGCTTCTAGATTGGTCATTTTCACTGTCACAAACATACTCTGCAGGACTAACGTGGTTAATGTATTTAACAATTAGGCAACATGAAGAATACCGTTGCAGTGGATGGGGATGAGAGGAAGATGTTTAAACTCTCTCCTTCACATTAAGGTTAGATACACAATACATGTACGTATTAAATACATCCAATATCTATCATTAATCTTCTAACTGGTCAATCACTGCACTCTAAGGTCTGTTTTTTCCAGACCAGGGACAGTTTATAGATGGAATAACATTGCATTTTAACCAAAATAAGGTCTCAAATTAGTTCTTTCACTAGTGAGCAGCTGTGCAATATGTGAGATAACGTAAAGTGAGCTGGTTATATTATGGGAGTGGAGAGATTCAGTCCGTCCTGTCGGGATTTATTTCACTATTTAACAACCTGCTCACTTAGTATTACTTCTTACGTACACCTTACCTGTGAAAAGTGATTCCACGGGATCTGGTTTGTGTGTTCTGCTCATTTGAACACCCATAAGCGACACAAAAGTCCGGCATATTTTCCAGTTATGCCGGAAAATATGCCGGCAGTTATGCCGGCATATTTTCATAGTTCTTCTGACATATCTTGTTGATATTTTTGACGCCTGGCGTCGGCATCACACTGATCGCCAGGTCTCTGTCACTGCGGTGACAGTTGTTAGTCAGGTTGTTTATTGTCTCTCCTTCAACTACAGTTTCTACTGACAGGTCTCTGTCAGAAGATTGTCTGCTGACAACGTTAAGTAGAATTTATATTTGGGTAATAAAACCGGCATTTCTAAAACATCAAAGCATCCTGTGTCAAAGCTACATGTGTGCCGTTTGTAACAAATCAAACCGTTTGGAAATCGGTCAAAAATTCAGTGAATAATTCTACTTTAAGATTGTGGAGTACCTCTTACCTCCATAGACTTACATTCACTCCCCCCCTCTGCTAGTCCTGCACCAAGATGGCGGAGCTTTAGGCACGTCCCTCCACAGTCAATGCGGCGTCTACGTATATATGTCTATGGTGATGGAGGCTCAGAGGTCAGAGGTCACAGGCTCCCAGAATCCTCCTGATTGGAGAACACATGTCGGCCATCTTGGATTGTAGCGGGGAAGAAAGATTGATGCGGTGAGCTGCTTTTTAAATGCCTTTAATTCATTTTATCAACGTTTACCGACCGAGCCCTCGTTTAAAGGGAAACCCGGCTGCGGAGGGTTTTAACTCGGAGTCTGTTTGTGGAGGGGAAGCGGAGAAATCCGACTTTTAAACCGGCAGTTCGGTTTCACAGCTTTTTGTTATTGTTTTGGGGAACTAACCGACGGAGCGCTGCAGGCCCGAACCGGACAGAGTGCACCTGCCGCCGGTGTCCGCTCCGCCCGGCTGCCCGCCTGCACCGCCGCCTCCACACCGACCGCACCGGGTCGTTAGATAATCCTGTAAAGGCTTACAAGTTTCTTATTCAGACGTTCTTTGGTTGCTGTTAGCGGAGCAGCTAGCATGGTAGCTAGCCTTAGCTCCTATGCTAACAACCCTGTTTATTCCTATGGAAGGAGTTGTTAGCTTCTTAGCGCTAGTCGGCTAGCACTAGCTGCTGCCACATTTTGCAGCTAACTGGGTAAATCCAGCTAATATCTGTTGTTTGTTTGCGGCCCACAAACACAACACAAAGCGGGATAATCCGGTTTATTAATGTAGGCAGAAAACTAGCGGGCAGCGTTTTGTCGGAATTAACACTCAGATTATCGGAGCTAGCGTTAGCTCGCATGGCTAGCATTAGCCTTTTGCGACAGTGCTGTACCTTTTACCGCTGCTTTGAAACGAGAAGAGGCAAAGGTGCAGGCGGGTGGAGCTGAACATTTAGAAGGTTTTACATCCCGAAACACACAGTAAGAAACGACACACGTGTTTATAAGTTTTAACAAAGATGTAGAGGCTCAGTTAGCTGTTGTTAGCTTCTGTTAGCTGCTCAGGACTGTAGGTGTTCAGCTAACCTGCTTCAGTAAACAGTTGTTTCTGGATGTAACTGTCCACAAAGAATGTGGACCTTCATGTTTAAACCAGAGATGTTGTGATTCTTCAGTCTTGTGCAGTAACTTGTGGTTTATCTTCAGCTCAGACTGTTTGTTCACATGTTGATGGATTCAGCAGCTTCTGGCTTTAGAGAAACTTCAAATGATGAGTTTTCACAATAGAGAAACTGGTTTTGGTAAAAGAGCTGCGTAAATATATCAGTGCTGAAGTAACACCACATCCAAAACCTGAAACAGCAGGAAAAGTAGGGTGGTGTATGTAATACTGGGCTGCTGTGTGTTCGAACTTCTTCATTAAGATCAGTTCTTTGTTTGTCACGTCTCCATCTTGACATGATGCTTAGAAAACATTCAGTCCCTGCAGAGATCAACGCTGCAGCACTTGGATCTACTTTCGCCTGTTCTTCCGGGCTTCATTTTGGTATTTACAAGTGTAAGCGCCTGATTTTTAGCAGATAAAGCAGATATTCGGCAGCAAAACTTTGCTTGTCGCAGATTAAATCAGTCGTCTCAGTTTAGTCTGAAGACGTAGCGCTCTTATTTTATCTCTGGCGTCCACCAGCATGTTGCTCTGTTAATTCTCAGCGTGTTTGTTTGAGTCGTGCTTATTTAAGTTGGGTCACTCGGGCTGTGCAGCTTAAAACGTGTCTTGCAGATGAGGTTTGTGGTGTCTGTAGGTTGGCGTGTCGGCTTTATTTACAAGCTGCTGATGGTCGTGATTTGGATTTGGAGCCACGAACATGAACGTTAATTACTGGAAACGCTGCTCTTTGCTAAACAGCGCTGATAAATTCAAGTATCTGTAGTGACGGCATGAGGTTTAATACATCGTCCAACACTACTGTGATTCAAAATTACTGCCACGTTCACGCTTATTGTTTTGTCAGAAACCCAACAAAGCTCTCACGTTGTCAGTCAAGATCAAGAAAATACTCAGACGATAATCGGAGCGGAAACCTGAGAGTCTGGACGGTTTTAGTTTATAGCAGTTGGTCAATTTTCTGTACCAGAAGACAAACTTTGTAATTTAAACCTTTTCTGAAATTAGAAAGCAGCACTTTTAAGGCTGGAGGGCCGGAGACGTCGTTAACGTGAGTCTGATTTCTGCAGGTGAACGACACAAATGTACAGCTGCAGCTCCAAATCAAATATATTCCTTCCGATGAGTCTTAATGCGGCTGATTATGTGAGATATTTTCACGTCGCTGTGTCCAAACCAAGCTGTAATGTCAGGAAACGTTCCTGATGAGTTTCCTGCAGCATCGTGCCGTTAAAAAATTGAACCGTGGCTCTTTTTAAAACGTCTTCAGGGTCTCCATCTTTCTTTTATCTGCTGATGGCGCTAACGCTAATCAGAAACAACGCAATGAGGTAACATCTGGCTGCGGCTCCAAGTGGAAATGATGCTAAACGTATGACAGACTTTGGGCCTCAGGGAGAAGCTGCTGGTCTGAGCAGCAAAAGAGGAATCCCACAGAACATATGGGGTTGTTTTTCAGCTTTTCTTTTAACTTTATTTAACTGGGTTCACATGCTGACCGACTCGGATGCAGGAACGACTTGGGGAACATTTACGCATCAGTGAGGAAGCGTCGCGAATCGAATCTGTAGCCGAAACGCTGCAGGTGTGATCAGGAGGATTTGCTTCAGCTGTCTCCAGGCTGTTTCTCCGTCTGACTGTTTCACTCCTGTGTTTTGTTCTGTTTTCCCTCCAGGTGACACGCGGCATGTTTGGTGCTAACCGGAAGAAGTTTATGGAGGGAGGCTTAGAGAGCGACTACGCCGACGACTCCAGCCTCTACTACAGCCAGCAGTCCATGTTCCCTCCTCACCGGCCCGACAAAGACGTGAGTTGGCGTCCGAACATAAGTCCTCAAATACAAACCCGCTAGTAGTCTGTCGTTTTATAGACTTAAAAAGCTTTCGTCTCTCAATAATTTGGCACCAAACTGCTGGATTCCATCAGATAAAATAGCACCAGATGGATTAAAAGTCATGAGATAAACAGATGTGACTTGAGTTTACTGCAGATTTGTTCATTTTACTTTAATCTGAGGGGAAGAAAAAAGATCTGTGTGCAAAAGTTGTTCAATTTCTGTCTTTTTTTTTTTAGTTTTTAATGTAAAACCAACCAAAACACATCTGTAGCACCAAAAGATGCATTAAAATATCTGGTCGGATTCATAATCTTGTGCATTTAGACTTTAATCAGTTAGTTTCTCATTTAAATATCTATATTGTCACTTCTATTGTTTTACACCGAGACGAAGTTCCTCCACAGCTGCTGGTGCTGCGATGATATTTGACATATTTGGCTTGTTTAGCCTTAAAAAAATCTATTAATACGTCATATTTTTTGGGAATAAGCGCCGAGAAATATCAAGTTTTGCATCAAAAGAATGAAGAGCTAAAAAATAAACTGTTTTTTTTATGATTAGTTTGTTTATTTTCCTCATTTCTTTGACCAGAAACAGTGAAAGAAATTCAAAATTTGGTGCTCGTTGTTGTTGTGGATCATTGTGAACTGAATATTTTAGGTTTTTTGGACTTCTGGTGAAAGAAAACAAGAAATTTGAAGATGCCGCCTTTCAAACTATTAAATCAGATCAACATTGATCAGTAATTAACGTTTTCATTGGTTTCACGTCGTTACTCTGAGATAAACATCAACGGCAGCTGCTTGTTTTCCCCCTCGGCTGAGTGGTTTTCTGGCAGGTGAAGGATTTCTTTGTGCGTGGTTTCTGTTGGTGTGCAGCTGCAAACTGAAGTGTGGGTGTGTTTCCTCTGCCTTCAGATGCTGGCGTCTTCCTCTGCTTCGTCAACGGGTCAACTGTCACAGCTGGGAGCCAGTTTATATGGACCGCAGAGTGAGAAAACACACCGACTCACCTCTGCACTTTGATTTCTTAGCGTTCACACTTTCCTACACTGTTCAGCGCAAAGTTCTCTGCTTTATTCTGTCAGTTAAGTTTCATTTGAGGCTCAGAGTGAACCAAAAGTTAAACTCCAGTCTCTTTTTATTATTAACGAATCAGTTCTGAATCCAATCCTGACACCAAAAATCCAAACTGAGTTGTGAGGTTTTTACAGACTAGTTCCACTCATACCCCTTTTCCACTGAGCTGGTTCCAGGTCTAGTTCAGATCCAGATCCTGACTTAGCTCCACTTCTTTGTGTTTCCTCCACCTAAGCACCGACTCCAGGTTCTATAAACTGGAGCTCAGCAAGCACCAACTCTTTGCTGGTCCAGAGCTAAGCACCGAGTACGTCAGGGGCTGGGGGCGGGGTTATGGTGACCAACCATCAACGGTGGAAAGGGACACACAAGCGCTAATTAGTGTCCTTGTTCTCCAGGACGTCCCTGGTCCCATCACACATGTATTGGAATGACTCCCGGGACACACGGAAGTTTAGCACAAACTGTTGACCTGAAATCCGCTACAGTTGTGTCCCACCAGTAGCGTGATCACGGATGTGTCCAGGCAACAGGAGGACCTCCGCCTCACAATCAGCCTTAAGACCATCTATAGAGATAAACATAGATATTATCATCAACTTACTGCGTTGGTTTAACTGCTATGTAATGGATGCTAGTGTAGTGGTTTTATGGTGACCCAATGGCTCCAACTTGACTCAAAGCAAACAGGTTCTTAGGAGGAACCAGATTAGAACCAAGTAAGCACCAGAACTAGAACCTAGAAGGATGGAAGGAAGGAAGGAAGGATGGAAAGAAGGAAAGAAGGGAATGAAGAAAGGAGGGAAGAAAGAAGGAGAGAGGGAGGGGAAAAGGAAGGGAGGAAGGAAGGAAGGAAGGGGAAAGAAGGAAGAATGGAATCAAAGAAGGAGGGAATCAAGAAAGGAAAGAGGGAAGGAAGGAAGGAATGAAGGAGAGAAGAAGGGGGGGAAGGAAAAAAGGAAGCAAGGGGAAGGAAGGAGGGAGGGAATGAAGAAAGGAGGGAAGGAAGGAAAGAAAGAAAGAAGGAAGGAGAGAGGGAGGGAGGGAAGGAAGAATGGAAAGAAGGAAGCAAGGGGAAGGAGGGAAGGAAGGAAGGAAGGAAGGAAGGAAAGAAGGAAGCAAGGGGAAGGAAGGAAGGAGGGAAGGAAGGAAGGAAAGAAAGAAGGAAGCAAGGAGAATGAAGGAAGGAGGGAAGAAAGGAAGGAAAGTGGGAGGGAAGGAAGGAAGGATGGAAGGAGAGAAGAAGGGAGGGAAGGAAAAAAGGAAGCAAGGGGAAGGAAGGAGGGAGGGAATGAAGAAAGGAGGGAAGGAAGGAAGGAAAGAAAGAAAGAAGGAAGGAAAGAGGGAGGGAAGGAAGAATGGAAAGAAGGAAGCAAGGGGAAGGAGGGAAGGAAGGAAGGAAGGAAAGTGGAAGGGAAGAAAGGAAGGATGGAAAGAAGGAAGGAGAGAGGGAGGGAGGAAAGGAAGAGAGACAGCAAGGGGAAGAAAGGAAGGAAGGGAGGAGGGAGAGAAGGAGGGAGGGAAAGGAGGGAGCGTTGACCTTCTTGTGTTTAACTGCTATGTAATGGATGCTAGCGTAGTGGTTTTACGGTGACCCAATGGCTCCAATTTGGAACCAGATTAGAACCAGAACTAGGACCTGGTTCTTCTTGGTGGAGGAGGGGTACCAGAGACCAACTTTCACTACATTTCTGGTGTTTTTATCGTTTTGATCCGTCGTCTTGCTTCGCTGTTTTCCGGTTCTGATCTCGTTCCCTCCGTCGCTGCAGGTGCCCTGGGTTTCCCCATGCGGGGGATGAACAGCAGCGCGGCGCCTCAGTTAAGTCGAAGTGGGCTGAACCAGTCGGCCGGTCAACTGTCGAGTCACAGCAACACACCCAATGCCGGCACAATGCACACACCTCCGTCGCCGAGCAGGTAAACCTCCACACCTGTTGGTGGAGCTTTGAGCTGCAGTTTGTCTCCAAAATGTCCTGTATAAATAAAATACGTTGCTATCAGCAGCATCAGTAAGAATGTAAACACCAGACTAAGCCTGACTTTAGTGTTCCGGTTCCTCGGCGAGTCTTCATCCTGGTTCCTCTCTACAGAGGGATCCTGCCGATGAGCAGCCGGAGCGTCCTGAACCACAGCCAGCAGGTCGGCGGTCCGACCGGCCAGGCGGGAGGGATGGGAGGCGGGGTGGGAGGCGAGAGGGTGGGCGGCGGAGGAGGGAGGAGCGGCAGCATGGGGAGCCCCAGCCGGTCGTCGCCGAGCATCATCGGGATGCCGAAACAGCAGCAGGGACGGCAGCCATTCACCATCAACAGGTACGGCTCCGAACGAACACCTTGGATTAACGAAGCTCACCTGTAGGGGAGGAAACGAGACGCTAACGGGAGCTGAAACTGAGTCTGTTGCTTCCAGCTGTTTAGGAGTATTTCCTCTGAGTTTATTACATACCTGCAGCATCAAACAGCAGCAGTAACTACATGAACCGGGCTGTTATCCTGACTCTTTAAACCCTTTCTGACCTTTTCTAGCAGCATCCAAACGTGTCGAAAATGGACAAAATATTCACAATGCACAGGTTTGACTGTGTCGATGTCTCACCAGAGGGATTTAGGGAAGGATTTTCCCACATTTCGGCACCAATACTCGTCCAAAAACACCACAGACGGCTAAAACTGTTGAGCTACAAGTTGAAATAATGAATAAAAACAGACACAAACGTATTAAATTAATGATATTCATGGATAATGGATGTAATCAGGGTCAAGATGCTAACAGGAGCTGAAGCTGAGTCTGTTGCTTCCAGCTGTTTAGGAGTATTTCCTCTGAGTTTATTAAATATAAATCAATAAATCACACTGTTGGTTGTCTGGACTGATTGATGAGCTGCTAACCTACAGTAATATACACTATAATAATTACTTGACTTATTTAAAAGCTCAGTTTTAGGCTTTACAGTATTATACGTGGAAAAAGCAAAAAAGTGAATTAAATTGAATTTTATGTGTTAAAAAGTCACATTACTTCAGTGCTGGAGCAGTAAAAGTGTCTTTCAGTTGAACTTTCATGTTGAAAAGTAAAAATGAAATGAAACACTGCACCGGTGTTGGTGTTCTGTGGTTCCTCCTTCTGGTTTTGTTCTGAATCTTGTAGCTGAGGCCACGTTCCTCACCTCCTCTGACGCATGTTTTAATTATAAACTGGCTTTATTTAACACAGAGAACAGAAAAAGTAAAGGAAATGTTATAAAATTGACATTCTTTTTGCTGTTTAAGGCCGATTAGTAGAACTCTGCGGAACAAAATGAGCTAAAAGTGCTCCTCTGTTCTTGTAAATCCATCAAGGCTGACTGTCCATCCAGTTTGTATGATGCTGTGATTATTTATAAATCCTAGATGTTGCAGTAAATAAAACAACAAACCACCTGATGTCCTGTAAATGTGGAATTAGAAGTACAATAATGTCTTGTGTCTAGTCTTTGTTGTCTTATATCTAGTTTTTCTTGTCTTGTGTCTCGTCTTTCTTATGTCTAGTCTGTCTCGTCTTCTGTCTAGTCTTTCTTGTCTTATGTGTAGTTTTTCTTGTATTATATCTAGTCTTTCTTGTCTTGTGTCTAGTCTTTGTTGTCTTATATCTAGTTTTTCTCGTCTTGTGTCTAGTCTTTGTTGTCTTATATCTAGTTTTTCTTGTCTTGTGTCCAGTCTTTGTTGTCTTATATCTAGTCTTTCTCGTCTTGTGTCTAGTCTTTGTTGTCTTATATCTAGTTTTTCTCGTCTTGTGTCTAGTCTTTCTTATGTCTAGTCTTTCTTGTCTTATGTGTAGTTTTTCTTGTCTTATATCTAGTCTTTCTTGTCTTGTGTCCAGTCTTTGTTGTCTTATAACTAGTCTGTCTCGTCTTGTGTCTAGTCTTTGTTGTCTTATATCTAGTCTGTCTCGTCTTGTGTCTAGTCTTTGTTGTCTTGTGTCTAGTCTTTGTTGTCTTGTGTCTAGTCTTTGTTGTCTTATGTCTAGTCTTTGTTGTCTTATATCTAGTCTTTGTTGTCTTATATCTAGTCTGTCTCGTCTTGTGTCTAGTCTTTGTTGTCTTGTGTCTAGTCTTTGTTGTCTTGTGTCTAGTCTTTGTTGTCTTATAACTAGTCTGTCTCGTCTTGTGTCTAGTCTTTCTTGTCTTATGTCTAGTTTTTTTTGTCTTGTGTCTAGTCTTTCTTGTCTTGTGTCTAGTCTTTCTTGTCTTATATCTAGTTTTTCTCGTCTTATATCTAGTCTTTCTTGTCTTGTGTCTAGTCTTTGTTGTCTTATATCTAGTTTTTCTCGTCTTGTGTCTAGTCTTTCTTATGTCTAGTCTTTCTTGTCTTATGTGTAGTTTTTCTTGTCTTATATCTAGTCTTTCTTGTCTTGTGTCTAGTCTTTGTTGTCTTATAACTAGTCTGTCTCGTCTTGTGTCTAGTCTTTGTTGTCTTATATCTAGTCTGTCTCGTCTTGTGTCTAGTCTTTGTTGTCTTGTGTCTAGTCTTTGTTGTCTTGTGTCTAGTCTTTGTTGTCTTATGTCTAGTCTTTGTTGTCTTATGTCTAGTCTTTGTTGTCTTATAACTAGTCTGTCTCGTCTTGTGTCTAGTCTTTTTTGTCTTGTGTCTAGTCTTTGTTGTCTTGTGTCTAGTCTTTGTTGTCTTATGTCTAGTCTTTGTTGTCTTATGTCTAGTCTTTGTTGTCTTATAACTAGTCTGTCTCGTCTTGTGTCTAGTCTTTGTTGTCTTGTGTCCAGTCTTTGTTGTCTTATAACTAGTCTGTCTCGTCTTGTGTCTAGTCTTTCTTGTCTTGTGTCTAGTCTTTTTTGTCTTATGTCTAGTCTTTCTTGTCTTGTGTCTAGTTTTTTTGTCTTGTGTCTAGTCTTGTCTTGTATTTAGTCTTTGTTGTCTTGTGTCTAGTCTTTCTTGTCTTATGTCTAGTTTTTCTTGTCTTATGTGTAGTTTTTTAATTTAAATATAAAACGGCTGCTGTAAATCTACATTTGCTGTTAGATGACTATTATTTTCAGCGTCGCCGTGCAGCTGTCCGTCCCACATCCCCGTCTGATTTAATTTCACTTCCTGTTTTGAGGTTTTAAGGTGTTGTGTGTCTGCTTGTGTGTCAGCATGTCAGGGTTCGGGGTCAACAGGAATCCAGGCTACAACATGAACAACTCGCTCTCCAACAACATCTTCAATGGCACAGGTAAAAGCTGAACCGGCGTCGTTGAAATGAAACCCAAAGCTGTCGTTTTGTGTTGCGCAGCAGCTGAACGTGTCGTGCTTCTTTCTGCAGACGGCAGTGAGAATGTGACCGGCTTGGATCTGTCAGATTTCCCGGCGTTAGCTGACAGGAGTCGGAGGGACGGCGGTTCGAATCCAACCCCGCTGCTCAACCCGCTGGCCGGTCGGGCTCCTTACGGTAACACAAAGACAGTATGCGCGTTGAGGCGCTTTGTTCCCGACTCGTTTTAACTCACTGTGGCTCGTTTTTCACTGCAATGTAAAGACCTGCAGCTCTGTGGAAACAGAACAAGCATGAAGAAGGAGAGAACTCAGGAATGTCTTCTGTCAGTAGGATAGAGTTGGAATCTATTTAAAGAGACTTAATGAAACTGAAGTGAGCATTTATGTCTATAGACGTTACTAACTAGGGGTGTAACGGTACACAGAAGTCACGGTTCGGTACAGTTGAGGGGAAAAAACTGCTCATAATTAATCCAAAACATTTGTTCATTCATAGTTGGTTGGTTTTTCCTCACAGCGGGGCTAGATGGTGCTGTGTAGCGACTGCAGCTAACACCGCAACCAACAACAAACTTCTTCTTCTTCTTCTACGTTTATTTCATTCACAAAAACAAATACAACATAATGCATAAAAATACATATACAACAAAAACATCTGAACGAAAGGGTGGCAGAAGGAAGTAAGAAACTTATAAAGTCTGCCCCCTATCAACATAAAATCATTGACAAGTCGTTGTCAAATTACGCTGTTAAACACAGCCATCTTTCAAGAGATTCAGCAAATCCACAAAGTATTTTTTCTGCTACAGAGCAGTGTCATATTTTTTTAATAACAAAGCTTTTAGACTTTTCTTAAATATAAAAATGGAATTGGAAGTTTTCATTTTATCATCTAGATTGTTCCACAGTCTGACCCCTTGGATTGAGATGCATCTTTCCTTTGGTTTTGTTCTAAACTCTGATATTGAAAAAACTTCTGTTCCTCTTAATTTATATCTATTTTCTCTCTTTTTGAATCTGTTTAGTAAGTTGTCTGGTAATAATTTTTGGTGGGCTTTATACATAGTTTTGAGTAGATTATATTCCACCAATTCATTAAATTTTAGTGTTTCTAGTTGTATAAATATTGGATTTGTATGGGCCCTGTACCCACTTCCATTTATGACTCGAATAGCGCGTTTCTGCAAACCGTCACAACTTTCAAGTAATAGCCGCGAATTTGAAGATGAAAAAGACACGAGGACGTCTCAGAGGCGCCGGTGGGAGAGTCAGAAGAACGAGAGGAGCCAACTGAGGCTACGTTCAGACTGCAGGATAAAGTGACCCAGTCCGATTCCCCCCCATGTGACCTGGATCTGATCTTTTCATGACAGTCTGAACAACACAGATCTGATTTTTTCAAATGGCCACTTGGATATGTGGTCCTAAATCCGATACGTATCTGATCTTCTGCAATGTGACTTCTGTCTGAACGTCCAGGTCGCATTTATCCGACCGACACGTCACTGATACATGACAAACGTCTCTATTCTGGTTCAAGTAGGAACAAAAACAACGACCATGGTGGACGATAATGTGGAGTCCAGTCAGTGGAGGTTTGGGAGTTCATTAATATTTGGGGGGACAGCTCTAGTCGGGACAAACTCCTGGAGTCTTATCAGAACTGGGCGGTTTTTGAAAACACTTCCAAAAAAATGGCCGAGCAGTGGCTATAAACGGTCCTGAATCCAGTGTCAAAGAAAAACAAAGAGCCTCCAAGCCAAATACAAGGAGGCTAAAGACTCAAACGAACGACGTGGATGTGTTGCCGGTCCACTTTACCAAGAGCTGGACCACATTTTGGGAGACAAGCGAAGTCTTCAGCCGATAGAACTGCTGGATAGTGGCTTTACCGTGTGCGGGACACTTTTGGGTCGCATGAAATTCACACAGGAGATCACATACAAGCCGCTCTTAATTGGAAATGTGAACGAACTCGCAAAAAAATCCGAATTGAGCTTTAAGCCCTGCAGTCTGAACGTAGCCTTACTGAGGAAGTCCCCGTCCTAAAGCCGTTGGGTAGCCTCTCAGATCGTTAGTCGCTGGAGTGAAGGTGGATGGAGTAATTCCTGGGAATGTCGGTGTAGAGTAAAGCCGACGCTGCTGTCCTGACCTTTACCAGCTGACTGACTGTCCCTGGTGTTGTGGACACCGGTGTGAAGACTGTAAATATTATCACTACTAGGTTGTTTCATGGCGCTAAGAGACGCTGTTCACTTGGATTACCCAACCCAGAACCCAGAACCCAGAATGGACTTCTGAACTGTCGTTTAGTTGTCTGGATTAGACTGAACTGTGTGGAGGGGAACCAGGCTGGACTCTTTAATTTACTGGACTGAACTCAACGGCAATCGCCATACAGGAGGATTGTGTACGGGGCGGGTAACCATGAGTGAAAGAAAAGTTCTTGTTATCATGAAAAACGGCCAAGGAGTCTTAAATTCTGCCGGGGTATGTGAACTTATGAGCACAGCTGTGAATATTGAACTGCTTTTTAATGCTTCCACAGCCTCTACAAACCCTGCAGAACATTTTTATCTTCTTTCTACTGTTTCCTGCCACTTTGATCTTTAGGAAGCTGGTGGCTCTTTTATTATTAATTTAAATGTAAGGATCTGAAATGATGTCCTGATGGAGGTTTGCTCTGTGGGTTTTGTCACTGTGATGCTGCTGGTGTGTTCCTGTGCTTCACTGTCGTCGTCTCATTGGTCTGTTTCCCCAGTTGGCATGGTAACCAAGCCGTCCAGTGAGCAGTCTCAGGACTTCTCCATCCACAACGAAGACTTCCCAGCTCTCCCTGGGCCCAACTACCAAACGAAAGACCCCACCAGCACCAACGAAGACAGCAAAACGGTGTGGGACCACGTCTTCTTCTCCACTGGTTTTTCTCCTTCTGCAACGTCTGCTAATCTTTTCTCCTCCTTTTCCCGTCCAATCAGAATCTGAACTCTTCAGGGAAGCCCACCTCCAACTCAGACGGTCCAAAGTTCCCCGGCGATAAGAGCTCAGCGCCCAGCAACAACAACCAGCAGAAGAAAGGGATTCAGGTGCTTCCTGACGGTGAGAAACACACAATCGCAGACGGATAGCATCGTATCAGCCAAAATATAAGATTGAACCTTCTGGAAGTTAGATTTGAAAATGTGTGTCTTATATTTGAGGTCAGTTTTGAATGGAGAAAGTGGCGTTTTAACACTTGTCTCCAGAGAGTGTTGCATTATGGGTTGTTTGCAGCATCAGTGTCGCTATGCTAGCGTTTGGTTTAGCCGAAAGGAGTGTCTCAAGGTTCTGTTTTGCTAAAGTGAAGTAAAGACAGATGAAAATGAGAGTCTCTAGAAGTCATTAGCAAAGAGGAAGTCTTTTAAACGATCAACAAATCCAGATTTTACAGATTAACTGGTCAAAAAAAACAAATACAGAGTGGAAAATAGCTTTATAAGGATACCAAAACTGTTGCTTCGATATGATTCCTGCCTGAATATAACGATAAAATACTGGACTGACTGTTTGTATCGCAGAGGTAGTCAATCCTGGACCTCGAGGGCCCCCATCCAGCATGTTTTAGATGTTTCCCTCTTCCAACACACCTGGTTCAAATGATCAGGGTTGGCTACCCCTACCTAGCTTCTATACTAATGATTCACAGTTTTAGCGAGACTTTTTTCTCTTAGTATTGATGGAATCTCATACCCCTTCTCCACTGAGCTGGTTCCAGGTCTAGTCCAGAGCCAGAGCCTGACTTAGCTCCACTTCTTTGTGTTTCCACCACCTAAGCACCGACTCCGGGTTCTATAAACTGGAGCTCAGCAAGCACCAACTCTTTGCTGGTCCAGAGCTAAGCACCGAGTACGTCAGGGGCTGGGGGCGGGGTTATGGTGACCAACCATCAACGGTGGAAAGGGACACACAAGCGCTAATTAGTGTCCTTGTTCTCCAGGACGTCCCTGGTCCCATCACACATGTATTGGAATGACTCCCGGGACACACGGAAGTTTAGCACAAACTGTTGACCTGAAATCCGCTACAGTTGTGTCCCACCAGTAGCGTGATCACGGATGTGTCCAGGCAACAGGAGGACCTCCGCCTCACAATCAGCCTTAAGACCATCTATAGAGATAAACATAGATATTATCATCAACTTACTGCGTTTGTTTAACTGCTATGTAATGGATGCTAGCATAGTGGTTTTATGGTGACCCAATGGCTCCAACTTGACTCCTTGTCAATGGAAAATCAAACAGGTTCTTAGGAGGAACCAGATTAGAACCAAGTAAGCACCAGAACTAGGACCTGGTTCTTCTTGGTGGAGAAGGGGTGTCAGGGAAACTTTCCCGACAGGACGAGTTTGTTTTCTTTTGGCAAAGGGAGGTGGTGGATGCTGGCGAATAGTTGTCTTGATTTGCACGACCTACTTTAACGTTGATGTAAAGATTCCTGATATTTGTTAGATATTTTAGTCTGCAAATACATTCATTTTGTCGCCAGTCTCCTCGTGGAAGTTGTCGGATTTCACTGCTATAAACTGGTCGAACTAAAACCCTCACTTGTAGACAGACACTAAAATTTACACAGGTTCCCTAAACGCCTCACATATGAGCCACTGCAGCAAAAACTAGTTGGAAAATGGTGAAATGTGTCGTTCTGAAGTCGGATTCGAAGCTGAAGCTGAGTGATTTTATTGACACGGGCTGTTTTTCTACAAGCAGAGCACCAAAATCATGATCGCGGTGAGTTTTAGTTAATTATTCAGCCTCAGTACTGCGTCAGCCGTTACGATTTAATGTATTTCCTCTTTACTGGATCAGTCGGTCATCATCAGGTGCATCTGAGTCGGACGTCCCCCTCTCACCAGCGTTCATTTTCTTTTTTTAAATAATTATCCTCATGCTAGCAGCTCCAGTCAATGGGGAGCTATTTCCAGCAGCTAAAGCTAATCCAGTAGCTTCCCAGCCGGACCGGAGAGGCACAACTTTAACTCTCACACTCTTTAAAAGATCCTCAGTCGTTCAGTCTGCATCCCGGAGTCGACGTCGCATTTCTGAACCGCTGTGTTTCTGCAGGGCGTGTCACCAACATCCCCGTCGGCATGGTAACGGACCAGTTCGGGATGATCGGCCTGCTGACGTTCATCCGGGCGGCGGAGACGGATCCCGGCATGGTCCACCTGGCGCTGGGCTCCGACCTCACGACGCTCGGCCTCAACCTCAACTCACCCGAGTACGAAACAAACCACACAGGCCAGAGTTTAGTTTGAATAATGAGTTTATTTTAATTAAATCTGAGTTAATTGGTTCTTGTTCCTGGTAATTGTGCAGATTTCTCATTAAACCTGTGAACATAGGGCGGCATATAACCATTTATTTTCATTATAAATTAAATTTCCAATCATTTTTCCTTCTTTTACTGAATTGTTTAGTCTTTGACGTGTTTCCTGGAGCTCAAAGTGACGTCTTCAGATGTTCACGTCCGTTATTTTTACCCAAATTAAAAGAAAACAACCCCAACGATTTAAAGTTTACAACAACATCTGACAGAAAATGTTTAGCAGCTGCATTCTGAGCCTTTTTCTTTTCATTTTTATAATGTTTTTTGTAAAATATTTGTTCTTTCTTTGCTCCCAAGAACATATTTGGTGTTTTTTTTTTTTCAAATTAAAAGTCCACAACCCCAAAGATGTAACGTTTACAGTAATATCTGATCAAAGCAGCTGCAGTTGGAGAACGTTTGGCATTTTCACTTCAGGAAACGACTGGAAATATAAATCTAAAGAGGCTTTAAGTTGTTTTTTTCACAGTTTACCGTTTGTTTTGGTTCTGTTTACGATCAGCTTCAGTCACAGGAATCGACTTTGACAGCAGAAGCGACAAAACATGAACTAAAATATTTAAATATCATTAGAAATATATAAGTGGAGCACTGAGGGCATCTTAAGGTAAGAGACGAGACTAAACTTTATTAAACCCAAAGGTAATTCTCAACGACGTGATAAATACAGATCCTAGAAAGTAGAATAAGATAAACGTACGGCACATTACTGAGGTGAAATAAGTCAACTATAAAGTAACTGATGTAACATCACACATGTAAACATACATGTAAAAGTTCAACAACACTGACAGAAAGATTAAAACATCACAGTGTTGAAAATGAATAAATGACATTAAATAAAATATAATATGATCATAGGATACTTACATAACGTCACTCCAAAGATACAACTTCTGTTTCTAGACTTCTCCAGCTTGAGCAGTTGAACTGGAACAAAATGAAACTCAGTCACTTCTTCTTCATCTCCTTCTCCTTCTTCTACCTCTTCTCCTCCTTCTTCTTCTCCTCCTTCTTCTCCTTCTTCCTCTTGTTCTTCTTCTTATTATTCTACTTCTCCTCCTCCTTCTTCTTCTCCTCCTTCTTCTCCTTTTCTTCCTCTTGTTCTTCTCCTTCTACCTCTTCTCCTCATTCTTCTTCTCCTCCTTCTCCTTCCTCTTGTTCTCCTTCTCCTTCTTCTACCTCTTCTCATTCTTCTCCTCCTTCTTCTCCTTCTTCTCCTCCTTCTTCTTCTCCTTCTCCTCCTTCTTCTTCTCCTTCTTCTACCTCTTCTCCTCCTTCTCCTTCTTCCTCTTGTTCTCCTTCTCCTTATTCTACCTCTTCTCCTCATTCTTCTTCTCCTTCTCCTCCTTCTCCTTCTCCTCCTTCTTGTCCTTCTTCTTCCTCTTGTTCTCCTTCTCCTTCTTCTCCTCCTTCTTCTCCTTCTTTCTCTTGTTCTCCTCCTTCTACCTCTTCTCCTTCTTCTACCTCTTCTCCTCCTTCTCCTTCTTCCTCTTGTTCTCCTTCTTCTTCTCCTTCTACCTCTTCTCCTCATTCTTCTTCTTCTTCCTCTTGTTCTCCTTCTTCTTATTATTCTTCTACTTCTCCTCCTTCTTCTTCTCCTTCTTCTCCTCCTTCTTCTCCTTCTTCTTCCTCTTGTTCTCCTTCTCCTTCTACCTCTTCTCCTCATTCTTCTTCTCCTTCTTCTTCTCCTCCTTCTCCTTCTTCCTCTTGTTCTCCTTCTCCTTCTTCTACCTCTTCTCATTCTTCTCCTTCTTCTTCTCCATCTTCTTCTCCTTCTTCTTCTCCTTCTTCTTATTCTCCTCCTTCTTCTTCATAGTAAAGGCAGTAAATTATTCCAACTCTTCCTTTTATCTCTGAATGATTTTGAGTGCTTTTTTTTTGTCTCCTTCAGGAACCTGTATCCTAAGTTTGCGTCTCCGTGGGCGTCGGCTCCGTGTCGACCGCAGGATATAGGTGAGCATTTTATTCTGAAATGTATTTTACTCTGAAAATCTGAGACGTGAACATTCGTGAGGCGAACACAGACACAACCCTGGTAGTCAAATAATCATATTAAACTGGATCTGGTGGTCGGCATTCGATCTCTGGTGCAAAGTTTTGCGTCTACAGTCTCCCCAGATTGATCCATTCTGTTTTTATTTTACCGAAATGACGCATTAAAAACTGACTATGGAGAATCTGGGAGTAATTTACGCTTCTGTTTTGAGTTTTTCTGCCCTGAAGTGGCCAAAATGTATTAAAACGTCTTTAAGGAGGCGCGTTTTCTCCTGATACAACCTCCTTTTGTTTCCTAAACTGCTTGTTCTTCCTCTTCCTGCAGACTTTCATGTTCCCTCAGAGTATTTAACCAACATCCACATAAGGGATAAGGTAAGAACGGTGCTTTTCACTCTATTTACGACAGAGTTAAAGCGATTTGACGCTGCTTTTTGTGGTTGAATCCTGCCATAAACATGCATTAATTTATGCTAATGCCACCGTTAACCTCCGCTGTTTTCTCCGTGCAGCTAGCAGCTATCAAGTTGTCTCGATACGGTGAAGACCTGCTGTTTTATCTCTACTATATGAACGGGGGAGACTTACTACAACTCCTGGCTGCTGTAGAACTGTAAGAGGAACATTTGGTGGTTTTTGAATGAATCATACTGTTTTTGTGGCGTCCAACAGCTCAGTTTGAAGGTTTCGCTCTCGGTTTTCTCATGTAGCCCCTAAACACGGTTCGCAAACCCTACAGCGATACATCGTCGTCCCTCCTCGTGCAATATGAGTTTCAATACGCTGGCGACAAACATCCATACTTTAATTAATATAATAAGGCGCTCTAAACCCTCCACATTCCCCTGCCAGCTGCCTTTTCCCCAGCGTCACTACTTAATGTCTCCACATGGTGGCGTTTATCACATGAATCGGCCCAACAACAGTTAGTACGGGTATAATGGAGGACAGCAACGCTACCGTAAGAGACGCCCCATCCATGTTTAAGTCCAAAGTGTGGATCCATTTGGGCTTTCATTGAGGGAACAACCAAGCTGGACAAAGACTATGACATATGCAAGAAGTGCCTCGCCAAAGTAAAGCACACAGGAAACACCACCAACATGCAAACCCACCTGCAACACCTCCATCCTGAACTCCTTTAGAGGAAGTGGCTGATGCAGCAACGTTTCAAGTCAGGCATTAATGACTTGAAACGTTGCTGCATCAATCCAGTCCACTTTATTTGTACGGCACATTTAAACAACTTGAAACGTCTCCCTGTACAGAGATGAATAAAAACAAAAAAACAAACATTTCCATGTAACAACTAGCAATGAATAATCAAATACGTGCATAAATCTGAAACAATGCTATAAATAAAGCGATAAAATCAAACAGATAAATATCATAAAATAAATAAAAGACGTAGTTAAAAGTAGTAAAATAAATAAAAGACATCATGAAAAACACCGGCGGTATGTGGCAGCAGCTAGCGGGACCAGGCTAACCCAAAAGGCAGAGGTACTGTGGGTTCTCCATGCTGCTGTGAGGCACAGTTCATTTAAATCTAACGAAGACATAAGGGGCGTCTTTGCTGCTGTGTTCTCCAATTCCCAGCTTTCCAAGTCGTTCACCTGTGGGGAAAATAAAACGGCACACATCGCTAAATATGGCATCGCTTCATTCGTCAAGAAGGAGCATCACGCAGCGTCAGTGAGAAGACAAACACTATCATGTTTGACGAGAGCACGAACAAAACTACAAAAATTCACGTTGCAGTTCTTCATGACTGTGTCGAGAAGTTTTCACATAATGCAACTTGTGTATGTTACGTTGGCTCTATTCTGCATCACAATGGGAAAAAAAAATTAAAAATAGAAAGAAAATGCCAACTGTGAGCTTTGATTGTGTTTACAATAAAATAAATGGATTATTTTCTACCCCAGAAATTGTTAGGACATTTTTGGGTGTTAAATTATATTTGTTGAGGTCTTAAAAATGTCTTAAAAAGCATTAAATTTGACTTTTATAATGGTGCAAGAACCCTGGATGCTTCACGACAGTAGAGTAAAGCTGAGGCGGCGGCGGTATCACTGTATCGTGATCGTATCGTGAGGTACCCCATAATTCCCACCCCTAGTTATAATAAGATAAATTATGATTATATACAGTTTCCAGCAATGTTAAGTTGTAGGTTTAGTTCTTTTTTCTGAAAGATCACAAGTTTGTCAGCTGGAACACCAACATTTGCTTCCTTTTCTTTAAGTGTTACATGTCTTTTAACGGGCTAACGCAACAAATATCTTACAAAATTTAAAGTTGGCGTCTAATGTTTGTGTAATTTTAACCCGATTCAGCATCTTTACTGTCTAAAAAGGTGGAAATTTGTCTTCAGCTTCACCACCAACGACAAAACATAAAAGCAAACAGCTGTAAAAACATCCGTGTCGCTGCCTCCAGGTTTAACAGGGACTGGCGGTACCATAAAGAGGAGCGGGTTTGGATCACCAGAGCTCCGGGGATGGAGCCGACGCTGAAGACCAACGCCTACGAGAGAGGGACCTACTACTTCTTCGACTGCCTCAACTGGAGGAAAGTGGCCAAGGTGAGAAAACAAACTCTAAAACCTTAGTTAAATATGTCAGCAACAAGAAAACGAATCTGATATAACAAGAAAAACCTGGAGAGGAGTTGCCTTGCTTGAATTAAAGATGAATTTATGAATTAGATGGATAAAACTGCAGAAGTTCTTAAGTGTTTACATCTTCTCTAACTTGCTTTAAGCCTTTTTTTCCATCTTTATTCCCAAATAAGGAGCTTTAGACAGCCCTTTAATGATGTTTTAATGTTAAAAATGAGCTAAATGTCTTTCTTCTTGGTTATTTTGCGCCTCTTTGTGGTGATTTTTTTGCCATTTTCTTATAGTAGTTTGCATTCCTGTCTTCTGTGCGTCCCTTTCCGGTTGTTTCCTTTTAGTTTGTGGTCGTTTTTAATGTCTTCGTCGTATATCCGGTTGTCTGGTTGGTTTATTTGTTCACAGGAGGAGCAGAAACATCTAAAATCCTGTGTTTATTGCAGTTTAACTCGTCTTCCTACATGTGATTTTACTGACATTCGAGAATTTCGACTGAATTAAATTTGAGAGGCCGTTCAGAACCTGCCTGAGATTTCTCACGTTTTTATGTTTCCGTCACCGTCGTGGAAATCCAGCAATGTTTGTGGGCACATCTGTGGTGTTCTGGAAACAGGAGCTGCTAATGGATAATTCTGCTGCTTTTAATGGCACCAATCTGACGCCGTATTAAGTCACTGGATGTAAATTTGACCTCATAAAGCTCATTTCAGGTGGCGTTTTCCTCAGCATCTTCACTACAGAGAAAGAAAAAACCTCTGAGCAGCAACCTAAACACTGAAAACCATACATTTTGTGCAGTAAAACAGGCCTGTTGGCTTCTTTTGATGGATAATTGTTGACAACATTCGCCGTCCAACAGGGACTTTCGTGCATATTTTCATTTTCCAAACATGGCCGATCGTCTACATTGAGCTCTCAAAGGTGGACATAAAGCTTTGTTTATTCATCAATGACCTGTATGATTCTTACATGTATCTTATCTGCTTGTCAAATCTTATTTTACTGCAGTTTCGGGACCAAAACAACTTGTGAATGCGCTTTAGGAAAGATCTGTTTCGCAGGACTCTGATGCTCGAAGTTTATTCGTGCTTCACCTGTTGGACGCCGTCTTTTTTCATCAGTTTAAATCTGACGACAAAGTCATCCTGTTTTGATTTCTGTGGTGTTTTCTTTTTCGAGGAAATAGCCGCTGCAATTCCTACTGTCCAAATGAAGTGGTTTTTAGTATTCAGTATCTCTATTTAATTTGTTGTAGATCAGCTGTAGTACCCGTTTGTTCCACCAGGTGGAGACCGGAGGAGGCGTCACTCAGACTACAGGCAGAGAGCATTGTGGGAGTTTAGCTAGCAACGGGCACCATGACAAAGACTCCTGTGGTCGTTAATGACCTCGGGCCAGAGCGCTTAAACTGAGGATGAGCTGTAGTTACCCAGGGCAGCATTACTATAACAGAGTGGCTAATATGACTGAGCCGTATATTGACAAGATGTTACATGTCTGTATAACATTTACCAAGCAACAGAAAAAGAAGAAGGTCATGCATGTCAGTCAACGTATCGTAGATTAGGGTGGAGCCTCTTACTGTTTAATACTGTAGAGACCGGACGAGGCGGCACTGAGACTGCAGACAGTTAATGTTGGCAAGTGGAGAGCATTGTGGGACTTTAGCTAGCAACGGGCACCATGACAAAGCCTAATGTGGTCGTTAATGACCTCCAACACAATTGTGACTGTTTTAAAGTAACACAAACAAACAAACCAGTGTTTTTTGTCCCCGATAGAATAACATTGAGGTGCAACAGACCATTCTACACTACAGAATGTTAGCTTAGCATTCATGTTAGCTAACAAGCGGTTCCCAAACAGGCCTGAGCGTTCGTATTTTCCACCATTTTCACACTCAGAAATGCAAAACTGTTATTTTTGTTTGATTTTTCACTTTAAATTTGATCTTCGGTGACCTGCCCTCTTGTTTTTCAGGAGTTTCATCTGGAATACGACAAACTAGAAGAGCGACCTCATGTTCCCTCCACCTTCAACTACAATCCTGCCCAGCAGGCCTTCTGATTGGCTGTCCCTCCTCCTCCTGCCTGCCTGCCATTGGCCCTCCTGGCTCATCAATCACCACCTGTCTAGGTTTATTCCATCTCCACACACTCAGATCAATCAGGCCCGAAAGGACTCGGGACGGAGGCGGCGTCCTGCCTCCTGCTCCCCGACAGACTTTATCATTTTAACTTTTTCTGACTTTTGTTTGTTCTTTACCTCATTTTTTTTATTTTATCCCCCTTTTCTCTTCCATGAGTTTGGTTTAAGCAGTTCAACACACAGACACACAACCAGCTTGTAAATAAGTGTCCATCTGATCGAGTGATCCACGTTTCTATTCAGTCTTAAGAATCGACTATTTTTGTCTAGAGAAGCTTTTAAAAGGAGAAACCAGATTTTAACGCAGGAATCAATCACCTGTCAGGATGGATAATTATTTCGCTCTGTGTCGCACTTAAACTCCAAATATTTATCGTCACTTTTACCAGGTGTTTCTTCCAGCATTACAGGTCAGAGCACACACATCAGACAGTCAGGAGACGAAATGCAATGTACATTGTAGCACTATTTCATAATAAAAGAAGGAAAAAGATGCTTTTTTTTTTTTTTTTTTTTTTGGAGGTTCGTTGATGTTGCTTGGTAAAACCTGAAGCAGCGGGTTTAATTTTGGGTTCCGAGCAGCTAAAAACAAACTCAGAGCTCAGACGAGTCGCTGTTAGTGGGGCCTGTTTGGGATTTTGTGTTCTGTTGATGCTTTTATCCAGACTGACTTCTTATTGTCAACAAATCACACCTGCAGACCCGAAACCACAAGATCTGTTTGTTATCTTAATTAGTGGTTTGGTGGGAAAAAGCCGATCGAATGATGTTTAGTTTCGTCCGCAGCCCAAAGATATCCAGTTTGCTGTCATACACCCCTTTTCCACCAAGAAGAACCAGGTCTTAGTTCTGGTTCTTAGTTGGTTCTAATCTGGTTCCTCCTAATAACCTGTTTTGAGTCCAGTTGGAGCCATTGGGTCACCATAAAACCACTACGCTAGCATCCATTACATAGCAGTTAAACAAACGCAGTAAGTTGATGATAATATCTATGTTTATCTCTATAGATGGTCTTAAGGCTGATTGTGAGGCGGAGGTCCTCCTGTTGCCTGGACACATCCGTGATCACGCTACTGGTGGGACACAACTGTAGCGGATTTCAGGTCAACAGTTTGTGCTAAACTTCCGTGTGTCCCGGGAGTCATTCCAATACATGTGTGATGGGACCAGGGACGTCCTGGAGAACAAGGACACTAATTAGCGCTTGTGTGTCCCTTTCCACCGTTGATGGTTGGTCACCATAACCCCGCCCCCAGCCCCTGACGTACAGGTCAGTCAGGTTCTGGCTCCGAACTAGACCTGGAACCAGCTCTGTGGGAAAGGGGTAATAGAGGAGGAAAGAAACCAGGAAATATTCACATTTAAGCAGCTGAAGCCACAAAATTTTTACATTTCCTTCTTTAAAAATTACCAAAACTGATGAATTGATCAGTAAAATAGTTAGTGATCTTTGCAACTTAATGCTAAAAATGCATTTTTTTAAACATTTTTCAAATATATTGAATTTTTCCGCATGAAAAGCGAACAGACAAGCAGGAGGTAGTTTGTTGTTCATTTTCAGCGGCAGATTAATTCACTTTATTGGTACTCTAGTGCAGCAATTTACGACTTTTTTGGCTAATAAATACGGCAAAAACTACTTTCAATCGTCACCGCTTCTGCTCAGAACTAGATTTTTGAAAATATTCGAAAAGATTTAGCAGTAGAGCAGCGATCCCCAACCACCACAGAAAGAATAAAAAACGTTTTGTTTTATTTCCGGCGGAGTCCGCGGGGTGTTTTATTTTGAAAAATGACTAGATCGTCTTCCCGCCACTTACGTCTGTGCTAGTTTCACGCCAAAATTAATGAAAACAACAAAGTCTCCGGAGAGCTTCTTTGAAAAGAGGGAGAGACTCGGAAAAGTAAAAACACATTTAGCAAAAAAAAGTAATTCTATTCATTTAGGACACTTTTTTAATTAAGAAAAAGGTTGAATTAAAAAAAAGTTGCAACCTTTTTTGCACTCCGGACCGGTTTCAAGCTTGAAACTGGGGCCTGCCAAGAAGCATCCCCTCATGATGCTGCCACCACCGTGCTTCACGTGATGATGCTGCCACCACCGTGCTTCACGTCATGATGCTGCCACCACCATGCTTCACATCATGATGCTGCCACCACCATGCTTCAAGTCATGATGCTGCCACCACCGTGCTTCACGTCATGATGCTGCCACCTCCATGCTTCACATCATGATGCTGCCACCACCATGCTTCAAGTCATGATGCTGCCACCACCGTGCTTCACGTCATGATGCTGCCACCACCATGCTTCACATCATGATGCTGCCACCACCGTGCTTCAAGTAATGATGCTGCCACCACCGTGCTTCACGTCATGATGCTGCCACCTCCATGCTTCACATCATGATGCTGCCACCACCATGCTTCAAGTCATGATGCTGCCACCACCGTGCTTCACATCATGATGCTGCCACCACTGTGCTTCACGTCATGATGCTGCCACCTCCATGCTTCACATCATGATGCTGCCACCACCATGTTTCAAGTCATGATGCTGCCACCACCATGCTTCCCATCATGATGCTGCCACCTCCATGCTTCACATCATGATGCTGCCACCACCATGCTTCAAGTCATGATGCTGCCACCACCGTGCTTCACGTCACAATGCTGCCACCACCGTGCTTCACGTCATGATGCTGCCACCACCATGCTTCAATTCATCAGACGGGTCATTGCACTTGATGACAGGTCCGCGGTGCAAAAAAGGTCGCTGATATTCTTTGACCTGTTTTCTGAGAGTTATACTGACTTCTAAGGCTGGTCGATTTGTTGGCAATAAGAAAAACTCAATAAAACCACACATGCATCTTTAAATTCAACAAATCAACAGTAACATTTAGCTGAAGGTTGCAGAATACGATTTGTTTTCCCTCCGTTGTGCTAAAGTACGAAGCATCTTTCGCTCTGTCTCAGCTTCCATCCACTGCTTTTCATCTGTTCTGTTGTTGTTTTAACGTTACAGCTCCCACTCTCTGTCACCTTTTAATATTTAATCCCCTTTTTTATCATTTGTACTCCCACATTTATTACTCAGTGTGTATTTTCAACCTGGTACCGGTCATAACTAATCAGAATGTTTCTCTTCCTTGCCGAGATTCAGATGTTCTTACTGCTAAACGGGAAGCTAGAGCCAGAAGCTAGTTAGCATAGCTTAGCGTAAAGACTGGAAGCAAAGGGGAACCGTTAGCCTGGTTCTGTCCAAACATCCGTGACGCTCCGTGATTTAAAAAGTTGCATCTTTTTTTTTTTGTTTAATCTGCACAAAACCAAAGTGTAAAAACCACAAATTAGCATTTAACGATGGGTTCTGTGACCAACAAGTTGTGTTTACACTTCGGTGCAGCTTGAACTTGATCTAACATTCTAATCAGGGAGTTTCACAGGCGTCTTTTTATGCTAAGCTAAGCTAATTGGCAACATTTTACTCATGTAACTGAATGTGGCTCTCGGCAAGAAAGCAAAATATGTTCTCCAAACCTTTCCTTTGAGCTCCACCAAAAGACCAAAATCAACCAAAACAGTCTTTTATTTTGATGTTTAATTTATTGTTTTTTTTTTTTTTAATTTGTCACCTTATTTTGAAATCCCCCTCCAGGAGGCACCAATGCACAGTTATGTATATATATGTATCCGGGTTGAATATATATACATAAACACGAGGCAGTATTTTTAAGAAAAAGCTCGAAAACAAAAAAAGAGAAAAATTCGCCCCAAACGAGGAGCCCCTCCCTCCTCTGCTGGCCGATGCAATACTGAGACCCTCCCGTTGCCGCGGAAACCGGAGACTGTTTCCGGGGAGACCGCGGCCCTCCGACTCCGCCCGCCGCCACAGCGACCGACCGACCGACCGACCACCTTCCAGCTACAACCGCCGTCGCCGCGTCGGTTTGCCGCGACCACATGGGGCCAGCAGCAACGCCAAGGACACGCCCACAGACCGTGTGACCTGTCTGAGACGATCTGATTGGAGGATGAGGACTGAGGCACTTGGCCGTAGGCTGTTTTATTAAATATGGCAGCTAGTGTTTTAATAGGAAAAAGAATAAAATAAATATTCTGGTAATGAAACTGAACCCCGGCTCCTGACTGTTTCCATTTCATTTCATTCATTTATGTTTTTGTGCAAAAAGCTGTTTTTGTTTTTCAGGTCTGAGCAGCTGCTGAAGACAATTCCTGCCTCATGATTGTCTCTTTGAAAGGCAGCGTTTACCCGGTAACCGATCGCAGTGGTAATTTCAGGATAATTGGGTTAATTTGAATTAAAAACACACACAAAAAAGCAGCTAATAATGTTGTTAAAGCTGAAAATATTCAACAAATTGTGAATTAAATGGGGAAAAATGCTAATTTAAGAGCCTTTTATTGTGAAATCTGTATTTAACTTGTCAATTCTTACATGTGTGTGTATTTTATACCTGGTTTAAGCCTGTAAATATTTTTGTTTAACTCACTTAATCCCAAATAATTGTAACAGGAGATTTAACAGTGATTTTATGCTCAAAATTAAGTGTTTTTCTGGTTATTTCTCCTTTTTCTTATAGCATTTTTGCATTTGTCTCCTTGTTTTTTGTGTCTTTTTATCATTTGGAGTTAACTTTAATATCTCTGTGGTGGCTTTGTTTCTTTTTGTGATTGTTTTACGACTATTTTCTATCAGTTTGTGTCAATTTCTGGTCATTTTGTGGTTGTTTAGCGTCTGTTTGTTTAGATTTTTGAATATACTTTAGGTAGTTTTGCAGCTCTGTGCTCACGTATTGTCGTTTTGTATTGATTTTGCGTCCTACTCCTGATGTTTTTCACCACTTGCAGGTCATTTTGCGTCTTTTCTTGGCGATTTTTGCATCTATTTCTGCTCCTCTGGTTGTTTTGTCTCCATTTGTGATGTTTTTGCGTCTCTTTTTCTTAGTTTTAGTCTCTTTCTGGTCTTTTTCTGTTATTTTTGTGGTTGTTTAGCTTCTTTTTGTTGCTGTTTATACCTCTGCTAGCTCTTTGTGTTGCTTTTTCTTGAGGTGATTCTGCATTTCTGCGGACATGCTGCTCATTTTGTTTAGCTTAGTGGTTGTTTTTGATCTTTAATAATGTGTTTTGGGTTGTTTTGCAGATTTTTGTGGTGATTTTTCAGTTATTTCTGGTTCTTTGTGGTCGTTTTGCATCTTTTTCAGCTCGTATTGAGTCTCTGTGGTCGTTTTCTCTTAGCTGTCATAATCTTTTCATACTTTTCTCTTGTTTTTGATTTGTGTCTTTCTAACGCACCACTTTTTCCACCTCCATCTGATGGATAAATGGTTGAATTCGCCATGTTTTCCCCTTTAAACTGCATTTCTCACAAGCTTTAATCGTACCTCGATCTTTTTGCAGCTCGGTTTAAACACGAGAACCAGAAGGATGCATCGTTTTGTTGAACCAGCTTTGTTTTTGTGTCGCTCCGTCACTTCTGGATGTCTTCAGGTTGTAGATGCTGTTTGAGTGTTTGTCCACAGGAGGGCGCCACAAGTCAACACAAGCTCTACAGGCAGCAGGTAAAATACACCCAACGTGAACATCTGCAGTAAATAAAGTTATAAAACATCGATAACTTCGTGTATAAGTTACCAATAATAACAACAAATACTGATATATTTGGCATTTATAGATTCTCAGTCAGTTCGTGTCGACTCAGATCAAATTCAAGAAACATGTCACATGTTGTTACGTGTCTTTTTTCCATTTTCAGGCCCAGTAAATATTCATTCTGGTCATTTTGGACAGATTTCAAGTCATTTTGGCCAATTCTTTACCACATTTTGGCAAACTTTTTAGCCATTTTGGACAATTTTGAGTCATTTTAGACAAACTAGCTATAAACTACAACTTGGTGCTGCCACATATCAGATTCTACCGATCTTAGAGCCTCAAAATTTGGTAAAATGTCAAATGAAGTCTCTATTTTTAGTAGGAAATATGGATCCATCCATTTATATAGACTTACAGGAACTTTCTGGGGCCACAACACCATCCTTGATTGACAATTTTGCACATTTTTTCCATTTTTAGGGTTAATAATTATTCATTATGGTCATTTTGAACAGATTTCAAGCCATTTTTGTCAATCTTACCTGTATTTTGGCAAAATTTTGAGTCATTTTTGACAGGTTTCAAGCCAAACTAGCTAAAAACTACAACTCTGCCTTGCCACATATCAAATTTTATTGTTGTTAGAGCCTCACAATTTGGTAAAATGTCAAATGAAGACTCTATTTTTAGTGGGAAATATGGAACCATCCATTTATATAGACTTACAGGAACTTTCTGGGGCCACAACACCATCCTTGATTGACAATTTTGCACCTTTTTTCCATTTTCAGGGCCAATAATTATTCATTATGGCCATTTTGGACAGGTTTCAAGCCATTTTTGTCAATCTTATACGTATTTTGGCAACTTTTGACATCATTTTGGACAGTTTAAAGTCATTTTAGACAGGTTTCAAGCCAAACTAGCTGAAAACTACAACTCTGCCTTGCCACATATTCAATTTTATTGATGTTAGAGCCTCAACAGTTGGTGGAATGTTGAATAAAGTCTCTATTTTTAGTAGGAAATATGGATCCATCCATTTATATAGACTTACAGGAACTTTCTGGGGCCACAAAACCATCCTTGATTGAGAATTTTGCACCTTTTTCCATTTTCAGGGCCAATAATTATTCATTATGGCCATTTTCTGACAGATTTCAAGCCATTTTTGTCAATGTTTACCATATTTTGGCAAACTTTGAGGTCATTTTGAACGATTTGGAGTGATTTTGGACAATTTTGAGTCATTTCGACAGGCTTCAGGCCAAACTAGCGGCTGGAAACTCTTCTGTCTGAGTTCTCACCACATTTAAAGGTCCAACAGCAATGAAATGTGGTGAGAACTCAGACAGAAGAGTTTCCAGCCGCTAGTTTGGACAACTTCACAGGTTGTTTTGGGGGTGAAAATATATATAAAAAATCAGATCTGAAAGCATAAAACTCTCAAAATCCAACTGAAATATTTGCGTTTTGTGTCCTGAACACCGTGTTTTTGTGCTTTTTTGCTTTGTTCGTCAACTAATCCGTTAATTATTCGACTTTTCGTTGCAGCTTCTTCTCTGCAGCGGCTGAATGTGTGAAGGAAAACGAAGGTAAACAAACAAACAAACAAACAAACAACGGGAGCTGCAGAGCTTGTGGAAGGTGAAGCAGTAGAAGACTTAATGAGGCGATAGAAACGGGTTTTTACTGCAGCAGGAGGAGATTAAAACCGAAGAAGAAAGAAAGTCAAAGGAAGTGACGAGAAAGTAGAATCATCGTTTCACTTTTAGTTGTTCTGCCGTCGATCAGTTGTTTGAAACGAGATGAGAAACGACTCCTCAGCAGCAGCAGGAATGATGATTAAATTAGAAACGTATGTTCATGTGGTGGAGACGATGAACCCGATGCTGCTCGATGTTTGAAGGAATCTAATGTCGTGTTTTTACACGTCGTTATGGTCGTTTCACTTTGTGTTTCGGCCATTTTGAGTCTTGTTGAGGTCATTTTGTGTGTCTTGATGAACATTTTGTGCGTATTTGTGGTCATTTTGTGTCTTTTTTGCCATTATTTGTGGTTATTTTGTCTAATTTTGGTCTTTCTGTGTCTTACTGTGGTGTTTTTGCATCTTTATGTGGTCATTGTGTGTCTGTATTGTCGTTTTCTGTCTCTTTGTGGTCATTTCACGTTGCGTTTTGAGTCTTGTTGAGGTCATTTTATGGCTGTATTTGATCATTTTGCATCTGTTTGTGTTGTTTTTTCATCTTCATTTGGCCGTTGTTTGTCTCTTTGTGAGCTGTTATGAACATTTAGTGTCTCTCTGTGGTCGTTTCACTTTGCATTTTGGCTGTTTTGGGTCTTGTTGAGGTATTTTGCATCTGTTTGTGATGTTTTTGCATCTTTATGTCACCGTTGTGAGTCTATTTGTGGGTATTTATGAACATTTTGTGCGTATTTGTGGTCATTGTGTGTCTTTTTATGCCATTATTTGTGGTTGTTTTGTCTAGTTTTGTTCTTGCTGTGTCCTACTGTGGTGTTTTTGTATCTTTATGTAGCTGTTGTGAGTCTCTTAGTGGGTATTTATGAACATTTAGCGTCTCTTTGTGCTTATTTTGCTTTGCATTTTGCCCATATTGAGTCTTGTTGAGGTCATTTTGCATCTGTTTGTGTGACTTGCTGCATTTTGTGCCTCTTTATACTTGTTTTATATCATTTTATGTCTCTTTGACCACATTGGGTCATTTTGTGTCTCTTTGTGGTTGTTTCACTTTGCGTTCTGGCCATTTTGAGTCTTGTTGAGGTCATTTTGCGTCTGTTTGTGGTGTTCTTGCATTTTTAAGTGACTGTTGTGAGTCTGTTTGTGGGTATTTATGAACATATAGCATCTCTTTGTGGTCATTTTGTGTCTCTTTTTGCCATTATTTGTGCTTGTTTTGTCTAATTTCAGTCCTTCTGTGTCTTATTGTGGTGTTTTTTCATCTTCATGTGGCCGTTGTGAGTCTCTTAGTGGGTATTTATGAACATTATGTGTCTCTCTGTGGTCATTTTGTGTCTATTTGTGGTCATTTTACTTTGTTTTGGCCGTTTTGAGTCCTGTTGAGGTCATTTTGTGTCTGTTTGTGGTGTTTTTGAATCTTTTGTGGCTGTTGTGAGTCTCTTTGTGGGTATTTATGAACATTTAGAGTCTATTTATGGTAATTTTGTTTTGCATTTTGCACATTTTGAGTCTTGTTGAGGTCATTTTGCATCTGTTTGTGTTGTTTTTGCATCTTTATCTGGCCGTTGTGAGTCTTTTTGTGGGTATTTATGAACATTTAGCGTCTCTTTGTGGTCATTTTGTGGCTATTTTTGCCATTATTTGTGCTTGTTTTGGCTAATTTCAGTCCTTCTGTGTCTTATTGTGGTGTGTTTGCATCTTTATGTAGCTGCTGTGAGTCTCTTAGTGGGTATTTATGAACATTATGTCTCTTTGTGGTCATTTTACTTTGCTTTTTGGACATATTGAGTCTTAATGAGGTCATTTTGTATCTGTTGGTGTGACTTGCTGCTTTTTGTGCCTCTTTATGGTTGTTTTGCGTCTCTTTGTGATCATTTATTGTCTCTTTTTGCTTTTCTTTGTGGTTGTTTTCTCTAATTTCAGTCCTCCTGTGATCTACTGTGGTGTTTTTGCATCTTCATGTGGCCGTTGTGAGTCTCTTTGTGGGTTTTTGTGAACATTTAGTGTCTCTTTGTGTCATTTTTCTGTGAATATTATAATTTTGCACATATTTGCCGTTGTTAGACAGATATCATCCAGTATTTTCATGAACTCTATGTGCGATTATAAAACTACGCTGTTAAACTGAGTTTAAATCAGCGAAGAAAACATCATTTCCACACATTTATTTTATTTTAACGTATATTTTCGGCCTCTTGCTGCCAGATTTGTGCTTTTCTCAGGGACGTATTTGACGACATCAGATCAATCTGCTGCTTCGTGTCACGACTAAACGTTGCATGACGGTAGCGTGTTCTGTTAAACCTCCATCAGTCGTGTTCTTTTTCTTTAAAGCTTCACTTTTCCGTCTCGCTGGTTCAGAAACAGACGATTCCGTCCTGTTGATTCGTGGATTTCCGGCCAAATGTTCCCCTCCAGCCTCTCCGCCGACTCCGGTTCTGTGTTTTCACGACAGCAGGAGCAAATATTGTCCCTCCTGCCCGGTTTTATTCGTTTCCCTCAGTCAAATCCGTCCTCTGAGGATGCCAACTGTCTGAGCAGGCTGCCGTCCTGCTCGCTTCCACTTCCTCCGACGCTCAGGGTGACTTCAGGCCCGACGGTGAAACTAGTTAAAGTGATATCCGGCTGCTTCCCGCCCTGCAGGAACATGTGGCCCCTCCGCCGATGTCCGTTATCATTTGTAATCTCTTGATCTGCGGAGATGATAATAATCCTGCCACATGCCTCCCTGATTACCGACGCTGAGGCTTTATTCTGCTCCACGTTTATGCAACGGATAAAACCCGGCGAGCTGCGGGTCGAAGGCGGGTTAAGAGCCGCTTCGGTTAACCGTTTCCCACATCCACCGTCCGGCCTCGGTACAAAGACGTGAAGCGCCGATCAGATTTACCAGGAAGCTGCTGTAAAAAAGTGATTTAGGTCAGAACTTTCAGAATAAAACTGCTGTTTAACAACAAACACAAGGGAGCTGTGTGTTTATGGGGGACTACTTTCAGCGGCGGATTAATTCACATGTTGTGTTCTGTAGGTCAGTGTGTGTCTGTGGTGGTCATGTGACTCCAACTGTTTGTTGTTGTTGTTGTTGTGTGTCTCTTAGTGGTCATTTTGCATCTTGAAGTGGTTGTTTTGTGTTTGTTTATACTCATTTGTGTCTTTGCGGGTCTTTTTGCATTTCCTTGAGCTTGTTTTGTGTCTCTTTGTGTCATTTTGTGTGTTTTGTGTCTCTTTTTGCATTTCTTTGTTGTTGTTTTGTCTAGTTTTGTTCTTTCTGTGTCCCATTGTGGTGTTTTTACGTCTTTATGTGGCTGTTGTGTGTCTCTTTGTGTCTTTTTGTGGTCATTTTGTGAGTCTTTATGAACTTTTTTTGTCTCTTTATGAACATTTTGAGTCTCTCTGTGGACATTTTGTGAGTCTTTACAAACATTTTGTGAGTCTTTATGGTCATTTTGTGAGTCTTTATGGTCATTTTGTGAGTCTTTACAAACATTTTGTGTGTTTTTTTGGTCATTTTGTGTGTTTTTTTGGTCATTTTGTGAGTCTTTATGGTCATTTTGTGAGTCTTTATGGTCATTTTGTGTGTCTTTGTGGTCATTTTGTGAGTCTTTATGAACATTTTGTGAGTCTTTACAAACATTTTGTGAGTCTTTGTGGTCATTCTGTGCCTCTTTTTGCATTTCTTTCTGGTTGTTTTGTCTAATTTTGGTCCTTCTGTGTCCTATTGTGGTGTTTTTACGGCTTTATGTGGCTGTTGTTTGTCTTTTTGTGGTCATTTTGTGGTCATTTTGTGAGTCTTTATGAACAGTTTTTGTCTCTTTATGAACATTTTGTGTGTCTGTGATTGTTTCCTGTCTCTTTGTGGTCACTTTTTTTTGTCTCTTTATGAACATTTTGAGTCTCTTTATGGTCATTTTGTGAGTCTTTATGGTCATTTTGTGAGTCTTTGTGGTCATTTTGTGCCTCTTTTTGCATTTCTTTGTGGTTGTTTTGTCTAGTTTTGGTCCTTCTGTGTCCTATTGTGGTGTTTTTACGTCTTTATGTGGCCGTTGTGAGTCTCTTTATGAGTTTTTATGAATGTTTTGCATCTCTTTATTGTCATTTTGTGTCTCTTTGTCCTCATTTTACTTTGTGTTTCAGTCATTTTGCATATGTTTTTGTGACTCGCTGCATTTTGCGCCTCTTTATGAACATTTTGTGAGTCTTTGTGTGTCTTTGTGGTCATTGTGTGCCTCTTTTTGCATTTGTTTGTGGTTGTTTTGAGTCTAGTTTTGATTTTTCTGCGTCCTATTTTGGTGTTTTTGCATCTTTATGTGGCCGTTGTGAGTCTCTTTGTGAGTTTTTATGAACGTTTTGCATCTCTTTATTGTCATTTTTTGTCTCTTTGTCCTCATTTTACTTTGTGTTTCAGTCATATTGAGTCTTGTTGAGGTCATTTTGCATCTGTTTTTGTGACTCACTGCATTTTGCGCCTCTTTATGAACATTTTGTGAGTCTTTGTGGTCATTTTGCATCTCTTTGGGGTCATTGTGTGTCTCTTTTTGCATTTCTTTGTGGTTGTTTTGTGTAATTTTAGTCTTTCTGTGTTTCATTGTGGTGTTTTTGCATCTTTCTGTTTTTGTATTGTGTCCAGTTGTGTTCATTTTGTGCCTCTTTATCAACATTTTGTGTCTCTTTTTGCATTTCTTTGTGGCTGTTTTGTCCAGTTTTGTTCTTTCTGTGTCTTAATGTGGTGTTTTTGCATCTTTATGTGGCCGTTGTGAGTCTCTTTGTGGGTTGGTTTGAACATTTTGTGTCACTTTGTGTGTCTTTGTAGGTTGTTATAAACATTTTGCGTCTCTTTGTGGCTCTTTTGTGTTTCTTTATGTCATTTTGTGTCATTTTGGTCTTTCTTCATTTCTTCGTGGTGCTTTTGCATCATGTTTGTGGTTGTTTTGTGTTTATTTTTAGTCAGTTTGTGTCTTTGTGGTTGTTTTTAAGTCTAGTTTTGGTCTTTATGCATCCTTATGAGATCCTTTTGTGTCTCTTTGTGTTCGTTCAGTCTAAAGATCTTCCATCATATATGACAAACAAATCCTGAGATCGTCAAATTCGAAAAGCAGGAACCAGAAAATGGTTAATAAATTGAGTTTTTGTTTCAGCTGTGAAGCCAAACCCTAAATAAAGATAAAACAGACGGACCAACAGAACCCAACCAGCTCCGGCATTAACACTGTGTTATCGTGGTTTTTATTTTTACCCTCTTCCAGCCGGCCGAGAGACAGAAATCAATACGCCTCAGTCAGATCATCGATCATCTGATCCTCAGGGATCTTTAACAGACATCAAACTGTTGGTTCACTCAGACGAGATGAAATCAAACCGCAGAGACGTCAACAACAACAACAACAACAACAACAACATCGTTCTTCAGTGGATTCAGTCTGTCGCCGACTCCAGGACAGACCTGGGTTTGAAGTGGTTTCAGACTGGTTTTAAGGTGGTTTGAGGTCGGATCTGAACTGGTTTCATACTTTGATCTGGACTAATTATAGACTCGGGTTGTACCTTGTCTTAGGCTGGTTTTAGACCAACTTTAGACTGGGTTCAGACTTGATCCTGGAGTTGGTTTTAGACCAGCTTTAAGACTTTTGTAGACTTGGTTTCAAGATTGGTTTTGGACTGACTTTGGACTAGTTTTACACTTGGTTTTAGACTTGGTTTTCGAGTCTTTTTAAATTGGTATTGGACTGGTTTTAAACTTTGTTGAGGACTGGTCTTGGACTTGGTTTTGGAGTCTTTTTAGACAGGTTTGGACTTGTTCGTGGAGTTGGTTTTCAATTGGTTTCAGACTGACTTCAGAGTTGGTCTTGGAGTTAGTTTTAGGATAATTTAAGACTTGGTTTTAGACATGTTTCAAACTGATTTCAGACTTCGTTTTTGACTGACTTTAGACTGGGTTCAGACTTGATTTCAGACAGCTTTAAGACTTGGTCTTGGAGTTGGTTTTAGACTAGCTTTAAGACTTTTTTGTAGACTTAGTTTCAGACAGGTTGTGGACTTGGTTTTGGAGTTTTTTTAGATTGGCGTTGGACTGGTTTTAAACTTTGTTGAAGACTGGTTTTGGACTTGGTTTTAGACTGACTTCAGACTGGATCCTGACTTTAGATTAATGTCAGACTTGCTCCTGGAATTGGTTTTAGACTGGTTTCGGACTTGGTTTTGGACTAACTTTGGACTAGTTTTAGACTAGTTTCAGAGTGGTTTCATACTGGTTTTAGGAGTTGATTTTTGAGTCATTTTAGATTGGTGTTGGACTGGTTGTTAACTTTGTTGAAGACTGGTTTCAGACTGGTCTTGGACTTGGTTTTGGAGTCTTTTTAGACAGGTTTGGACTTGTTCGTGGAGTTGGTTTTCAATTGGTTTCAGACTGACTTCAGAGTTGGTCTTGGAGTTAGTTTTAGGATAATTTAAGGCTTGGTTTTAGACATGTTTCAAACTGTTCAGACTTTGTTTTAGACTGACTTTAGACTTGATATTACATTAATGTCAGACTTGCTCCTGGACTTGGTTTTAGACTGGATTTAGGCTTGGTTTTGGACTAGTTTTAGTCTAGTTTGAGACCAGTTTTAGAAGAGTTTCAGATTTGGTGTTGAGGTTGGTTTCAGACGTGGTTTAGGAGTTGGTTTTGGAGTCATCTTAGACTGGTTTCAGACTGGTTTTAGACCAGTTTGGACTGCTTCTTGGGGTTCATTGTTGACTGGTTTTGCATAGATTCGGTGCTTTACCTGTCCTTTCTGTCATTTTCTGTCTCCTTTCTGTCTTATTGCATCTCACTGTTGTTGTTTTGCTGCTTGTTTCAGTCACTTTTAATATTTTTGGGTTGTTTTTGTCTCGTTTTGGACGTTTTATGGCGGCTTTGTGGCTCATTATATGGTTGTTTTTGGAGCTTCCTAACCTGTTGGATCCATTCAGGTTTACATCCACTGGAATCAGAAATATGAGGCTCCTATAGACACAGTAGAATCTCTCCAACATGTTTAATACGTCTAAACACCTCAAATGATGCCCAGCTCGCCTCTATAAACAGATAAAATACAGAATCTGTGATATTCATATTAAAGCCGACTCGGAGAATCAGGGGATGTTTCACGTGTTCTGCTCCGCTAAGAGGATTATCTCATGCAGCATGTAACGGAACAAGCAGCAGCACAGAACACAAATCAGGATTCAATCATCAGGCCACCGGAGCGACGGGCACAGAGGAAGGAAACCATGGAAACCGGCCGTCACATGACCAGAAGTGTGGAACCAGCCGAGGTCCGGTTCTCGGTTAAACTCAGAACCATCCGTCCATCCGGTGGCGACGTCTTCGTGGAACTCCTGCGGTCCAAATGTTCTACGAAAACAAAGGAGGAACGTTCTCAAACCAACATTCAGAGGATGTGTCCGGACATTTTTGAGGCCTCAGATGACAGAACGTGTTTGATACAGAACCATTTTATAACAAGAACGAAACATGTCGCGTTCCTGTTGAAGGAACAGATTATAGAACGTTCTTCATGAAACAGAAGACGTTCTCTAGTTGGAACATTTTGAAGATCTTATGGAGACCTCCGATGACAGAAGGGTTAGGGTTAGACCGTTCTCACAATGTTCCATGGTAACAAAACAGGAACGTTCTCAAACAAATGTTTTCTTGATGTTCTCGAGGCCTTGGATGACGGAACGTTATTCTATACAGAACGTTTTATAATGTTCCCATAATTAAAGTAGAACATGTTGTTGTTGTCGATGGAACCCATTATAGAACGTTCTTCTGTGAAACGTTTCCCCGGTAATAATAGAGGAAAGATGTTCTCAAATGTTTTCCAGATGTTATTAAGACCCTAGATGATGGTTCTGTGTTAGACGTTCCTTTAACACTATATATCAACAAAAGTGGAACGTTCTACCAACGATGAAGGAACAGGTTATAGAACATTCCTCTTTTTACGGTAACAAAAGACAAACGTTCTCAAACAAACATTTGAAAAATGTTGTCCAGAAGTTATCGAGGCCTCAGATGACAGAACGTTTTATAATGTTCCTGTAACAAAGTAGAACATGTTGTTGTTGACGGAACGCAATATAGAACGTTCTTCTATAAAACGTTTCTCCAATGATAATAGAGGAAAGATGTTCTCAACGCAACATTCAGAAAACGTCTTCAAGATGTTCTCGAGACCTCAGATGACAGAACGTTCTTTATAATATAATGTGTTCTATCATACTAACAAAGATAGAACATTCTGCCTGTAACGAGGGACCAGGTTATAGAGAGTTCTTCTATAGATCGTTCTCACAGTGTTCCATGATAACAAAACAGGAACGTTCTCAAACAAACATTTGAAAAATAGTTTTCTAGATGTTCTTGAGGCCTCCGATGACAGAACGTTATTCTATACAGAACATTTTATAATGTTCCTGTAATTAAAGTAGAACATGTAGCCTTGTTGTCCAGGGAACGCATTAGAGAACGTTCTTTTAAACATTCCCACAATGGTAATAAAGGAAAGATGTTCTCAATGCAACATTCAGAAAACCTCTTCGAGATGTTCTTGAGACCACAGAGGACAGAACAGGTGGAACATTCTGGCTGTAATGAGGGACCAGATTATAGAACGTTGTTCTATGGATCGTTCTCACAATGTTCTATGATAACAAAAGAGGAACGTTCTCAAACAAACATTTGAAAAATGTTCTCCAGATGTTCTTGAGGCCTCAGATGACAGAACGTTTTATAATGTTCCTGTAATTGAAGTAGAACATGTTGTTCTTGTCGATGGAACACATGTAGAACGTTCTTGTGTGAAACGTTTCCCCGGTAATAAAAAAGGAAGGACATTTTCAAACGTTTTCAAGATGTTATTAAGACCTAAAATGACGGTTCTTCGTTAGACGTTCCTTTAACGTGGAACATTCTACCTGCAATTCGAGAACAAATCATAGAACACTCCTTTTTTATGGTAGCAAAATAGGAACGTTCTCAAACAAACGTTCCAAAAATGTTTTCCAGATGTTACCCCAGAACGTTCCTAATAAGTTCCTACATTGTGATAAAGACAGAATGTTCTGCCTGCAACAAGGGAACACATTATAGAACATTCTTTTTATTAAATGTTCTCCCAATGTTCCATAGTAACAAAAGAGGAACGTTCTCAAACAAACATTCCAAAAATGTTTTCCAGATGTTACCCCAGAACGTTCCTAATAAGTTCCTATATTGTGATAAAGACAGAACGTTCTGCCTGTAACGAGGGAACTTATTGTGGAACGTTCTTTTTATTAAACGTTCTCAGAATGTTCCATGGTAACAAAAGAGGAACGTTCCTGTGATGTGATGCGCTGCAGTGTTTTGGGGCTGCTGTTGAGGGAACACATCTTCAAAACGTTCCCACGATGTTACGTTAGAACGTTCTCAGGGCAACATTGAGTTTTGAGAACTTGAAGCCTTCGACGTCTTTGGAACGTTTAAGAAGAACATTCAGAGAACTTGTCATTAGAGGAACCTTTGCAGAACCTTTGCATGTCTCAGGTGCAGGTTGTGTTTTGTGGAACCTTTGTTTTGGATCATTACAGCAGCAGAGATGAGGAGGAACCAGGAAGGAGGTCAGCAGAGGAGGAGAACAGGGGGAGGGAGGATAAATGAGGAACCAGCCGCTGTGGAACCCAGCAGTTTCTCTCCACCAGCAGGAGAGCAGCGCCTCCTCCTCCTCCTCCTCCTTCATCCATCCTCCTCCTCCGGTGCTCCTCCTCCTCCTCCTCCTCCTCCTCTCCATGCCGGCGGAGCGGAGGTGTCCGCGGGGCTGCCATGGCGAAGATCCGGGTGTCTTATGAGTACTCCGAGGCGGAGGACAAGAGCATCCGGCTGGGCTTGTTCCTGATCGCCTGCGGGATCCTGAGTCTCTTCATCCTCGGCTTCTGCTGGCTCAGTCCGACGCTGCAGAGCCTCCAGAGCAAGCCGGCCAACTGCACGGTGAGGCGGGCTGAGGGGCTGCGAGCTGCCGCTGGAGCTCCGGAGCTCCGGTCGGTCTGGAGCTCCGGAGCCGAGACAGTAATAGTAGTAGTAATAATAATGGTAGTAGTATTAGTAGTAGTAGTAGTAGTAGTATTAGTAGTAGTGGTAGTGGTAGTATTGCACTGTGAAAAGGTTTCTGTAGATTTTATACTAACTTCCTTGCAGCTGTTTGTCACCAAGTTCCTGCAAAAGTGACTTTACTGTGTTTGTTTTGCAGTATTAGTACTTTACTCTCATTTACAGTTTAATTTATATTTGCAGTTTAGTTTAGTTTACTGTAATTAAATCTAAATTTGCATTTTTTTACACTGTAAAAATAATCTTGTAAGAAAAACCTCTGAAAATATGATTAAAAATAAATAATAATAATTAAAATTAATAATATTAATAATAATAATACTTAATAAGGGCTTTTCAAGACACTCAAATAAATAAATAAAAATATAATAAATAATAAAAATAAATGAAACAGAATAATGTAGTTTTTTTAAAACAAAACTGTACAGTCAATGAAAATAACTGCAAATATCTATAAAATAATCACATTTTAATTTAATTTAAATACAGTTCATGAAGAACGGTTTAACCAGTCGTTTGTTTTAGGCAGCTACAAATATTTTTGCTAATTTAAATTAATTTTCTTCAGCTTCTAATACGTGTTTAATAGACTGCTCCCTTTGTTTCAGGTGTTTTAGTGCTGCTTAAAAACTTAAAAACAGTCTGTAGATCTTAATTCTGAAGCATAAATGCTGAAAATACTGTTGTTATTTAAGGGTTTGTCTCCAATTTATAATTTGCACATTTTAAAATAAGAAAAAATGATGGAATTTGCAAATAACTGCAGTTAAAGTTGATTACAGCAGCAAAACTATGTAAATTTAGTATATTATTGGAAGTCTAAGCTTCATATTCAACTGTAGTGAATCCATTATACAGTAATTAACTATTTAAGTAAATTATAATGTGGAAATACAGTAAATTAACATCAACCAAAGCTGCTTTCACAAGAAAATCTCCACAGTGTAAAGAGACAAACGTTGAATAAAGCCATAGAAAACGTGTCGGCAGCTCCTCTCTCTGATTAAATATAATTAAAGTCATTTAAATCAGATGCAAACAGACAAAGTGCAGTGAAATAAACATCATGTGTGCATTTTTACATGTTTTATCTCCATTAGTCTGGAAAAAAAGCTTGTTGTGGAAGCAGTTTTTGCCTTTAGTGAACTTTTAATTGACTTTTAAAGCACTGGTTGTTGAAATAAACCAGTTATTAGCAGCAGTGATGTTAAACGGTTGTTTAGCTGCATGCTGGTCGTATTTATATGTGAATAAATGTGAAGAAAATACAACTTTATAGCAGCTGCTGCATCAGTTTTATCATTAAGACGTAATAAACCAGCTTTTATTTCGCATTTTATTTGAATATTTATTAGTATTAATGCTGATTATTGCTTAAATATGTTAGAATGACTTGAAAACTGTCCATAAGTTGTTAATTTATCCTGCAGAAGTGACTCATCTACTGTAGTAGCAGCTCCTAATAACACTTAGCTCAGCTCCATATCAGTACTGACCGGATATTTTGGGGGTTTGGACCAAATAAGGACGACTGAATGCAGTAAAAGCTGATTTAAAATGAAGTTACATGTAAATCTTTAACACATATAATCAATAGTTGCAGCCTGATGTGTGAAATCGAGGTGTGGAGCAGAGTTGGAGAATGTTTTTGGGACTTTATCAGGACATTTATTCACAGAAACACTAAAATATCAGACAGAAGTGACCAATATTCGAAAGTTAACCTAATTTCATAGGAGTTTCTGAGGTTTATATCAACAAAAGCTGGATATTTTGGAGATTAAACGGAGTAAAACCTCCATTTTATAGACGAAACGATTGCTGAGATAATTAAAAATGAACCATCTCTGACAGGTTTAATGAAGGGTTGGGGTGTTTTATATAAAAAAGAGGCGGGAAGCAGAATAATGTCGTATTAATGAGGTGAAATCCTGTTGATATTTAACGATAACGTCCTAATCGATCAGTTTCCTGTAAAGTTGTTGAAGTATTTGATCTAAATCGGAGCCTCTGCATGTGAATCTGCACATCGTCTATTATCATAATCAATACTGGAAGCCGACCAGTTAACCCAGTCTGTGCATTTAAACACATCTTCTACTGCTGATTAACTCCATGTTGTCGATGTCGATCCACTGAACCGACGGCTTCATTTAGGATCTTTATTTCACAGTTTTTACCTCAAATATCTGATTAATTTTTCGAAAACTGGCTTCAGACATTCGGCGTTTTCTTTTCAGCTCGTTTCCTGTAATAAAACATTCGATATTCAGCCGTAAATTAAAAGAATATTCTAATTATGAAGCCAATGGAGAAGTAGTTAGTGAATATAGGACAGTCATTAAGTACAACTTTGCTTTATTGAAGTTTTTAAGCGGAAAAAAGGAAATTATTCCTTAGAAAAGTGAAAAAATGGCTCAAAAATGGAGCATAATCTTTAAAAAATTCAACATATGAAGGTATTTTTAACCTCGTAACAAATCAGAAGGCCATTCTTAGAGCTAGCTTGGTTGTTTCCATATAAATACGACTTAATTATTAATGAATTATGCAAAAAGATTTGAGGAAATCAGCTTTAGAGCACAGGATCCTTGCTTGTGGCGCCACCTGCTGGTCACAGGTTTACTTTGCAATAGCGGCTGTAGGAAAAGATTCTGATTCAAATTTGTTTCATATCTCGTCTTTAATATCATATTTACCTTCAGATTTACAGTCGAGGCTCCAGTTGGCTGGGGTTGCTAGCATTGAGCTATTAGCGGCTAACGTTAGCGATAGCATCCAAATGGGCTTCAACCAAACCTCAATGGGACAAAGAACAAATGATTACATTTTGGGACTGATCCGGATCACCGTCTGGATCCAGGATGTTTTTTAATGTAAGTGTAACCAGGTGGACAATTAAATGCGGTTTACTCTAAAAGCCACCAGAGGGCACTCTTGTTTTTGGGGTAACCCCCTCTGACCACATGACATTTTGGGTCTCCACGCGACAGACAGCGACAGTGACGGAGTTCTCTTTCCTTCCTGAGCGACATACGCACGGTTGGGCCGGCATTCTTATCTCCGGTTGTCTAAGAAGCTGGGAGGCTGTTAGGAGCTGCCGCGCTAGAGGCCGCGCCTGTTCATTAGGTCGGATGGGGTGAAGGCCGCATTGTTGGTAGGACATTTGAACTGTCTGTAATTACATTTGTATCTGTAACGTTCCATACAAAATATGTGAATTGGGAGATTGTGTTGGGGGTGGACTGAAGCTCCTTGGTGGAGGTATGAGCTCTCTGAGGGCTTTTCTAGTTTTGCTGTATTTTCTGGTTTTATCAGGCGGATTAGAAAGAAAGTAGCTTTACACATTCAACACTTCCGCACCAGTTTATTTGCTCTAAACCTTCCTCATAATTCCTCAGTGATGTTTGGTGTTTAGGTGTAAATTGCAGGACTTCTTCACATGAAAGTCTTACACCGTTCGCTGCTAGTTATAAGGAAATAAGTACAACCTTGTTTTGTTTAGGATTCTTGCTGACCCTGAGTGTAACTGATAGAACTTCCAACTAACGTCCAACTTTTAACGGATGTTTGTCCAATATTTTACAGCAGCTATTAAAAAAGAAAACCCTGTAGCTGCAGACAAGCTTCTTTCCATTTAGTTTATTGAGCTTCAACACAACAGCATTAAATCATTTGATAGATGAAGTGACTACAGTAGGCGGCTTTTCACTGCAGGCATGAGGTGGCACCAACGAACGGCCATTTAATCGGCTCCATCAGGATTTCCATTTCCATGACGTTGGCTCCAAGTGCCCCAAAACAACAGCAAACAGGAGTTACGTTTGTTATGTTTGCCTTTATGGTGAATCAAGAAGGCAGAACATTGGCCACTCAGATGTACCTACCAAGGAGTAGGTACAGTGCCATGATAAAGTATTTGCCCCCCTACAGAAGTCTTTTATTGTTGCATATTTGCCACACGTAAATGTTTCAGATCATCAAACTAAATTTAATATAAGACAAAAAACGCGTTCTAAAAAGATCCAAGAACACATGAGGAACAAAGTCACTGACGTCCATCAGTCTGGAGGGTTACAAAGCCATTGCTGAAGCTCTGGGACTCCAGAGAAGCACAGTGAGAGACTTTATCCACTAATGGAGGAACATGGAACAGTGGTGGACCTTCCCAGGAGTGGACCAACCACCAACATTTCTCCAAGAGCATCCATATCTAATCCAGGAGTCACAGAAGAACCCAGAGGAACATCTAAAGACCTGCAGACCTCACTGGCCTCAGTTAAGGTCCGTCTACATGATTCCACAATGAGGAAGACTCTGGGAGGAAATGGATCCATGGAGAGTTGAAGGATCAAACCACTACTGACCAAAAACAACATAAAGGTTCATCTGGATGAGCTCCAAGACTTCTGGATAACATCCTGTGGACTGATGAGTCAAAGGGGGAACTTTTAGAAGACATGGGTCCAGTTGTTGCTGCCAAGGGACCAAGAAGTTATTTGGTTTGGGGGGCAATTACTTTGTCAGATGTGATTGAGGTTTCCAATACATCTAGAAATGGCATCTCTGTCTAATATTCAGTAAATATAAATATTAGTTTGATGATCTGGAACATTTAAGTGTGAGAAATATGCAAAAATAGAAGAGTTCTGTGGGGGGCCAATACTTTTGCACGACACTGTAGATGTTTTCTGCCCTAAAAATGGCCCCAAAAGAGGTTCTGCATGGACGGTTCTTGCAGTTGGAACATGCGTAAAGGTTCAGGCTGCCCTAAAATGGCCTCCAAGTTCCTGCAATCACTCGGTTGACTCGAACATTTCACTCAGTTTCTTATTGTTTGATGGTGACGTGGTCCAGCCAGCGTTGCTTTCTGCTTCTGATCTGCTTGACCTGAGGTGGTGGAAACTCAGATTTGCGATGCAGAGCGGCGGGAAGCTAACGGAAAGGTTGATATTGCAGGCGGAGACCCTGCAATCGAAGGGAAGATTGCCGTGAGCTTGCAGTGGAAACACCAGCAGGAGTTCCCATGTTTTATCCCCGCTGACGCCCTCTTAAGCTTCCCAAATCCAGCTTTAATCTTCATGGAAGGTTCCTCTTTGACTCTTGCTTCCAGACGTCCGAGTCTTCGCCTTCGTCCTGCAGGATCCTAACAGACACTAGGTTTCGGCGTTGTGCTCGTTGGCAGCTGTTTCCTCGGTTGGAAAAAACAAATCCTGTGCTGCAGCCAGAAAACAGGCGACAGCAAAATGGCAGCGAGCCCGGGTGCGATGCAGACGGCTGCAGAGGCGGCCGGAGCTAAAAAAAACTTGTTTCGGATTCTTTAAAAATAGACACTTATTCCATCCAGAGCTCCCTGATCTCTCGCAGGATGCAAAACCACACCTGCACAAGAGCTTTACCTCCATTACTGCTGGAGTGTTTGGAATAAAAGTCGCTAATTTTGCATCACAGCCAGAGTTAAACTCGACCTTTAGCTCTGACGGGAAGCTGAACATATCGTTGAAGTCGCAGCTCGTCCAGCCTCGGGCCTCTTTCTGATCCAATCTCTATTTTGCCGTCGATACAAAGCGAGTTCCTCCTTCGCGCTGCGTCGCTTTCAGCTTTCTGTGGGCCTTCGAAACTGTTTGCGCAGCGTCTCGGAGTTTCCACGACATAAATTACATTCTGCTCTTGGAGCTGCTGCCGCCGATGATGAATTCATTCCGACCTGATTTATCTGGCTGTTAGCTTATTGCATCATCTTGGAATAATGTTCATGCATTATGGAGAGTGGAGGCCTTTTGTGTTTTTTTTATTTTTTTAATCGCAGCTTCCAGAGTCTCCACTAATCCACTGCTTAGTAAAACATAAATCACAGTACTTGGACTTTAGTGCAGCTTCCTGAGTGATGAAGAAAACTCTGACTTTTATCTGATCGTGTGTTTATATTTACTTTCATGCACGCGGTCGGTTTTTCAGTCCAGTCGTGAGCAGGAAGAAAAATTAATCTGACATATTACTGACAAAACATGTTTTACTGTTGCTTTTATGTCGAGTTTGTACGTTGAACATACATGGATCCTTTTAAAATGATAATAATGGCAGATTTATAATGAAAGAAATGTACAAAAACAACTACGACATTATTAGCTAGTTAGCTCGCTAAGCTAACACCAGCTTTGGCATTTTTTAATGTTTTTAGCCGACTTAGAGCTTAAATCTGTGCATTTTTAACGTTATTTCTGGTCGTTTGATAAACAGAAATGTGTGCTATGCAGAGTGAATGAAGCCACACTTCATCACCTTATTGTACACAGAGGTCACTCCACGTCCATCCAAACTGGTGGATTGCTGCCTTTGGATTCGGGTGGAGTTGCTTCCCCAAGCGAAGGAGTTTAAGTACCTCTGGATCTTGTTGAAAATGGACAGGTGGCTTGGTGTGATGTGGGCGTTGTAACGGGCCGTCGTGGTGAAGAGGGAGCTGAGCTGCAAGGTGAAGCTCTCCATTTACCATCTACGTTCCAACCCTCAACGATAATCATGAGCTCTGGGTAGTGACCCAAAGAACCAGATCAGGGTACAAGCGGCCGAAATGAACTTCCTCCTCAGGGTTGCTGGGCTCAGCCTTTGAGATAGGGTGAGGAGCTCGGACATCTGGTGGGAGCCAGTTGAGGTGGTTTGGACGTCTGATCCGGATCCCTCCAGGGAGACTTCCCTTGGAGGTTTTCCGAGCCTGGGAGGAGACCCCGGGGTAGACCCAAAACCCACTGGAGGGATTATGGATCTCATCTGGCCTGGGAACACCTCGCAATCCCCCAGGAAGAGATGGAAAGAGTTGCTGGGTGGAAGGACGTCTAGGATAACCTGCTGCATCTGCTGCCTCCACAATCCGACCCCAGATAAGAGGAAGAAGATGGATGGATGGATGGATGGATGGATGGACGGACATTAGATGGATGGATGGATGGATAGATGGATGGATGGATGGACGGACATTAGATGGATGGATGGATGGATGGACGGATGGATGGATGGATGGATGGATGGACGGACATTAGATGGATGGATGGATGGATGGACGGACATTGGATGGATGGATGGATGGATGGATGGATGGATGGATGGATGGATGGATGGATGGATGGATGGACGGACATTAGATGGATGGATGGATGGATGGATGGATGGATGGATGGACATTAGATGGATGGACGGACATTGGATGGATGGATGGATGGATGGATGTATGTATGGATGGATGGATGGATGGATGGACGGACATTAGATGGATGGATGGATGGATGGATGGATGGACGGACATTAGATGGATGGATGGATGGACGGATGGATGGATGGATGGACGGACATTAGATGGATGGACGGACATTGGATGGATGGATGGATGGATGGATGGACGGACATTAGATGGATGGACGGATGGATGGATGGACGGATGGACGGATGGATGGATGGATGGATGGATGGATGGATGGATGGACAGACATTGGATGGATGGATGGATGGATGGATGGATGATGGATGGATGGATGGATGGATGGATGAACATTGGATGGATGGATGGATGATGGATGGATGGATGGACAGACATTGGATGGATGGATGGATGGATGGATGGATGGATGGATGATGGATGGATGGATGGATGGATGGATGGATGGATGGATGGATGAACATTGGATGGATGGATGGATGGATGGATGGATGGATGGATGGATGGATGGATGAACATTGGATGGATGGATGGATGGATGGATGGATGGATGGATGGATGGATGAACATTGGATGGATGGATGGATGGATGGATGGATGGATGGATGGATGGATGGACAGATATTGGATGGATAGATGGATGGATGATGATGGATGGATGGATGGATGTGATCCAAATTTAAGTAGTAAATTAAAAATCGATCCAGAGAAGTTGGATGAAGAGCACACTGATGTATAGAATAGTTAAAACGGCTGAAAAGCACGTAACAGACAAAGTTATTGTCCAATAAAGTAGAACGAGATGAACAAAACTGGTTAAAAAGTCTAATTACTTCACTTTATCTCAGCTATTATAATTTTATCGCTGCTAAAACTTCGTTGAAGTTCACCAAAGGTTCATCAATGCAGGAAAAATCCAGCAATATTGAAATTTGAGAAGCAAATACCAGACGTGACTGTTGGTGTTTTTGCAATAAACAACCATCAGAATCCATTAGTTGATAACAAATATTAGTTTCTGGGTCAGTGTCTAATATCTGGTCGGCCCTGTGTCGCCTCCTGCAGGTGGTGTCGGTGCTGCGTCCGGAGGAGATGTTCGAATGTGTTTTCACCTGCGGAGCCGACTGTAAAGGAACGTCGCTGTATCCCTGCCTGCAGATCTTCGTCAACAACTCGGAGTCCAACTCGGTGGCTCTGCTGCACTTCGACGAGCAGCAGCTGGTCCTGAACCCGAAGGTGAGACGGCCGATTAACGGATTTACAGCAGAGAGCATGCAGACATAGATGTGATGCTGTCAGTGGAGAGATGCTGGTGGAGTAAACTTACATTTTACACAATAAGTAAGAAAAAAGGGTCTGTTTGGGTTCGTAGCGTTCTGGTTGTTCTGGTTCTGCTTGGTTGAGATTCTCTCATCAAACTCTGGTGTTACTTTCATAAAGACAAAAGTTCGACATCAGCAGCCTCCAGGATTAACCCATTATTTTTAACAGCATTAGGAACAGACCACCTGTGAACACCTCCACGTTTTCAGAACTTTAAACTGGTCCAACTTGAAGCAGACTGTTGGGTTTGACTGATTTAATGAACGTTTACTGGGAGTCCAAACTAACCGACGTCATGTCAAACTGATAAAACAACAGCTACTGATAAAAATGGCTACAAGAAGCTGCAAAATGACCAGAGTTTACAACTACAAAGAGACACAAAACAGCTACAAAGAGACACAAAACAACCTGAAAGAGACACAAAACGACCTCAAAGAGACACATAACAACCATAAAGAGACGCAAAACAACAATAAAGAGACGCAAAACAGCCATAAAGAGACACAAAACAACAACAAAGAGACGCAAAACGACCTCAAAGAGACACAAAACAACCACAGAGACACAAATCAACCACAAAGACACACAAAACAACCACAAAGAGACGCAAAACAACCACAAAGAGACGCAAAACAACAACAAGAGACACAAAACAACCACAAAGAGGCACAAAACAACCACAAAGAAACACAAAACAACAACAAGAGACACAAAACAACAACAAAGAGACACAAAACAACCACAAAGAGACGCAAAACAACCACAAAGAGACGCAAAACAACCACAAAGAAACACAAAACAACAACAAGAAACACAAAACAACAACAAAGAGACACAAAACAACAACAAAGAGACACAAAACAACCACAAAGAGACACAAAACAACAACAAAGAGACGCAAAACAACCACAAAGAGACACAAAACAACCACAAAGAGACACAAAACAACCACAAAGAGACGCAAAACAACCACAAAGAGACGCAAAACAACCACAAAGAAACACAAAACAACAACAAGAGACACAAAACAACAACAAAGAGACACAAAACAACCACAAAGAGACGCAAAACAACCACAAAGAGACGCAAAACAACCACAAAGAAACACAAAACAACAACAAGAGACACAAATCAACCACAAAGACACACAAAACAACCACAAAGAGACACAAAACAACCACAAAGAGACGCAAAACAACCACAAAGAGACGCAAAACAACCACAAAGAAACACAAAACAACAAGAGACACAAAACAACCACAAAGAGACACAAAACAACCACAAAGAAACACAAAACAACAACAAGAGACACAAAACAACAACAAAGAGACACAAAACAACAACAAAGAGACACAAAACAACAACAAAGAGACACAAAACAACAGCAAAGAGACACAAAACAACAACAAAGAGACACAAAACAACCACAAAGAGACACAAAACAACTAAAAAGAGACACAAAACAACCACAAAGAGACGCAAAACAACCACAAAGACATGAAAAACAACAACAAAGAGACACAAAACAACAACAAAGAGACACAAAACAACCACAAAGAAACGCAAAACAACCACAAACAGATACAAAACAACAACAAAGAGACACAAAGCAACCACAAAGAGACACAAAACAACCTCAAAGAGACGAAAAACAACAAAGAGACTTGTTGAGGCTCGTTGGTTCATTTAAATCTGCCAGGAATCAGCAGACAAAGATTTTAGCTCATAAATGTCGTTTGTGTCCAAGAGGAGCAGTTTAAACTCTCAGAATCATCCACTTTACTCCATGAAGCCTCTGAATCAGCTGCTTTTTGTTGCAGATTTCAGGTCTCTGTAGCGTCTCCATCATCCAAATGAGATTTAATCAGCGGGACAAAAAGCCACTGAAACATTGGATAACTCTCAAAACGGATCGGAGGGGAATTAAATTAGCATGAATCCGATGCCGAAGGTGGGAAAGCAGTCGAGGGCAGTCAGCTGAGCTTTGAAAGAAAACAGAGGAGTGAGTCGACGGAGGTGAGTCAGGAGTTAAACGAGATCAAAGCAGCTCCATGTGAGGATTGATGAAGGAATAGATCCTCAGAGAGTGAATGAAGGGAGCGTTTACTTTACTTCTGGTGGACTTTCACTTCCTATCGGTTTGTTTCTCCTGGTTTGTTTCGGCCTTTTAGCTCCAGTCAAATGAGGAAAACGCAAAAACCACACAGCTCTGGATGGAAGCCTGATCAAACCTGGTGTGTGGCGGCGCTACGGGTGGTGTTAATTGGTTTCACGTTTTTAACGAGGTGCAGGTTTCAGATCAGCGGTTCTCTGCTGGGTTTTCCTTTGGATGTTACTCAGATCTGACTTTGCCTTCGTCTTAAAGAGCTTCATACGGGGTCGACATAATTGTGGCTTGTGCTGCTTCTGTTCAACGTTTCTGCAGCTCAAATACAAAAGTATTTGCCCCCCTATGGAAACCATCTAATCTTGCATATTTTTCACACATAAATCTTCCAGATCAACAAACTAATATTTATATTTGTTGAATATTAGACAGTGATAACCCACAAAACACAGGTTTATTTAAGAATTATTGAAAGCCTATACCACCCCTGTGAAAAAGTAATTGCCCCCCTGATCCTAATACCTGGTTGGTCCCTTGGCAGCAGCAGTTAAATGTTGGTTCCAGCTTGTGATCAGTCTTTTCCATCACCATGGAGGAATGTTGGTCCACTCTTCACTGCAGAATAGTTTGAATTCAGTCACATTAGATGATTTTAAATCATTAACTGTCCTGTTAAGGTCTTGGCTTGACTCGGCCCCTCCAGAACCTTCATTCAGTTCTTCCTGAGCCCCTCAGAGGTGGACTTGCTTGTGGTCTTTGGGTCTTTGTCTTGCTGCATGAACCATTAGTGTTGATCTTCAGGTCATGAACTGATGGTGGAGATTCTCCAGGAGGATTTTCTGATAGAGAGCAGAATTCATGGCTCCATCAGTGATGACAAGTGGTCCAGGTCCTCCAACCATCACACTACCACCACCATGGTTCACTGTTGGTAGATGTTCTTCTGGTGGATGCAGTATCAGCTTTACTCCAGATGTAACGGACCCATGTCTTCTAAAAGTTCCACCTTTGACTCATCAGTCCACAGGATGTTATCCAGAAGTCTTGGAGCTCATCCAGATGAACCTTTATGTTGTTTTTGGTCAGTAGTGGTTTGATCCTTCAACTCTCCATGGATCCATTTCCTCCCAGAGTCTTCCTCATTGTGGAATCATGTAGACGGACCTTAACTGAGGCCAGTGAGGTCTGCAGGTCTTTAGATGTTCCTCTGGGTTCTTCTGTGACTCCTGGATTAGATCTGGATGCTCTTGGAGAAATGTTGGTGGTTGGTCCACTCCTGGGAAGGTCCACCACTGTTCCATGTTCCTCCATTAGTGGATAAAGTCTCTCACTGTGCTTCTCTGGAGTCCCAGAGCCTCAGCAATGGCTTTGTAACCCTCCAGACTGATGGATGTCAATGACTTTGTTCCTCATGTGTTCTTGGATCTCTTTAGAACGTGGCATCATGTGCTGCTTTTAGAGAGCCTTTAGCTGCTTCACAACACCAGACAGGTTCTATTAGTGATGTTTAGATCCAACAAGCCTGGTAGTGATCAGATGTGAGGCTGAACCCATTGGTAGATAAGGGGGCAATTACTTTCTCACATAGGGCAGGATGGGCTGGACAACATTTTTCTTTAACAGACTGATGAAGCAGTAATGTTTCGTATCTCATGTCTTTACAGTTTAGTAATAATAAACCTTTAAACTCATTGATCTGCTGTTCAAACTGGACCTCATTGATCAGGTTTTGTGTCTCTGACTCAGGCGTCCGCATACTTTCGGTCATGAGGTTAAAGCACCGACAGGAGGAGGTGAACTCACCAAAACAAAAGAATATCAACAGAGACAAACACAGAAGTCTCCTCGTCTTCTTCGTTAGTGCACGTCTGGGTCGTCGCTACGGCAACAGAGTAAATATAGAGGGGGAGAGTCGCCGCGTCATCGCCGATGCCGCCCGGTCACCGTGGCAACAGATGATGTGGCGACACACTGAGGAGAGGAGAGCCGAGTCACGCTTCATTCAGAAATCCTCTAATGCCAGGCAGAGAGGATGAAAGGTGGGAGCCGTGGACGAGACGCCGGTTCATCGGCGGATCGGCGACCTTTCGGACTTAAATGACAGCGTTTTGTTTTCGTCGAGGCTCCGCCCCCTTCAAGGCCTGAAATTTAAGAAGAAGAAACGTCATGAAGAGGCTGGAAGGAAGACAAAAACCTGTCCTCAGTGGGCCTCAGCTCGACACACAAGAGTCATCGGTTTATTCAAACAACTCAATATAAATACGTGTCCATAGATAACATTCACATATCATTAAAACACATATAAAACACAATTAAAAAATATATATAATATATTAAAACATGGAATTTAAAGGGATTAGACAGGATAAGATCAAAATCTCTCACAGTAAAAACAAAAGTTGAACATGAAAAACAAACCGTGTAGATGTGCTGCTCAGAATCTGATTTAAAACCTATTTATTATGTAAATTATGTCAATTATATAACAGTAATTAATAGATTAATGAGACGAACTGCAGCTTTAGTTTATTTAGAATAGATCGAATAAGATATAAGTGTAAGATAAATCTGATGTCTTTTTATTCACGTTTTCTTGTTATTTTCTATCACCGCTTATTTAATATAGATTATTGATTAGTTGTGAGGTTGTCTGATTGGTGAATGTGTTTTAGTTGTCGGTTTCCTTTTAATGAACTCGGATTTAATTCAACTCTTGGGGCTAAACTTTGCATCTTTTCTATCTTTGTCCTCTTTAAACTAATATAAATATAAAACCATGATTATACTGAAATTAGTGAAACAAAAATTTAAAAAGTTAATTGGAATTCAAGTTTTTAAAGTGGAAATTGAGAAAAATCACAAAGAATCGCAAAAAAAAATCTAATTAAATTAAAAAAACTTCTCACATATGTTTGAGACGGTGAAGTTTACATGTTTACCGTGTGAGACCTTTTAATTTCCTCCACCAAGGAGGTTATTTGATGGCCGACGTTGGTTGGTTGGTTTGTTTGTTTGTGTTCAAAATAACTCTAAAACTCATGGACGGATTTGGATGAAATGTTCAGGAAATGTGTGAAATGGGACAAGGAAGAAATGATGACATTTAGGGACTGATCCGGATCACCGTCTGGATCCAGGATTTATTTTTAATTTAATGATACTTTGTCACTGGTAGATTGTGTTGGGGTGGACTGAAGCTGCTTGGTGGAGGTCTGGATCTCTGAAGGCTTTTCTGCTTTTATTTTTATCTACCCAAAGTTGAAACTCTGTGCTGTTGGAAAGCCTTTTGAGTTTTTGACACCGGAGTTGGCAGGTCCACGTACTAGAACCACGGCGGCGCTCGGCGGCGCTCGGCGGCGCTCGGCGGCGACGGCACACAGGACTATTCAAATATCAACATTATTATCCAAATCCCACCACAACCAACCAATATTCAGATATTCCTATATTGGGGACCAGCCCTAATATTAGGTTTGTACAGCAGCTAAGCTACCATACTGTTGGTTAGCTAACTTAGCCACTCTAGGCTACTTGGAACTACACCGTACTTGGCCTTAAGGTCAGCCTTATTTCATCTTGCTCAAATCTCCTGCTGCTTATTTCTTGTCACAAAGCTGTAAATTGGGACGTCTTGTTCAAACTAAGTAGTTGTTTTTCCCATTGAGCTGTTTGTCCTCAAACGCAGCTGCAACAGAAGTCCTGTTTAGCAAAACCAAACCAGATTCTCCAGAGGAACATTTCTGGTTTTATCCTACTTATTTTATCCATTGAGCATCCTCCAGTTAATCTGTTCAGAATAAAGAACCAACATATATTTCAGTGTCCTGTCAGTGTTGATTTCACCAGACTACATAATGATACTTAGTCATTGGTAGATTGTGTTGGAGGACTGAAGCTGCTTGGTGGAGGTCTGCGCTCTATGAGGGATTTTCTAGTTCTAGAAGTAGTACTTGTGTGTGTTTTGGTTTGTTTTTGTACTGATCTTCCTTTACCTTTGCTGCCATAACAAAGCAGTTTCCCCGTTGTGGTGTCATTAAAGGATCTTACCTTGATGCCGTTACATTCACCACTAGTAGGCTGTTGTGTTGGACCAAAAGATAAAAGCAAACTGCAGCTAAAACAGACTTAATGCTCCAGCGAAGGCAGGAAGGACGGATCTTCCCACTGAGGATGGTGAACTGTTGATCCTAACTGCTGTAAGCGTTGGACGCCACGTCAGATCAAGGTAACAGAGACCAGTAGTTTTCCATTAACCAACGCTCCGGTCGGACTTCTAGCTCGGTGACCTTTTACTGACGGCAGCATTAATTGTGTCTAAAACGGACGCGGTGTTTGTAGAACAGCTGCCAGGCGGAGATGTGGCAGTTAATTGGTGTTGAGTCTATAGGGGGCGATTAGTTAATGGAGCCGCCTGTGGACCCGATGACTGACATGACATTCAGATCTGTTACTGTACAGCCTGAGCTCTGAAAACGAGGACATGGGCATCGGTTAGCTTCACACAGCCGCAGCAAAGAGGCTCCAGGTCGATATCTGGTGTAACGTTTCATCATTTCATATCAGTATCAACGCTGGTGCTGCTTATCTGTGCCGACACTCTCGATTTAATGGAATAAAATGTCCAACAGAGTTCACCAGAGCTCAGTCGCACCTTTAGAGCATCTTGAAGAACCTGGAACAGGAAGACTGGGTTTAGACTCGCCTGGTTCTAGATGGGTTCTGTGTTTGTTTTGAACTGGCTTCATTCTTGTTTCACTGACTTGGTTTTTAAGTGGTTCTCAGTCGTTTTAAGATACAGTTTTATCCTGGGATTGGGACTAGTTTTAGACTTGGTTTTCATCTGGTTTTAGTAAAGTCTTAGACTGGTTTTAGGCTGTTAAACTTGATTTTGATTTTGCTTATCGGATTGTTTTTGGTTCATGATTCCAGACTTGGTCTTGGACTTGATTTTAGACTGGTTTGGGTCTTGGATTTAGACTAATTTGGAACTGTTTATAGTCTGGATTTAAGCTGGTTTTTCGCTTTGTATTGGAGTTGGTTCCAGACCGTTTTGGGACCTGGTTTTGGAGTATTTTCAGACTGGTTTGGGACTGTTTATAAATCAGATTTAAACTGTTTCTTGGCTTTGTTTTGGGATTTGGTTTTATACTGGTTTGGGACTTGGTTTCCGACCAGTTTCAGACTGGTTTAGGACTGTTTTTTGACCAGATTTAAACTGGTTTTTGACTTTGTTTTGGACTTGGCTTCAGACTGTTTTGGGATTTGATTTCATACTGGTTTTACTAAAGTCTTAGACTGGTTTTGGGTTGGTTCTAGACCATTAAGCTTGATTTTGATTTTGTTTATCGGCTTGTTATTCGGCATGATTCCAGACTTGGTCTTGGAGTTGATTTTAGACTGGTTTAGGTCTTGGATTCAGACTGATTTGGGACTGTTTATAGACTGGATTAAAACTGGTTTTTGACTTTATTTTGGGACGTGGTTTCAGACTGGTTTGTGACTGATTTTTCATCTGATTTAACTGTTTTTTACTTTGTTTTTAGGCATGATTATCAACTGGGTTTTGAACTGGTTTAGGACTTGGTTTCAGAAGGGGTTTGGGACTACTTTTTAGACTTGGTTGTGATCTGGTTTTAGTGAAGTCTTAGACTGCATTTGGATTGGTTTTAGGCTGTTAAACTTGAATTTTGTTTATTGGCTTGTTTTTGATTTCAGACTTGATTTTAGACTGGTTTGGGTCTTGGATTTAAACTAATTTGGGACTGTTTATAGTCCGGAGTTAAACTGGTTTTTGGGTTTGTATTGGACTTGGTTTCAGGCTGTTTTGGGACCTGGTTTCATACATGTTTCTGGCTTAGTTTCACGCTGGTTTGGGACTGATTTTAGAACTGATTTTAACTGGGTTTGGCGTTGTTTTGGACTTGGTTTCATACTGGTCTGGGTCTTGGATTCAGACAGATTTGGGACTGTTTATAGAAAGGATTTAAACTGGTTTTTCCACTTTGTTTTGGGACCTGGTGTCATTCTGGTTTTGGATTTAGTTTTGGACTGTTTTTAGACCAGATTTTAACCTTTTTTTACTCTGTTTTTGGGCATGATTTTAGACTGGGTTTTGAGATTTTTTTGGCTGGTCCTACAATGGTTCCAGGCTCTGGTTTGGACATAGCTTTGAACTTTCCAATACTAGTTTTTCGACTATGTTACTTTTGATTTGAACTGGCTTTAGCTTTGTTTATGTGAATGATTTTAGACTTTAGCTTTGAAGCATCTTGGAATACTTGCTGCACTTGTTGAATGGTTTCAGACTTCATCTTGTCCTTTGTTTTGAACTGGTTTTAAACATGATTTCGAAGTGGTTCAAGCTTTGTTTTGGGAACATGCTGCAGTTCTTTTGCTGTTGGGATCAGGACTCTGTGTTTGGGCCGGTTTAGGACTTTGTTTTGAAGTAATATTGGTCTTGATTCCAGGGTGGTTTTAGACTCTTTTTAGACATGATTGTGAGCTTGTTTCAGACTGGTTTAGACTCTGTTTTGGACTTAGGTTTGAGTTGGAGTTGTACTAGTTTTAGAGAAGCTTTTAACTGTATTAGACATGACTTTGAACTGGTTGTGGATTTGCATTTGCATGTGATTTTAGACCGGGTTGTGGACTGTTTTTCCAGCTTTGACATGTTTTCAGACAGGTTTAAACTGTTTTTTGACTTTGTTTTAAACTGAGTTCTCAGACGTGATTTTAGACTTGGCTTTTTATTTGTTTTGAACAGTTTCAGACTTTGATTTTGTTTGACTCAATTTTACTTTTGATGGTTAAAGAACAAAAATAAGTGCTACAGCATTTCAGCAGTGGTGGAGGAAGTATTTGCTTGTTTTTGCATCGAAAACCACATCTGGTGCATTGTATTACATCAAAATATACTTCAAGTACCAAACCTAGAAGGACTTAGTTTAGATTGCCCCTAAACAGTTAATTTTCATATTAGAGGATTGTATTTACTGGTGCAATAATGTATTTTTCATTGCATCTAAAACAGCTTGCACACATTTGATGAGATTATCTTGTGTTTTCTATGTAAAAAAAAACCCAAATTCCACTTGAATAAATGTATTTTTAATTAAATTCCATCAGTCAAACCACAGGCTGGAGCTTTAATGTCACCTTCAGAGATTTAAATGAGAAAGCAGAGAGCATGTCCAGTCAGGAGCTGTGATATTTGTTTTCACACCTGCTGAATCCAGCGAACATGAAGCTTTCATTTACGTTGTAATGCATGAACACACACACACACACACACATAAGTTGGATGTGTTTGTCAGGTTTTAATTAAAGCTGCAGGTTTGAGCCTTTATCTGATCAGAAACAGCAGCTTATCGGTTTCTGTTTAAAGAGCAGCAGAGTGTGAGGCGGCTTGACGGACGTCTGGAATCACTGCAAGAACACGAGCTGGTATTTCAACCCCTGTGAGGACATTACTGAGTCCAACCTGAACCTGAAACCAATTCCTGATCTGAACCTGAAACCAGTTCTTAACCCTGAAATTGTTCTATGAATGTCCCGAACCACGTCCCCACTTTCCACCAGTGTCCCCACAAGCGACGTCAGTGACTTTGGTCCTCACAAAGATAGACAAACAAACACACACACACACACCCAGCTCAGCCATGTGTAAAACTCTGCCGCTCCGTTCATTTTCTCCACAGTTCATTTCTGTTCCTGCAAAAATGAGATGAACTCCTGACCTCAATAAAGGCGAGGTGGCTCAGGAGTGTGTATCAGTGTGTGTGTATAAGCCTGTCTGTGTTGTCTACAGTAACTTTGCGGAGGTTATCAAACTGATGTATCGACGTGACTCGACTGCTCAGATCCACCAAAGAGGCCTTTAGGTAATATGTCGATTATTAAATGACAATCAGAATTAATCTGTTTTTAAAATTGCGGTTTGCTAAAATCAAAGCTGTGCAGCTGACGGCAAACAAGCTTTTATTCTTCTGTGTGTTTTTACTGCAGCTTCTAAATATCTCAAACCCAAATCCAAGTTCTTTTGTCTGAAGTCATTTAATATTTAATATCTGCTGAGTCTCAATCTGATGCAATTTAATGTCCTCCATAAAACACACTTCAGGTACATTAAAGTTATTATAATCAATGACAACTAAATAACTCTGCAATTCTTCAAGAAACAAAATATCTTCAGAGGGTAAATGTAGTACTAGAGGGTAAATGTAGTACTAGAAGGTAAATGTAGTGTTAGAGGGTAAATGTAGTACTAGAAGGTAAATGTAGTGTTAGAAGGTAAATGTAGTACTAGAGGATAAATGTAGTACTAGAGGGTAAATGTAGTACTAGAGGGTAAATGTAGTACTAGAGGGTAAATGTAGTACTAGAGGGTAAATGTAGTACTAGAAGGTAAATGTAGTGTTAGAAGGTAAATGTAGTACTAGAGGATAAATGTAGTACTAGAGGATAAATGTAGTACTAGAGGGTAAATGTAGTACTAGAGGGTAAATGTAGTACTAGAAGGTAAATGTAGTGTTAGAAGGTAAATGTAGTACTAGAGGATAAATGTAGTACTAGAGGATAAATGTAGTACTAGAGGGTAAATGTAGTACTAGAAGGTAAATGTAGTGTTAGAAGGTAAATGTAGTACTAGAGGATAAATGTAGTACTAGAAGGTAAATGTAGTGTTAGAAGGTAAATGTAGTACTAGAGGATAAATGTAGTGTTAGAGGGTAAATGTAGTACTAGAAGGTAAATGTAGTACTAGAGGATAAATGTAGTACTAGAGGGTAAATGTAGTATTAGAAGGTAAATGTAGTACTAGAGGGTAAATGTAGTACTAGAGGGTAAATGTAGTACTAGAAGGTAAATGTAGTGTTAGAAGGTAAATGTAGTACTAGAGGATAAATGTAGTACTAGAAGATAAATGTAGTACTAGAGGGTAAATGTAGTACTAGAAGGTAAATGTAGTGTTAGAAGGTAAATGTAGTACTAGAGGATAAATGTAGTACTAGAAGATAAATGTAGTACTAGAGGGTAAATGTAGTACTAGAAGGTAAATGTAGTACTAGAAGGTAAATGTAGTACTAGAGGGTAAATGTAGTACTAGAAGGTAAATGTAGTATTAGAAGGTAAATGTAGTACTAGAAGGTAAATGTAGTATTAGAAGGTAAATGTAGTACTAGAGGGTAAATGTAGTACTAGAAGGTAAATGTAGTACTAGAGGGTAAATGTAGTACTAGAGGGTAAATGTAGTACTAGAGGGTAAATGTAGTACTAGAAGGTAAATGTAGTACTAGAAGGTAAATGTAGTGTTAGAGGGTAAATGTAGTACTAGAAGATAAATGTAGTACTAGAAGGTAAATGTAGTACTAGATGGTAAATGTAGTATTAGAGGGTAAATGTAGTACTAGAGGGTAAATGTAGTACTAGAGGGTAAATGTAGTACTAGAAGGTAAATGTAGTGTTAGAGGGTAAATGTAGTACTAGAAGGTAAATGTAGTGTTAGAGGGTAAATGTAGTACTAGAAGGTAAATGTAGTGTTAGAGGGTAAATGTAGTACTAGAAGGTAAATGTTGTGTTAGAGGGTAAATGTAGTACTAGAAGGTAAATGTTGTGTTAGAGGGTAAATGTAGTACTAGAAGGTAAATGTAGTGTTAGAGGGTAAATGTAGTACTAGAGGGTAAATGTAGTACTAGAAGATAAATGTAGTACTAGAAGGTAAATGTAGTACTAGAGGGTAAATGTAGTATTAGAGGGTAAATGTAGTACTAGAGGGTAAATGTAGTACTAGAGGGTAAATGTAGTACTAGAGGGTAAATGTAGTACTAGAAGGTAAATGTAGTGTTAGAGGGTAAATGTAGTGTTAGAAGGTAAATGTTGTGTTAGAGGGTAAATTAATTCTCTCCATGATGTCAGTAAATGTATCATAGATCAGCTGTAGTTCCTGGTTGTTTCACCAGGTGGAGCCTCTTACTGTTTAATACTGTAGAGACCAGAGGAGGCGTCACTCAGACTACAGTTCATGTTGGAAGCAGAGAGCATTGTGGGAGTTTAGTTAGCAACGGGCACCATGACAAAGACTAATGTGGTGGTTAATGACCTCCAACTAAAGCACATTTGTTCTGCACATTAGCATTATTAAACCTATTGATTTCTATTTGATTACAGAAATAAGCAGCGTATAGTGTGAAGTATAAATTCATAACAGTTAACTTTTAACCCTGAGCAGTCCTTCTAAATATATGTTTGTATAGTTTGTACACAGTCTATAATTGTGAATTGTTTAAAAGGGTCTCGTATAATTGTCCTTTCATTTTCAAACGTCAAACGTGGTACTACTGCACTTTTTGGAACAGTTCTAAAGAGTTCAATGTATTTTTTTAACTGTTATTTGGCTTTTTTTTTGTTAAAGTACAGATAACATCTAGTGAAATCGCAGACTGACATGCTAACTCATTATTTTACAACATTCAACTGTAAAATTATACAATATTTTATTGTATTTCAAGCATTGTTACTCATATTTGCCATTATTTGTAAGTATATTTTGAATTTTATAAGTTACAATCAGTAAAATCACTTATTTTCACAGTTTTTAACAATATGTAACCCTGTTTAAGATAACGAGCTGGCATATAAACTCCCTAAACCCACATTACAAATCCCAATTAAACCCCTGCACATTACCATTATTAAACCTATTATTTTTTATTTGATTATAGAAATAAGCAGCGTATAGTGTGAAGTATAAATCCATAACAGTTAAGTTTTAACCCCGAGTCGTTTTGGCAACTATTGATGTTTTTAATAACTATATATGTTTGTGTTACCTGATGGTTTCGGTGCGTCGGGAGGCAGAAAAGCCAACTTGGTATTTACTCAGTAATTTATAGTTTTCATTAGTTTCTGCTGCAGTTTTTCAAATCTCACTGATGGAGACACTAAAACCTGGTCTTGTGGGGGTTTTTACCGACTGAACCTTGAGCTTTTAGAAAACAGTATCTTGGATCTGAGGGGTTCAAGTTTATCCAGCAGTGATTTTAGGAGTCTCAGTGCCTATTAATCGATCAGTTTGATGAACTGCGGGGCCTCGGTTTGTACTTTCCTGTTTGTGGCTGTGAGCTCTTAGTGTTCCTGGCTTCCTGTCAGACGTGGACATAATTCAGTGCTTTCACACACAGACTGATGTAACCGGCTGGCTGAGCTCTGCAGACTCCATTAAACCACAAATGGATTGAAATGTGTGTGTGTGTGTGGATTTTACTCGACAACACACACATGCAGCTCAGTTTGCTGTTTTCCCAGAGTGCTTTTCTGCTTTCGTTCGCCCTAAAGGTAACGGAGTGTGTGAGTCCATCATATATTTCCTAAGTGCTGAAATCCTCCTTCTGAAGTCTGAATGACGAACTAAAGCAGCTTTAGCTCGGCTCACGTCTGAATATCTGCAGATTCATGGAGGAGATTATTGACTTTTCACAGCTGGATGATGGTTTGTTAAAAACGAGCTCAACTGATCATTTACCAAAGAAGTAAACCAGGTATTTTTAATGTTTATGCAGCTTTAGGTGCTGCTGTATTTTAAAAACAAAGCTTCTAACTATAATCTTTCCAAGTTTACTGATATTTTCCACTTTTTTTTTTTTTGTTGTTGTTGTTAAATTACAGAAAATATCCAGTAAAGAAAACAACACAAGAAAGTATAAATTCACAGTCAATTGGAACAAAAACAGGATAAAACGTTCATATTGACCATATGAAGTTAGAATTTTTATAAATAAGTTTTTAAACAATGTTTGGCCATAAAATTACACCATTTTTCCAAAGAGATAAATTAGTTATTTTTATGTTTATGTAGTTTTTACAGTGTCTCTTTGAGGTTAGTACCTTCACCAAGGAGGTTGTGTTTTTGCCGGCGTTTGTTTGTTTGTTTGTTTGTTTGTGTTCAAAATAACTTGAAAACTCATGGATGGATTTGGATGAAATGTTCAGGAAATGTGTGAAATGGGACAAAGAACAAATGATGAAATGTTGGGACTGATCCGGATCACCGTCTGGATCCAGGATGGTTTTTAATTTAAGGATACTTAGTCATTGGTAGATTGTGTTGGGGTGGACTGAAGCTGCTTGGTGGAGGTCTGGATCTCTGAGGGCTTTTCTACTTTTATTTTTATCTACCCAAAGTTGAAACTCTGTGCTGTTGGAAAGCCTTTTGAGTTTCTGACACCGGAGTTGGCAGGTCCACGTACTAGAACCACGGCGGCGTTCTAGAGCCTTGGCAGCGCTCGGCGGCGATCAGTGGCGGCGCTCGGTGGCGGCGCTCGGTGGCGACGGCGCACAGGACTATTCAAATATCAAAATAATCATCCGAATCCCACCACAACCAACCAACATTCTGATATTCCTATATTGGGGACCAGCCCTAATATTAGGTTTGTAAAGCAGCTAAGCTACCATACTGTTGGTTAGCTAGCTTAGCCACTCTAGGCTACTTGGAACTACACCGTACTTGGCCTTAAGGTCAGCCTTATTTCATCTTGCTCAAATCTCCTGCTGCTTATTTCTTGTCACAAAGCTGTAAATTGGGACGTCTTGTTCAAACTAAGTAGTTGTTTTTCACATTGAGCTGTTTGTCCTCAAACGCAGCTGCAACAGAAGTCCTGTTTAGCAAAACCAAACCAGATTCTCCAGAGGAACATTTCTGGTTTTATCCTACTTATTTTATCCATTGAGCATCCTCCAGTTAATCTGTTCAGAATAAAGAACCAACATATATTTCTGTGTTGATTTCACCGGACGACACAATGATACTTTGTCATTGGTAGATTGTGTTGGACTGAAGCTGCTTGGTGGAGGTCTGCACTCTATGAGGGATTTTCTAGTTTTGTGTTTCTGTAGTTGTTTCATGTCTCTTTGTAGTTGATTTATTGACCACCTGTATCACCCCTGTGAAAAAGTAATTGCCCCCCTGAACCTAATAACTAGTTGGTCTCTTGGTAGTAGCAGTTAAATGTTGGTTCCAGCTTGTGATCAGTCTTTTCCATCACCATGGAGGAATGTTGGTCCACTCTTCTCTAGAATAGTTTGAATTCAGTCACATTAGAAGGTTTTCCATCATCAACTGTCCTCTTAAGGTCTTACCACAGCATCTCTATTAGATTCAAGTCCAGACTTTGACTCATTTGGTAGATTGGTAGCTAAGGGGGGCAATTACTTTTTCACACAGGGCTGGACAGCATTTTTCTTTAAAACAATCATCATTTAGTGTTTTCTTGGGTTTTCTTTGTCTTACATTTAAATTAGTTTGATTATCTGAAACATTTAAACGTGACAAATATGCAACAATAGAACATTTCCGTAGGGGGCAAATACTTTTGCGCAGCACTGTATAAGAATTGCTTCCTCTGAGAATGACTGAACATATGATATTAGCAGATGATGTACTCTGATTACTCCGGGCTGTAATCAGATTAGAGGCTGGATAAAGATGGAGGACGTGGACACAGGAGATGAAGGCAGGTGTTCTGCTCCTCTCAGCCAATTACTGGCCGAGTAATTTCCTCGTTCATGACTTAATCAGGTTATAAATGTAAATGACAGGAGGAACCAGAGGGCAGCGACACACACACACACACACACACACACACACACACATTTAGTATTAATTCAACCACCAACTCTCTGACCTTTACCGCAGTTTCAATATTAACAACCAACTCTGACCCCAAACTAGTTTATAGATATAATTTATAGAGTTAAAGTTATTTTTTATTTTCATATCTACATGAGGACATTTGGAGCTCACTGGTATGAAAGAACAAAATCACAAACACACATTTTACTAGTAGTTTAGTGTCTCTTTGTGGTTGTTTTGCAGGGTTTCCCCCAGAAAACTTGTTAAACTTGTAATAGAGAAGCCCACCATGTTTTTGTAAAAAAAAAAAAAAAGTTAAAAGTTGACAGGAATTTTGAAATGATGACTATTATGTGTTATTAGAAGCCATTTATTAACAATACTTAAATGTAGAGTCTTATAAAAAGGCACAATCTTGAAATACAGTTTTAACAAACAAAAAAAAATACAATTAAAATAAATAATATCAGTTGTTTTCACTTAACTTAAATCCAAGTGAATCTTAAAACAAGCTGTTGCTGGTCACATTTAAAAGTAAAATAAATTAACATAAATAAAAAGTGCAAACATGGCCAAGGGGTAAAACCAGGGAACTCAGAGGCTGAACAGGTCTGCTGTGCTGTGTGACCTCTACTACTTATTGCTGCACATGGTTCAGGTTGGATCAGTGCATCAATCCATCTGGGTTTACCATACTGGGTCTGGTAGAGCCATCCGCTAAATTTAGGGTCAGCTAACCATTTTGGATTAAATCCACTAGTTCCATGTTTACCATCGCGGCTCGCAGAAGGCTGCTCCTACGACGTGCTAACATCCGTGCTAACATCCGTGCTAACATCCGTGCTAACTCCACTGGCTCTGCCTCATCATGGAGCCGCGGCTCGGTCGGGCTCATGGTCTCCTCCTGTGCTCCTCCGACTTCAGAAAAAGTTCACGTATCGACCATAAAATGTGGCCATTGTGCTTTCAACCGTATCACCAGATGCAGTTAAAACCTCTGTATACCGTCTTTGCTGTCACTGTTTTGGTGCATAAAAACCCTGTTTAAAGTAAATAAACAAATGACGCTTAGCCTGGCGGGGGGCAAGGAAAGCCTGGCGGCCCACCAGGCTTATAAAGCACTGAGGGAAACCCTGGTTTTGTGTCTCTGAGGTTATTTTGTGTCTTTTTGTGTTTGTTTGCATAGTTTGCGTTGCTTTGTGCTCATTATCCGTCATCCTTTCTATCTTTCTAATCAAGCAAACCACCAAAATTGATCATCTACATTATAACATATGCCTCGTTCATGTTTCATTTAATAGCAGCACTATATTCAGTATATGTCATTAAACATGTTGATTATTATACTTTGACATATTTAAATGTCGTTTTGCATGTTTTTCACGTAGAGACGCTGACGTTTGCTAAGTTCCATATTAATACTGAGACTAATTAAAACGTCATGTGCATTAGTTCTGCTCAGGAGAGGAGCTTAAGAAGCGTTAAATTCAGTTTCCAGAAGTTTGCGGATACTTTTTAAAATGTTATTAACAATTAATAACCTAAAGTCATCTAATTTCCCTCCATATGAGGACGTCTGGGGCCCAGAAATGAAACCTGCAGCAGCCGTAAAGGTCAGCCGAGAGAACAAACTATTAATTTACAAACGCGTGTTGTTGCTTCGGGCAGAGAGAGAAATGGCCAGGTAATGTGATCAGCGAGGAATGACGGCAGCAGTAATGATGTGTCTGTCGCGCTAACTTAAACTAATTAACCGTGATGAGCTGCTGGAGCTCCTGGACGTCAGGGGAGCGTCGGAGTCGCCCTGCCCAGGAAGGAGCCTCCATCCCTGGGGACGCACGCGGCCGCGCTCCCCTCCCTGGTCCCCTCTGGTCCTCTATGGTCCTCTAAAGCAACGAATGAATGAACTTAACTGGTGGTTTTTGCTCCATCGGGTAGTTTTAGTGACATTTTGGACGATAATGACAAATAATTTAAAAGATTTGGGAAAAAAAGAAGTAAAAAAGTGCAACTCAAACTTTAAATGTGTGTTTTATTGAGACTATTTGTTCTAGTTTTGTGTCTCTTTATGCTAATTTTGAGTTTTTGCAGGTTTTTACGGTCAAGTTGTGTCTCTTTGTGGTCATTTTGGGTCTTTTTCGGGTAATTTTTGTGGGGTTTTTTTTTATCTTTTTGTGGTTGTTTTGCATTTTTGTGGTTTATTTCTTGATTTCTTGTGTCTCTTTGTCTCATTTTATGTCTTTTTGTGGTTCTTTTACGTCTCTTTTAAATAATGTTGTGCCTTTTATGGTCATTTTCTGTTTTTTTATGGCAATTTTTCATGTATCTGTGGTCGTTTTTGGCGTTGTTTTGTGTCTCCGTGGTCATTTTATGCCTTTTTGTGGTTATTTTACGTCTCTTTTAGATCATTTTGCATCTCGTGTGGTCATTTTGTGTCTTTTTATGGTAATTTTTGGTGGTTCTTTTGCATGTTTTTGTTGTTGTTTTGTGTTTTTGTGGTTTATTTCTTGATTTCTTGTGTCTCTTTGTCTCATTTTATGTCTTTTTGTGGTTCTTTTACGTCTCTTTTAAATAATTTTGTGCCTTTTATGGTCATTTTGTGTTTTTTTATGGCAATTTTTCATGTTTCTGTGGTCCGTTTTGGCGTTGTTTTGTTTCTCCGTGGTCATTTTATGCCTTTTTGTGGTTATTTTACGTCTCTTTTAGATCGTTTTGCATCTCGTGTGGTCATTTTGTGTCTTTTTATGGTAATTTTTGGTGGTTCTTTTGCATGTTTTTGTTGTTGTTTTGTGTTTTTGTGGTTTATTTCTTGATATTTTGTCTCTTTGTGTCATTTTTGTGGATCTGTATCGTCATTTTATGTATTTTTGTGGTTATTTTGTCTATTTTATGGTTATTTCATTTCTATTTTTGATTGTTTTGCATCTCTTGTAGTCATTGTTGTGTGTTTTGTCATAATTTAGTATCTTTTATGGTCATTTTTTGAGTCTGTTGTGCTATAATTTGAGATAATTTTGCATGTTTTTGGCTGTTTCTGCACCTTTTTTATGTAGTTTGCATTGTTGTGGGGTCATTTTGTATTGATTTAAGGTCTTTTTTTCATTTTTATGTGTCTCTCTAAAGGTTGTTTTGTGCGTCTTTGTCCTTATTTTTAATGTGCTAATAGATGCTATGTGACACAAAGCAAGTTTTCAAACAAACAACATATAAACTTACATCCACAGCATTCAAATTTGACCAGAATTTACCGTAAATATACATTGAGATGAACAGCAGGAGGCGCTAATTTACTTGCTGCTACTCTTAAACACCTGCAGAGGAAGAAAACACATTTCAATGTGAGGAAGTTTTTCTACAGTATTTGAAGTTTTGGGCTGTGAAGAAGAGTTTTGTCTTTGTCTTTGTGTCCTTTACTGCGGTCTGCTGCTGACACAGTTCACTTCCTCATTACCGTCCAATCAGAGAGCTCCTCTCCTTGACCGATCCAATCAGGACGGTTGTCGTTGGTGTTGTCGGCCTGTCAGGATGTGATTGATGCTCTGAAGCTCACGGCTAATTGTTTGAGAGTCTGTCGTTGAATCCGTGTCTCGTCTTTGTTGTGTAGCACAGTTTAGAGCTGAAAGAGTTTGTCAACAGAAAACAGATGAGGAACAGTTTTCATCATCGATTATTTTTAGGCAAAAATAAACCCAAAAAGCCTTTGCATATCTTTTTTTTGTAACTGTCTGTCTTTTTATGGTCATTTTGTGTCTCTTTATAGTTGTTTTGTCTCTTTGTGGTTGTTTTGCGTCTCTTTGAGGTTGTTTTGTGTCTCTTTGTTGTTGTATTGTGTCTCATTGTTGTTGTTTTGTGTCTCTTTGTGGTTGTTTTGTGTCTCTTTGTGGTTGTTTTGTATCTTTTTGTTGTTGTTTTGTGTCTCTTTGTGGTTGTTTTGTGTCTCTTTGTTGTTGTTTTGTGTCTCTTTGTGGTTGTTTTGTGTCTCTTTGTGGTTGTTTTGTGTCTCATTGTTGTTGTTTTGTGTCTCTTTGTGGTTGTTTTGTGTCTCTTTGTTGTTGTTTTGTGTCTCTTTGTTGTTGCTTTGTGTCTCTTTGCGGTTGTTTTGTGTCTCTTTGTTGTTGTTTTGTGTCTCTGATGTTGTTTTGTGTCTCTTAGTGGTTGTTTTGTGTCTCCTTGTTGTTGTTTTGTGTCTCTTTGTGGTTGTTTTGTGTCTCTTTGTTGTTGTTTTGTGTCTCTTTGTTGTTGTTTTGTGTCTCCTTGTTGTTGTTTTGTGTCTCTTAGTGGTTGTTTTGTGTCTCCTTGTTGTTGTTTTGTGTCTCTTTGTTGTTGTTTTGTGTCTCTTTGTTGTTGTTTTGTGTCTCTTTGTTGTTGTTTTGTGTCTCTTTGTTGTTGTTGTTTTGTGTCTCTTTGTGGTTGTTTTGTGTCTCATTGTTGTTGTTTTGTGTCTCTTTGTGGTTGTTTTGTGTCTCTTTGTTGTTGTTTTGTGTCTCTTTGAGGTTGTTTTGTGTCTCTTTGTGGTTGTTTTGTGTCTCTTTGTTGTTGTTTTGTGTCTGTTGTTGTTTTGTGTCTCTTTGTTGTTGTTTTGTGTCTCTTTGTTGTTGTTTTGTGTCTCTTTGTTGTTGTTTTGTGTCTCTTTGTTGTTGTTGTTTTGTGTCTCTTTGTGGTTGTTTTGTGTCTCATTGTTGTTGTTTTGTGTCTCTTTGTGGTCATTTTGTGTCTCTTTGTGGTTGTTTTGTGTCTCTTTGAGGTTGTTTTGTGTCTCTTTGTGGTTGTTTTGTGTCTCTTTGTTGTTGTTTTGTGTCTGTTGTTGTTTTGTGTCTCTTTGAGGTTGTTTTGTGTCTCTTTGTGGTTGTTTTGTGTCTCTTTGTTGTTGTTTTGTGTCTGTTGTTGTTTTGTGTCTCTTTGTGGTTGTTTTGTGTCTCTTTGTTGTTGTTTTGTGTCTGTTGTTGTTTTGTGTCTCTTTGTTGTCGTTTTGTGTCTCTTTGTTGTGTTTTGTGTCTCTTTGTTGTCGTTTTGTGTCTTTGTTCGTTTTGTGTCTCTTTGTGGTTGTTTTGTGTCTTTGTTGTTGTTTTGTGTCTCTCGTTTTGTGTCTCTTTGTTTGTTTTGTGTCTCTTTGTTGTTGTTTTGTGGTTGTTTTGTGTCTGTTTTGTGTCTCTTTGTTGTTGTTTTGTGTCTCTTTGAGGTTGTTTTGTGTCTCGTTGTTGTTGTTTTGTGTCTGTTGTTGTTTTGTGTCTCTTTGAGGTTGTTTTGTGTCTCTTTGTTGTTGTTTTGTGTCTGTTGTTGTTTTGTGTCTCTTTGTTGTTGTTTTGTGTCTCTTTGAGGTTGTTTTGTGTCTCTTTGTTGTTGTTTTGTGTCTCTTTGTGGTTTTTTTGTGTCTCTTTGTTGTTGTTTTGTGTCTCTTTGAGGTTGTTTTGTGTCTCTTTGTTGTTGTTTTGTGTCTCTTTGAGGTTGTTTTGTGTCTGTTGTTGTTTTGTGTCTCTTTGAGGTTGTTTTGTGTCTCTTTGAGGTTGTTTTGTGTCTCTTTGTTGTTGTTTTGTGTCTCTTTGTGGTTGTTTTGTGTCTCTTTGTTGTTGTTTTGTGTCTCTTTGAGGTTGTTTTGTGTCTCTTTGTGGTTGTTTTGTGTCTCTTTGTTGTTGTTTTGTGTCTGTTGTTGTTTTGTGTCTCTTTGTGGTTGTTTTGTGTCTCTTTGTTGTTGTTTTGTGTCTGTTGTTGTTTTGTGTCTCTTTGTGGTTGTTTTGTGTCTCTTTGTGGTTGTTTTGTGTCTCTTTGTTGTTGTTTTGTGTCTCTTTGTGGTTGTTTTGTGTCTCTTTGTTGTTGTTTTGTGTCTCTTTGTTGTTGTTTTGTGTCTGTTGTTGTTTTGTGTCTCTTTGAGGTTGTTTTGTGTCTCTTTGTGGTTGTTTTGTGTCTCTTTGTTGTTGTTTTGTGTCTGTTGTTGTTTTTTGTCTCTTTGAGGTTGTTTTGTGTCTCTTTGTTGTTGTTTTGTGTCTGTTGTTGTTTTGTGTCTCTTTGTTGTTGTTTTGTGTCTCTTTGAGGTTGTTTTGTGTCTCTTTGTTGTTGTTTTGTGTCTCTTTGAGGTTGTTTTTGTCTCTTTGTGGTTGTTTCAATCAACCACAAAGGGTTTCTGGTTGGTTTGTGACTTTTTGTGTTCATTTTGTGTCTCCTTATGGTTGTTTTATGTCTCTCTAAGGTCTCGTGTCTCTGTGTTTGCTTTGCGGTCATTTTGCATCCCTTTGTTGTCATTTTCTGTCATTTAGTGGTTGTTTTATGTCTGTTTGTGGTTCTTACGCATCCCTCTGTGGTCGACCGTTTGACTTTGTGGTTAAGCTGTGTTTATTTGTGATCTTTCTGTGGTTGTTTTGTGTCTTTGTGTGGTTCATCTGTGGTCATCTTAAATCTTTTGTGGTTGTTTTGTGTGTTTTTGTGTTCATTTGGAGTTTCTTTGTGGTCTTTTTTTGTCGCTTATTCGTTATTTTGAATGCCTTGTGGTTGTTTTTTGTGCTTTTTTGGTCATTGTGTCTTTGTGCATCATCAATTTGAGGTCATTTATAAATAATCTGTATTGAACATAAAGCATTTAAAGCCTTTGTACACAAACGTATGATTTTTTTTTGTAAATGTGGGTTATTGACGTTAGATTTGTAGGCTAAATGATCACATGTTTGGGTTTAGGACCAGTAGAAGCTGTGACAAACCGAACCTGAGACCCTGTCAGTGCATCGGTGTGTCCCTGCTTTGAATCTCAACAGCGACTGGGTCCAGATGAGAGTCTGGGTTCGGGTTAGACGGAGGAAGCTGCTGCTGTCGTTCTTCGGCTTCCTGTCGCTGAACGGCTTCATAAACCACAAACTCTCCTCGCTGGTCTCATTCATTCCGTTCATCACGGGCCTAAAGACACACGCATCAACACGCACACCTAATTGTCAGCTCGGCCTGTTGGCATGGCAACCGCAATCACCCGGCAGTGCAGCCCACTTATGATGTCACCGGGCTGGCTGCGCGCGATTGGCTGGCGGGTGAATGGATGCTGGGGATGGAGCTGGTTAGTGAGAGAACAATTACCTGACAGAGAGACAGAAATGAATCCATCAGATCATCTCTTCATCTTTAACCGTCAGCAGCAACGTCCTGATGGAAGAAAACCACCGTCTGCCTTTAAACACAGACGCAGTTCAGACAGCAGCTTGTTTACAGCTCAGTAACTCACTGATAGACGGACATACGACACCACTGTCCTCCTAGTGGAGCTTTTATTAATGCAACCAGAACTATGTTTGACTCTCTGGGTCTTTCACTATTTGATTCTTTGACTGATGCTTTGAGTCTTTGGCTTTAAATCTGAGAGTTAAAGATTTAAGGAGTCAAAGAATCAAAGAGCCACAGAGTCAGAGATTCAAAGATACAAAGAATCCAAGAGTCAAAGAATCAAACATTCAGAATCTTGATTATTTGTTTCTTTGACTCGTTGACTGTTTGACTCTGTCACTCTTTGAATCTTTGGATCTTTAAATATTTGACTCTGTGACACTTTGATGTTGATTCTTTGGATCTTTGATGTATTCTCTAATACTGTAATACTTTGACTTCTTGACTCTGTGACTCTTTGTTTCTTTGACTCTTTGACTTTTCACCACTTTTATGTTTTGACTTTACCTTCATGACTTATTACTCTGACTTTTTTGACTCTTTGACTTCTTGACTTTATGGCTCTTTGTTTCTTTGAATCTTTGACTTTGACTCTTTAAATGTTTGACTCTGACTTGTCTGACTGTGACTTTTCACCACTTTCAGTTTTTTGACTCTGTACCTTCTTGACTTATGAATCTCTGACTTTTTGACTCTTTGATTCTTGGACTCTTTGGCTTTTTTGACTCTTTGATTCTTTGACTCTTTGATTCTTCGACTCTTTGGCTTTTTTTGACTCTTTGATTCTTTGACTCTTTGGCTTTTTTGACTCTTTGATTCTTTGACTCTTTGATTCTTTGACTCTTTGATTCTTTGACTCTTTGGCTTTTTTGACTTTGATTCTTTGACTCTTTGATTCTTTGACTCTTTGATTCTTTGACTCTTTGATTCTTCGACTCTTTGGCTTTTTTTGACTCTTTGATTCTTTGACTCTTTGGCTTTTTTTGACTCTTTGATTCTTTGACTCTTTGATTCTTTGACTCTTTGATTCTTTGACTCTTTGATTCTTTGACTCTTTGGCTTTTTTGACTCTTTGATTCTTTGACTCTTTGATTCTTCGACTCTTTGGCTTTTTTTGACTCTTTGATTCTTTGACTCTTTGGCTTTTTTTGACTCTTTGATTCTTTGACTCTTTGATTCTTTGACTCTTTGATTCTTTGACTCTTTGGCTTTTTGACTCTTTGATTCTTTGACTCTTTGATTCTTTGACTCTTTGATTCTTTGACTCTTTGGCTTTTTGACTCTTTGATTCTTTGGCTCTTTGGCTTTTTGACTCTTTGACTTTTTGACTCTTTGATTCTTTGACTCTTTTACTTTTTGCCACCTTCAGTCTTTCACTCTGACGATACTCCGTACTTACAGGCCTAAATGTTGGATCTCTCCCACATCTTTCAAACAGTCCTCCATTCTTCCTGTGAAGCTCCGACATCAAACCTGATTTCTTATTTGTGAAGTGTAATAAAACGTTCAGCGTCTGCACCTACAAAAACCCTAAACTCTACCTGATTTAAACGGACCCCATCCAGCGCAGCGATCACTGCTCCTGGTGCTCCTGCAACATTTACTAAGTGACTACTGTGTTGAAGAAGACATGAAACTTAGATTCATGAATTCCTGCAGCCAGAGGAGTCGCCCCCTGCTGGCTGTTAGACGGACTGCAGATTTAAGGCTTCACTTTTAAACTCAGTCATTCTTTTGGGGAGGTCACGGCGAGACAAAGCAGCTGATGCTACTCGAGTAAAATTAACCCGGCGGCCATCTTTAGTTTTGTTCCACTGTTTTCGACCAGCCGACGCCCCCTGCAGGTGCAACCAGGTTATTACGGCGACAAATTGAGCCGCATCTCTTCATATCACAGCTCTGTGTGACAGAAGTGATATTCTTCTATGATGGAGAACCCCCCCCCCCTCCTCTTCCTCCATCCACTCTGCACCAATCACATCATCGTCATAGCAACCGGCCGATCCACGGTAACCAGCCGAGCACCAATCAGCCTCCTGCTACGTGAATCCGAGCGCCAGAACGAGGCTACGTTCGGTCGCCGAAGCTGAGCTGAAGAGGAGGACGCCGACCCCCTTTGAGACAATCAGCGTTGAGCCCATGAGCTCAGTGTGACCTCGTTACAGCGCCTCCTGCTGGGTGATTATAACGAGACGCAACAACACAGAAGAGATGCAGCAATCAGTGAGCAACAACATGAATAAACACGGATTCAAGGCCAACAGTATCTCTGCTCCCTGACTCCTTTAAATACAAAGGACCTTAATACATGCGGGATTAAGTCTTTAAAAGCCTCTTTCAGAAATCTTTATTAAAAGTTAGATTCATGTTTGCAGTTGTTCATTTGATTTCTGCAAGTATATTAACTGTTGATCCAGAACAAACCAACTCAGAGCTGTGAAGATGTGGGGGTGTTCCTCCCACCAGCAGGAATAATGGATTAACCCTGGAAGGCTGCTGATCCTTAATGTTTCTCCACATAAAAGTTCCACCAAAGATTGTCTAACCAGTGAGAATTTAGTTGGATGAGGGCATACAGACCAACCAATCAACCAATCAACCAATCAACCAATCAACCAATAAACCAATCAACCAGTCAACATGGACACTGCAGGTGGTCTGGTACCAAAATATAATCTTGTTTTTTCATTTGATGTAATCCATCTCTTCATTTTTCTATTTCAAACCATAAACAAAAATATTTGAAAAGGTACCTATCTACCAACCTATACCTACCTACCTACACCTATCTACCTACCTACACCTACCTACCTACCTACACCTATCTACGTACCTATACCTACCTACCTATAACTACTTACTTACACCTACCTATACCTACCTATCTATACCTACCTACGTACCTGCCTATATCTACCTACCTATACCTAACTACCTACCTATACCTACCTACCTACACCTATCTACCTACCTACCTATACCTATCTACCTACCTATACTTACCTACACCTACCTACCTTTACCTACCTACCGATACCTACCTACCTACACCTATCTACCTACCTACCTACCGATACCTACCTACCTACACCTATCTACCTACCTACCTACCGATACCTACCTAACTACCTACCTACACCTATCTATATCTATACCTACCTACCTATAACTACTTACTTACACCTACCTATACCTACCTACCTTTATCTACCGACCTATACCTACCTACCTACCGACCGACCTTTACCTACCTACCTATACCTAACTACCTACCGATACCTACCTAACTACCTACCGATACCTACCTAACTACCTACCTACACCTACCCATACCTACCTATACCTATCTACATACCTACACCTACCTACCCATACACACCTACCTACCTATACCTACCTACATATACCTACCTACGTATACCTACTTACACCTGCCTACCTATACCTACCTACCTACCTACCTACCTATACCTACCTACCTTTACCTACCTACCTACCTATACCTACCTACCTTTACCTACCTACCTACACCTACCTACCTACCTATCTACACCTACCTACTTACCTTAATCTACTGACCTATACCTACCTACCTACCTACCAACCCGTCCATCTCTTTCCATTTGCCTGGAAAACCTGTTTAATTTTCCGGCTGCAGATGTTATTGATGATTTTCACGTAGATAGAATGAGAAGCTGCTGTTAAATGATGATTTCTGAACCTCTGATGAACTTCTGCTGTCCTGGACTGATTCATTTCTGTGTCCTTAAATGATGGTGGACTGTTGTTTCTCTTAATGTGTATTTATCTAAAATGCGAAGCAGGTTTTCCAGTTTACTAATAGAGGAACACGCTGTGGTTTCTACTACTTAACGGACTGTGATTAAACCCTGTGTGTTTCCTCAGTGCTCCTACGTTCCTCCCTGTGAACGGGACAACCAGAAGAACAAAGACAGCGTCCTGTGGTGGGAGGATTATTTCACCAGGGAGGTCAGCAGCCAGTCGTTCACCTGCTTCTTCAACCAGCAGAGGAGGTGAGACGGCGGCGCCTCGCCTCCATCTCCAGGTGTGATTCAGACAAATTGGAAACGGACGACGTGTGATGCTGTGAATCCTGCTGACGGATCGATGCCGTCGCAGCAGATCACACATGTCCAGTCTCAGCTTCTCCACGCTCTCATTTGTGACCTCCGACTCCACGAGTCCAGATCTCAGAGCTCAGTTCACAGCAATCAGTAGCTTCTAACACCTTTATGTTCTGGTTTAGGCTCAGTTTGGAAGATCAGCCTGACGAGAACAGATGAAGGACAGCCTCAGAGAATAATAATAATAATGATAATAATAATAACAACAACAACAATAATAAAATAACGATAATAACAACAACAATAACAATAACAATAATAATAATAATAATAATAATAATAATAATAACAACAGCAATGATAATAAATAATAATAATAATAACAACAACAATAACAACAACAATAATAATAATAATAAATAATAATAATAATAACAACAACAATAACAACAACAATAGTAATAATAATAATAGTAGTAGCTTTATTTATACATCACCTTTTAAAAACAGAGGTTACAAAGTGCATCACAGACAGTCATAATAGATGGTTGACTGTCTATTATGACTGTCTCATAATACACATAATGATAATAATAATAATAATAATAATAATAATAATAATAAAGATAATAGCAATATTATTATTATTATTATTATTATTATTAATAATAAAGATAATAATAATAACAATAACAATAAAAATAATAGTAATAATAATAATAAAGATAATAATAATAATAATAACAATATTATTAATAATAAAAAATAATAATAATAGTAATAATAGCAATAATGATAATAATAACTTTCTTCTTTTTCTTTTTCTTATTATAAAAAAAAATATAGCAGTGTTTATTATTGTGCACTGTTCCTGGTAAAATAATCTAATAAAATAAGTTGAAAAGATCTAAAACTAAATATGATGAGATGTTTAAAGTAAATATAAATATATGTAAAATATTTGGTAATTTTAAAATATATATATGTATAATTTACAATATATAACACTGATAAAATACATAAAACTAATGAAATTAATTTTTAAAAAAATAATAAAATATATGTTTAAACTAACAACATAAATGCAAAAAAATAAATAATTGATAATATAAATAAATGAATATCATGCAAAAATATATAATGTATAAAACTAATCAAATCTATTTTTAAAAATATATGAAATTTACATTTAATTTTAAAAATTTAAAAATTTAATTAAATAAATCTCAAAAATGATGCAAAAAAATTCAAATTATTAAAGAAATTATAGCAGTGTTCATTGTTGTGTACTCTCTGGTAAAATAAACTGATAAAAAAGTAGAAAATATATAAAACTAAATAAAATAAAATATATAAAGTGAATAAAATATATATATATATATATAAAGTTTATAACATATGAAACTAATAAAGTCAATTTTAAAATATATATAATATGTGTTAAAAATATTAAACTAATAACATAAATTTAAAAAATAAACAATAATATAAATAAATTCAAAATGAAAGTGAATAAATCTCAAATATCGTGCAAAAATTCAAGTTAAAGCTCATTGAGACTAAATTATTAAAGACCAAATGCTGAACTGAGACGAATCCAAACCAGCAACACATGAGAACATCTGGAGTTTGACAAGATGATGATATTTATTCATCTGAAATACGACAAATGTGGGACCTCAGTTTTTAATCCAGTCTAGTTTGTTGTGTTTTACTTTCAGAGGAGACACTTGACTGTTCAGTTCCTGAGAGGAGCTGCAGGTTTTAACTACCTGACGTTAAGGTGAAGTTTAAGACGCTGATCTCCTGTTTTATTCAGGCTTTTTTACGCTGCGACCAAAAGCTGATGAGACAAAGAGGAACTGCTTCCTGGTGTCGGTTTAATCCTCCTGTTCCTCTCAGACGGTGTTTGGCTTCGACCTCGGCTGGTTTTATTTTTATCTTTGCAACAGAACGAGGAAACTCTCCGCTGGGAGCTCATCGACGCTGCACATCAGCTCTGAGGCGTTTAGAGAAACTGGAGCAACCAAAGGAAAAGCTCAGATAGTTTCTATATGAAGGAGTTTGTTCAGGAGAAGGTTCCATCTAGACACCTTCAGGTTATGAAGACCTGGATCAAAGTGTGAAGTCCTGCTAGGTCAACGGTTTTCTTGATGTAAATTTAAAGAGGCAGCTTTCATCCTGTCAGCTGATAATGGACTAATGTAGCTACACAATGCTAATGCTAATAAGACATCAGGTCGTCCTCCAGGACTTCTCTAGACTCTGCTGCATCATTTACCCTCAACCTTTACAAGGATTCCAGGACCTGCTGCTGAGAAACATCCTCACATCATGATGCTGCCACCGCCATGCTTCACATCATGATACTGCCACCACCGTGCTTCACATCATGATGCTGCCACCACCGTGCTTCACATCATGATGCTGCCACCACCGTGTTTCACGTCATGATGCTGCCACCAACATGCTTCACGTCATGATGCTGCCACCAACATGCTTCACATCATGATGCTGCCACCACCATGCTTCACATCATGATACTGCCACCACCGTGCTTCACATCATGATGCTGCCACCACCGTGCTTCACATCATGATGCTGCCACCACCGTGTTTCACGTCATGATGCTGCCACCACCATGCTTCACACCATGATGCTGCCACCACCATGCTTCACAGCATGATGCTGCCACCACCATGCTTCACACCATGATGCTGCCACCACCATGCTTCACGTCATGATGCTGCCACCACCATGCTTCACGTCATGATGCTGCCACCACCATGCTTCACGTCATGATGCTGCCACCACCGTGCTTCACATCATGATGCTGCCACCACCATGCTTCACATCATGATACTGCCACCACCATGCTTCACGTCATGATGCTGCCACCACCGTGCTTCACATCATGATGCTGCCACCACCATGCTTCATATCATGATGCTGCCACCACCATGCTTCACGTCATGATGCTGCCACCACCGTGCTTCACATCATGATGCTGCCACCACCATGCTTCATATCATGATGGTTTCAAGTGTGTTTGTCATGATATTTGGTGTCCACCAAACATAGCGTCTATTCTGATGGTCTAAAACCTCCATCCTGGTCTCCTCAGACCAAAGAACCTTCTTCAGGTGACTTCAGAGTCTTCACATGTCTTCTGGTGACTCAAGTCTAGTCTTTACTAATGCTCCGTATTACGTTAATTCTTATTGATGGATTTAACTGGACTCTTCCTTTTTCTAGCAGAAAGTGTTCAGTCTGAGTTCATTTCCTTCTGTTACAGTTTCTCTCTTCGTGTTGTGTTTTCAGGCCCGATGACGTCTTGTGGCGGCGTTCCCACGACACCAGCGTCCTGCTGCACTGCGTCCTCTGGCCAATGGTGTCGCTGCTTCTGGGCACGCTCATTGTGCTCCTGACGGTTTGCGCCCGCTCGCTGGCCGTTCGCGCCGAGGCCCTCCAGAAGAGGAAATGCTCGTACGAGGTCTGCCAGGACCTGTCCGCCGCCGTGCCACCGGATCGCCGCGGCAACAAGGCCGGAGACCTCCTGACGACGAACTCTGATGACCCCGAGCTGTCGTCGCCGTCCAGGACCCTGCCGTTGTTTGCGGTGCCGGTTCGCCGCCGCGACCGGGAACACTGAGGCTGTTTTATCGGAATGCGAGGACGCCGCCTGCTGGAGGAGTTTATACGAAGAGGAAACCCGATGCCTTCAGCAGAAACACTGTAGACCAACGTCCTGGTTTCATCCTGAAACCCTCGAATCGTCTGAGCTGCTGTTCGAGTGACTCCGGCTCCGGTTGGGTTCTGATCGCTGGTTCCACTCTGGATCCGGGTTCTGGTCCAGAAAAGTCCAGATTCATTCAGCTCTGGTGCTCAAGAATCTCTCATCAAACCTCCTGGTTGGTCTGGAACCTCAAAGATAGTGAACTGGTTGTTGGGTTGAAGGAGAAACGAGACAGTTGAGGAAAGACTCACTGAAATTTTATGGAATGAATAGATTCATCCAGACAGCAGATGAATCGACCGTATGACTGATCAGTAGTTGCAGTTTGAATCTCGCGTGGTTGAAGCTGCAGCTAGTTTTTTGGGGTTTTTTTCTGCATTTTTAGTTTCCTAAATGACTCCAAATTGGTAAAATCACCACAAAAAGATGCAAAATCCCCACAAAACATCCTGAAAAGACTCAAAATCGACACGAAATGATGCAAAAATCGTCACAAAAAGACAAGAAATCCAAACAAAGACCCAAAAATCAGCTGCAAGATTCAGTTTTTTGCACGTATCATCTGGTCATCGGGACTTTTCAGGTGAAATCTAATCCGCTGATGGCAGTTTACACCTTTGAGGTTTGATTAGAGATCCATTAAAACGCCGTCTGAACCCAACCTGAGCTGTGACAGTCGGACGTTAACTCTTTACTGTAGCTCTTCTCCGACTGTAGATTCCCTCCGACTCCCAGTAGCCATGAATGTTTCTGAGATCCTGACGCTTCTGTAATCAGACTTTCTACCAGACAAGGCTTTAAATATATCATATAATATACATACATGTGTGGAGATGAAGGACGTCGACTGCAGTCTTGAGGAGCGAGAACGTCGTCGCCTCTTCAGGGTTTTATTTCAACCCGGCTGCTCAGAGTCGTCTTTATTTCCCTGCTGGTGTTTGGAGCAGGTTGAAGGTTGATGCTCAGACATTTTCAAGCCAATAATTGGAGGTGAATTTAAATAACTGAGCCGACTTTATTACTTATTAATGCATTGAAATGTGCCCATCAGAGGCCCATTAGCGGCCCCTGGTGATGTCGGGACTCCAGACCTCCTCCTCGCCACTAATGATGCTCTTTGAACCGTGGAGATGTTTGCAGACAGCAGGAACCGACTCGAGTGTCGGAGGCCGAACTGAACCCGCTAAAGGTCGCAGAGGAGCCTGAAAGACGGGATTCTGTTGTGGAGAGTCGATTCAAGGACTAGATTAGATATAATCTGAGATACATGTGAGGATGTTGAAGCCAAACCTGACCTGAAGACAAAGGTTTGGTGGCATCGAACTCAGAGAAAATCAGCAAAAGGAAAATGTGATTATTGACTCTCTGAACTCCAAGCAGCAGTTTCTTTGTTCCCGTCTCATTTTTATTCAGTGTGGTTCAAAAAGGAGAGAGAATCTTCTGTCAGTACGACACAGTTAGAACGACGTAAATCTGAAAAACTGAAATGTTTAAATGGATGAAACCACCAAAGTCATCACAAAAAGACACGAAATCCTAATAAAGACTCAAAATCTCCAAAAAACTACCACGAAAAGACACAAAAACATCACAAATAGGACATGAAATCCTGATAAAGACTCAAAATGCCAACAACCCAACACATAAAGACACAAAGACACCACAAAAACATGCTAAATCACCACAAAACCACCAAGAAGAGACACAAAATCAACACAAAAGGTGCAAAATTACTACGAAAAGTCAAAAAAAGTCATAAAAATGTGACAAAATCCCCCCAGTAGCATGTAAACCCACCATGAAAAGATGCAAAATCACATGTCATGACTAAGACACAGTTAGAATGGCACAAATCTGACAAAGGAAAAAGTTGAAATTGGTGAAACCATCATAAAAAGATGCAAAATTACCCCGAAGAGACACAAAACCCCGATAAAGACTCAAAACGCCAACAACCAATCACAAAAAGACGCTAAATTACCATAACGTGCTAAATCACCACAGTAGTGGACAATATCACAACAAAATTACCATGAAAAGACACAAAATCATTATAAGAAGACACAAAATCCTAATAAAGATTCAAAATCTCCAAAAAACTACCACAAAAACCTGCTACGTCACCACAAAAGGTGCAAAAGTACCACAAAAAGACACAAAAACATCACAAATAGGACGTGAAATCCTGGTAAAGACTCAAAATGCCAACAACCCAACACAAAAAGATGCTAAATCACCACAAAACCACCAAGAAAAGACACAAAACCAACACAAAAGGTGCAAAATTACTACAAAAAAGTCAAAAAAGTCATAAAAATGTGACAAAATCACCTCAATAACATGTAAACCCACCATGAAAAGATGCAAAATTACCCCAAAGAGACGCAAAACCCTGATAAAGACCCAAAATCCCCACTAGACGACCAAGAAAAGACACAAAGTCAACACAAAAGGCTCAAAACTACCACGAAAAGATGCTAAATCATGAAATAAAATGTGGAAATCCCAGCAAAAGAGCTTCTAAGTCACCTCAATAACATGTAAACCCACCAGAAAAAGATGCAAAACCCTGATAAAGACTCAAAATCCCCCAAAAAACACAGAGAAAAGACACAAGATCAAAACAAAAAGATGCAAAATTATCACAAAGAGAGACAAAATCCAGATTAAAAACCACAAAACCATCATGAAAAGACACAAAATCAACACAAAAGATGCAAAATTACCCCAAAGAGACGCAAAACCTTGATAAAGAGTCAAAACGCCAACAACCCACCACAAAAAGACGCTAAATTACCATAATAACGTGCTAAATCACCACAGTAGTGTCAATATCCCAACGATATCACCACAAAACCATCATGAAAAGACACAAAATCACCACAAAAAGGCAAAAATGTTCTAATAAAGAATCAAAATCCCCACAAAATGACTCAAAATTTCCATGAAAAGACTCAAACTCAACACCAAATGATGCAAAATCACCTCAAAAAGACACAAAATCCTAATGAAGAATCAAAATACGCACAAAACCGCCATGAAAATACAATAAAAACCACAGAAAGGAGCAAAATCACCACAAAAAGACTTAAAATCCCCACAGACCAACGTGAGGAACCATCAGAGATCAGAACGTCTGAAGCTTCTTCCTGTTTTCTGACTTCCTGAGTCTTTCTTCAGTCAGGTTTGGGGTTCAGGGTTAAAACTGTGTCTATAATCTGTGGTTCCTCGCTGTCGTTCTTCCTCCTTCCAGCCACAAACAGCAGGTTCTAAGGAGAACGTCGGGTTCCTGAGAGAACAGATGATGAATGTTTGGAGACCCTGATGTAGCATCAAACTGACTCACTTTTACCTCCTGATTCTTCCTGTTTGTCTTTTCTTTCCCAGCCTCATTTCAAAACCAGTCGTGTGTCGATCCACAGAGAAAATGGAAAAAGACACAGAAACAAAACAAAAAGACACAAAAACACCACAAAAAGATGCAAAATTACCGCAAAATTATCACAACAAACAAAACATTTCCACAAAAAAAACACAAAGTCACCTCTAAAGGATGCAATATTCCCACAAAACCACCATGAACATAAATTACCACAAAAAGACGCAAAATTAATATAAAGACACAAAATTGGAACAAAATTACCACAAAAAGATGCAAAAATACTACAAAGTTACCACAAAAGAGACAAAATTACCACAAAAGACACAAAATTACCACAAAATTACCACAAAAGAGACAAAATTACCACAAAAGACACAAAATTACCACTAAATTACCACAAAAGACACAAAATTACCACAAAAGACACAAAATTGGAACAAAATTACCACAAAAGACAAAAAATTACCACAAAAGATACAAAATTACCACAAAAGACACAAAATTACCACAAAATTACCACAAAAGATACAAAATTACCACAAAAGATACAAAATTACCACAAAATTACCACAAAAGACACAAAATTACCATAAAATTACCACAAAAGATACAAAATTACCACAAAAGACACAAAATTGGAACAAAATTACCACAAAAGACAAAAAATTACCACAAAATTATCACAAAAGATACAAAATTACCACAAAATTACCACAAAATTACCACAAAAGATACAAAATTACCACAAAAGATACAAAATTACCACAAAATTACCACAAAAGACACAAAATTACCACAAAATTACCACAAAAGATACAAAATTACCACAAAATTACCACAAAATTACCACAAAAGATACAAAATTACCACAAAAGATACAAAATTACCACAAAATTACCACAAAAGACACAAAATTACCATAAAATTACCACAAAAGATACAAAATTACCACAAAAGACACAAAATTGGAACAAAATTACCACAAAAGACACAAAATTACCACAAAATTACCACAAAAGATACAAAATTACCACAAAAGACACAAAATTACCACAAAATTACCACAAAAGATACAAAATTACCACAAAATTACCACAAAATTACCACAAAAGACACAAAATTACCACAAAATTACCACAAAAGATGCAAAATTACCACAAAATTACCACAAAAGACACAAAATTGGAACAAAATTACCACAAAAGACAAAAAATTACCACAAAATTACCACAAAAGACACAAAATTGGAACAAAATTACCACAAAAGACACAAAATTACCACAAAAGACACAAAATTACCACAAAATTACCACAAAAGACAAAAAATTACCACAAAAGACACAAAATTACCACAAAATTACCACAAAAGACACAAAATTACCACAAAAGACACAAAATTACCACAAAATTACCACAAAAGACACAAAATTGGAACAAAATTACCACAAAAGACAAAAAATTACCACAAAAGACACAAAATTACCACAAAATTACCACAAAAGACACAAAATTACCACAAAAGACACAAAATTGGAACAAAATTACCACAAAAGACACAAAATTACCACAAAATTACCACAAAAGATACAAAATTACCACAAAATTACCACAAAATTACCACAAAAGACACAAAATTGGAACAAAATTACCACAAAAGACAAAAAATTACCACAAAAGACACAAAATTACCACAAAATTACCACAAAGACAAAAAATTACCACAAAAGACACAAAATTACCACAAAAGACACAAAATTACCACAAAAGACACAAAATTGGAACAAAATTACCACAAAAGACAAAAAATTACCACAAAAGACACAAAATTACCACAAAATTACCACAAAAGACACAAAATTACCATAAAATTACCACAAAAGATACAAAATTACCACAAAATTACCACAAAGACAAAAAATTACCACAAAAGACACAAAATTACCACAAAAGACACAAAATTACCACAAAAGACAAAAAATTACCACAAAAGACACAAAATTGGAACAAAATTACCACAAAAGACAAAAAATTACCACAAAAGACACAAAATTACCACAAAATTACCACAAAAGACACAAAATTACCACAAAAGACACAAAATTACCACAAAATTACCACAAAAGACACAAAATTACCACAAAAGACACAAAATTGGAACAAAATTACCACAAAAGACACAAAATTACCACAAAATTACCACAAAAGACACAAAATTACCACAAAATTACCACAAAAGATACAAAATTACCACAAAATTACCACAAAGACAAAAAATTACCACAAAAGACACAAAATTACCACAAAAGACACAAAATTACCACAAAAGACACAAAATTGGAACAAAATTACCACAAAAGACAAAAAATTACCACAAAAGACACAAAATTACCACAAAAGACACAAAATTACCACAAAAGACACAAAATTACCACAAAAGATACAAAATTACCACAAAAGATACAAAATTACCACAAAAGACACAAAATTACCACAAAAGACAAAAAATTACCACAAAAGACACAAAATTACCACAAAATTACCACAAAAGACACAAAATTACCACAAAAGACACAAAATTACCACAAAATTACCACAAAAGATACAAAATTACCATAAAACACTAAAAGACACCGAGTCGACGTGTCTCCAGTGTAAAATCTGTCATTTCGTCTTTTAGTGGCGTCAGACTTGAGTCCAAACTGTTTTCTTTTAACTGAGGTGTTTTTTTTTGTAGCAGAACGACTGAATGAATTCTTTTGGTTTATTTCTTTTCTTTTCAACTCTTCTTACTTTTATTTTCCATCTGTTGGGTTAAAACTTTAAATCAGCGACTCAAACATGAAACAAAAGGAACGTTGTGTTTTGAAAGTTTGGAGTCGACTTCCTGTCTGTGCTGCTGATCCAGGTTCATCACTTCCTGTTTCCGTCCCCTCCAAAGAAAAAGTAGCTTCTCGTAGCATCTCTGTGTTTCTGGGACTTGAGCTCCTCGTCGTCTGTTGGATTTTCTACCTGAAGCCATGAAGCTGAGCAGGAAGTGTTTCACCCTGTAAAGGATGTTTAGACTCTGAACTCCGTCTCTGCTGTTCTTCTTGGTTCTTCTCGTCGTCTGCTGGCTCTCCATGAACTCTGAGCGCCGTCTGCAGGTCTGTTGTCGTCCTCCATCTTTGTTCCGACCCTCAGCACTGTACCATGTGACCCAGGTAGCCGCTTCGCCGTGTTTCACTCAACGACTCTTGTGCCTGATAGAGATCTTTAAATAAAAACACATTTTGTCTTCAGATCAGTCGCCTGCTCGTTTTTCTTTCCTTCATCATGCAGATTCACTGTTGTTTATTATACTGGTGGAAAATCACCACAATAAGAGGCAAAAATCACCACAATAAGAGGCAAAAATCGCCACAATAAGAGGCAAAAATCACCACAATAAGAGGCAAAAATCACAAGAGACAAAAATCACCACAATAAGAGACAAAAATCACCACAATAAGAGACAAAAATCACCACAATAAGAGACAAAAATCGCCACAATAAGAGGCAAAAATCACCACAATAAGAGACAAAAATCACCACAATAAATGCTGATGCTTAGTCTCACAACAACATGTGTCGTATTTGTGTTGGTCCACAGTGCAAAAGGTAAAAAGACATAAAATTGACACAAAAAGATGCAAAATTACCACAAGAAGACAGAAAATTACCATAAAAACACAAAATTACGAAAAAAAAGGCACCAAATTACCAAAAAAGATGCAAAATTACAACAAACAGACATAAAACTACCAAAAGAAGTTGCAAATTAGAATAAAAAGATACAAAATTACCATTAAAAACACAAAATTACCAAAAAAGAAGCAAAATTAGAATAAAAACACACAAAATTACCATTAAAAATGCAAAATTACCACAAAAAGACGTAAAATTACCAAAAACAATTACAAAATTACCAAAAAAGATGCAAATCTACCACAAAAAGACATAAAACTACCAAAAGAAGTTGCAAAATTACCACAAACGGACATAAAACTACCGAAAAAGACAAAATTACCATTAAAAATGCAAAATTACGAAAAGAAAGACACAAAATTACCAAAAAAAGACACAAAAATTATAATAAAAAGATGCAAAATTATCATAACAAAAAGCAAAATCACCACCACAGGACGTCATCTTCCCACACAGCCACCATGAAAGAACAAACCACGACAAAAAGACAAAATCTTTGGGTTTGTGGACAAAATAAGACATTTGAAGACGTCGGTTTCAGTCAAACTTCATTTGTGTTGCAGTTTTTGTTTTCCGTTTAGTTCAGTTAAAAAGCTGACAACAGGAAAACATGAAGCCAACCTGAGGCTGAGAGGATTTTTTGACAGTGTTATTTATAAAACAGTTAATTGGTTAAAGGATTATACACTAAAAAAGTTGAGTTTCAGCTGATGTTGAGTGTTTTTGTACTTTATTCCGTCGATCAACATTCTGCCTCCATCCCCAGCAGCTGCTCTGAGCTTCAGGATAATTTCCTCGGCGTCCTTGGAGCTTCTCACTTTTAACAGACGTTAGCAAACTCATCAGCGGCGCCGGATTAAAAAGCTGCCGACTGTCAGTCCTCTGTGGCCATTTAACACCTCTGCTGCTCACAACACCTCCGAGATGCAGCCCATAAATACAGAGACAGCAGCGAGATCAGCAGAATGCATCCATACATCAGGTCCTCCCTGCAGGACGAGGAAACACGGAAAGTTTAAAGCACAAACTTTACATTACTAAGTACTTTAAGTCTTCACACATTAAATACAAGCTGCTAAACTAAAGTCTGTATCATGTAAATGAAGCTCTCAGAATTATCAGCAGCTGGTGAGAAACAAATGTGTGAAATTAGATGTTTAAAAGAGCTGCTGTTGGTTTGTTAAAATGTCCTCTTCTTCCAAACAACGTGTGAATTAAAGGCCATAGACAGCAGAAGAATTAGAGTTCCAATCTCTCTATACGCAGACGATGTTAATGTTTATATTAAAGAAGAAGACGACCAATGTTTTGTCCAAAGATACTCAGTTTACTGTTGTAAGAGGAAAGAAATCAGAAAATATTCACATTTAAGAAGCTGCAATTATAGAATTTACACTATTTTGCTTTAAAAAATCACTTAAATCAAAGAATCAGTTACGAAAATAGTCGACGTTTCATTTGTTAGTTGAGATTTTATTGATGAATTGTCGCGTTTCTAAGTTTAAACATCCTATAAAGCTCTTTAAACTGCATTTGATTTGTTTGAAAAGTGCTGCAGCCACGTTGTCTCCTTGTAATTGTTCATTTTTTATGCAGTTAAATTTATTGCTGTTGAATTAAACACATTCATGACCTGCATTGGAGTCAGCAGGAGGAGGTCGGGGTGGATGGAGGGCGGACAAAGCACTTGATTTGTCACTGGTGAAGCATTTAATTGGTTTAAAAAGTGCTGTAGCCATGTTGTCTCCTTGTAATTGTTCATTTTAATGCAGATAAAATGTTCATTGATGAATAAAACACCACATTCATGAGCTGCATCGGAGTCAGCAGGAGGAGGTCGGGGTGGATGGAGGGCAGATTATGGAAATAAAAAGTTTACATTCACTAAGAATAATGTTTATTTTCCAAAAAGTAATCATCTTGTATTTACATGTAGATAAGTAGGATTTTATCTATTTTATCATCTCATGGGACAAGTGGCTTTTTAAATATAGTAATAATAATATTTTAAAATGTAATAAACAGCAGCTATAGTTGAAGCAGTGGCTGTTTTAACGAGCCAAAAAAAAGACGAAGTACCGATTCAAACCAATCAAATGCAGTTTGTAGGCCCTCCATCCACCCCGACCTCCTCCTGCAGACTCCAGTGTTGCTAATAAATTAAAAAATGATTTGGTGAATAACTCAGTCGTCTTACGGTGCCTTGTTCTGTCTGACCAGCAATTCAAAACCCAATAAAACCCATAAAATCTTCATGTTTTTCAGCAAAAAACGTCCAAAAGTTTAAAGGTTGATGTTGTCGAATGTCTTGCTTTACAGTAAAGGAAAGGTTTTGGACGTTTAGTGATGCTACTTTGAGCTTTTTGAAACCATTTTTAAGGAGACTCTTCACACGTTAACTGTGATAAAATGAACCCTGTGTGTTTGTGCATCTTCTTGCCATGACGGAGGCTGCTGGCTGGACGGGTGCTGGTCTGAACCCTCTGGGACCTGGGATGGTTTCTAAGTTTGCAGTCGGTCTGAGCTGAGCTGGATGTTGGGTCCTCCGGGACTCTGACGGGCTCCTGGCCTCGGCTTTGCGGCCCCTGACGGCAGCTGTATCTGGGTTACCCAGTTCTGCCCGGTCCGGCCTCGCTGTGCCCCAGATCAATATGGAAATCACAAGTTTGTCAGACGAGATAAAAATAAAATCAGCTTTTCTTTCTGTCCGTGTGTCGCTCTGTTTTCTCGTCTGTGTGTTTGAACTTTGTGGAGTTTTATTTTGATAGGATGGATAACAGATGTCGAACCAACTCAAATACAATCCGTCCAGGAGCTGAAAGTTTTTCAGAACAGCTGCACTGGGTTGGTTCTTAAAGACGATTCACCTTCTTCCAAGAGGATTCAACAGATGGGACTGTTGGCATGTTATAATCTGACATGTTATAATTACATATAATAATATTACATATGACACGTTATAAGATGACATGCTAAAGGTTACCTGCTATAAAGTGACGTTATAATATCACCTGTAATCATATGATATATATATATGACACCTTAGAATATGACCTGTTATAAAGTGACATGTTGTAATATCACACGTTATAATATGATATGACATATTATGACATGTTATAATATGACATGTTATAGTATGACATGGTATAAGATGACATGTTATAATATCACACATTATAATATGATATGACGTTATAATATCACATGTTATAATTTGGCATGTTATAATATCACACGTTATAATATGATATGACATGTTATAATATCACGTTATAATTTGACATGTTATAATATGACATGTTATAATATGACATGTTATAATATCACACGTTATATGATATGACGTTATAATATGACATGTTATAATTTTGACATGATATTATAACATTATGACATGTTATAATATCATACCTTATAATATGATATGACATGTTATAATATCACGTTATATTATATGATGTTATAATATGACATGTTATATCACACATTATAATATGATATGAAATGTTATATGACATCTTACAAAATGACATGTAATAATATGATATGACATGTTATAATATGACATGCGATAATATGACATGCTATAATATGACCTGTGATAATATGGCATGTTATAATATGACATGTTATGATATGACATATAATAATATGACATGCTATAATTTGACATGCTATAATATGACCTGTGATAATATGGCATGTTATAATTTGACATGTTATAATATCACACATTATAATATGATATGACGTTAGATTATGACATGTTATAATTTGACATGTTATAATTTGACATGCTATAATATGACCTGTGATAATATGACATGTTATAATATGGCATGTTATAATATGACATAATACTCTCTGCTGTTATATGTGTCATGGTCTTGGGTTGTGTACTTCCTGCTTTATTTTGACATTCCCTACCCTCATGTGTCTCTTGTTGTCTTTACTTCCTGCCTTTGTCTGTCTCCCTTCCTTCTGATTGGTCTGATCTGTTCCACCTGCATCCTGTGACTCACCTGTGTCTCGTCTTCTAATTACTTCCTGTGTGTATAAAGTGCTGTGTTTGGTCGTTGTTCTGGTTTGTCCCTCTGACATCCTGCTGGATACCTGCTTGGTTCACCACCTGTTTCATCTTTACTTGTCCACATGATCCAACCAGGCTTCCTATGTCTGCTCCATGTGCTCGTCCAGGTTTGTTGCTGTTTTTGAGATTTACATGAACTGTTCAGTTTGGAGTTTTCCTGGATCCTTTTCCTTCCTGTTTGCTACCCTGACTTTGTAAACCAGACAGGTGGGTTTCGATTAAAGCTTATTTGGACTTTAACTTGCTAGTCTGCTGTCTGCACTGAGATGGTTCTCTGGTAAACTGTGAAAATATGACCAAAAGAAGATCCAAAAAGCCTTTAAAAAACGTCACAGTATAGCATGTCGTCTGAAAAGTGACAAAAACGTCATAGTATAGTATGTCGTCCGAAAAGTGAAAAAAACGTCATAGTATAGTATGTAGTCCGAAAAGTGAAAAAAAACGTCATAGTATAGTATGTCGACAGAAAAGTGAAAAAAAACGTCATAGTATAGTATGTCGACAGAAAAGTGAAAAAAAACGTCATAGTATAGTATGTCGTCCAAAAAGTGAAAAAAAACGTCATAGTATAGTATGTCGTCCAAAAAGTGAAAAAAACGTCATAGTATAGTATGTCGTCCGAAAAGTGAAAAAAAACGTCATAGTTTAGTATGTCGTCCGAAAAGTGAAAAAAAACGTCATAGTATAGTATGTCGTCCAAAACGTGAACAAAAACGTCATAGTATAGTATGTCGTCCGAAAAGTGAAAAAAAACGTCATAGTATAGTATGTCGACCGAAAAGTGAAAAAAAACGTCATAGTTTAGGATGTCGTCCGAAAAGTGAAAAAAAACGTCATAGTATAGTATGTCGTCCAAAACGTGAACAAAAATGTCATAGTATAGTATGTCGTCCAAAGAGTGAAAAAAAATGTCATAGTATAGTATGTCGTCCAAAGAGTGAAAAAAAACGTCATAGTATAGTATGTCGTCCGAAAAGTGAAAAAAAACGTCATAGTATAGTATGTCGTCCAAAGAGTGAAAAAAAACGTCATAGTATAGTATGTCGTCCGAAAAGTGAAAAAAAACGTCATAGTATAGTATGTCGACCAAAACGTGAACAAAAACGTCATAGTATAGTATGTCGACCGAAAAGTGAAAAAAAACGTCATAGTATAGTATGTCGTCCGAAAAGTGTCAAAAACGTCATAGTGTAGTATGTCGACCGAAAAGTGTCAAAAACGTCATAGTATAGTATGTCGACCGAAAAGCGAAAAAAACGTCATAGTATAGTATGTCGACCGAACAGCGAAAAAAAACGTCATAGTATAGTATGTCGTCCGAAAAGTGAAAAAAACGTCATAGTATAGTATGTCGACCGAAAAGTGAAAAAAACGTCATAGTATAGTATGTCGACCGTAAAAGTGAAAAAAACGTTATAGTATAGTATGTCGTCCGAAATTTCATCAAAAACGTCATGGTATAGAATGTCGTCCGAAATGTCATCAAAAACGTCATAGTATAGTATGTCGTCCGAAAAGTGAAAAAAACGTCATAGGATAGTATGTCGTCCGAAAAGTGAAAAAAATGTCATAGGATAGTATGTCGACCGAAAAGTGAAAAAAACGTCATAGTATAGTATGTCGACCGAAAAGTGAAAAAAATGTCATAGTATAGTATGTCGACCGTAAAAGTGAAAAAAACGTCATAGTATAGTATGTCGTCCGAAATTTCATCAAAAACGTCATGGTATAGAATGTCGTCCGAAATGTCATCAAAAACGTCATAGTATAGTATGTCGACCGAAAAGTGAAAAAAACGTCATAGTATAGTATGTCGTCCAAAAAGTGAAAAAAACGTCATAGTATAGTATGTCGACCGAAAAGTGAAAAAAACGTCATAGTATAGTATGTCGACCGAAAAGTGAAAAAAACGTCATAGTATAGTATGTCAACCGAAAAGTGAAAAAAACGTCATAGTATAGTATGTCGTCCCAAATTTCATCAAAAACGTCATAGTATAGTATGTCGTCCCAAATTTCATCAAAAACATCATAGTATAGTATGTCGACCGAAAAAGTGAAAAAAACGTCATAGTATAGTATGTCGACCGAAAAAGTGAAAAAAACGTCATAGTATAGTATGTCGACCGAAAAGTGAAAAAAACGTCATAGTATAGTATGTCGACCGAAAAGTGAAAAAAACGTCATAGTATAGTATGTTAACCGAAAAGTGAAAAAAACGTCATAGTATAGTATGTCGTCCCAAATTTCATCAAAAACATCATAGTATAGTATGTCGACCGAAAAGTGAAAAAAACGTCATAGTATAGTATGTCGTCCGAAAAGTGAAAAAAAACGTCATAGTGTAGTATGTCGACCGAAAAGCGAAAAAAACGGCATGGTATAGTATGTCGTCCAAAGAGTGAAAAAAAACGTCATAGTATAGTATGTCGACCGAAAAGCGAAAAAAACGGCATGGTGTAGTATGTCGTCCGAAAAGTGAAAAAATACGTCATAGTATAGTATGTCGTCCAAAACGTGAACAAAAACGTCATAGTATAGTATGTCGACCGAAAAGCGAAAAAAACAGCATAGCATAGTATGTCGACCGAAAAGTGAAAAAAAACGTCATAGTATAGTATGTCGACCGAAAAGTGAAAAAAACGTCATAGTATAGTATGTCGACCTAAAAGTGTCAAAAACGTCATAGTATAGTATGTCGACCGAAATGTGTCAAAAACGTCATAGTATAGTATGTCGACCGAAAAGTGTCAAAAACGTCATAGTATAGTATGTCGACCGAAAAGTGTCAAAAACGTCATAGTATAGTATGTCGACCAAAAAGTAAAAAAAAACGTCATAGTATAGTATGTCGACCGAAAAGCGAAAAAAACGTCATAGTATAGTATGTCGACCAAAAAGTAAAAAAAAACATCATAGTATAGTATGTCGACCGAAAAGTGTCAAAAACGTCATAGTATAGCATGTCGTCCGAAAAGTGAAAAAAACGTCATAGGATAGTATGTCGTCCGAAAAGTGAAAAAAACGTCATAGTATAGCATGTCGTCCGAAATTTCATCAAAAACGTCATAGTATAGTATGTCGACCGTAAAAGTGAAAAAAACGTCATAGTATAGTATGTCGTCCGAAAAGTGAAAAAAACGTCATAGGATAGTATGTCGTCCGAAAAGTGAAAAAAACGTCATAGGATAGTATGTCGTCTGAAAAGTGAAAAAAACGTCATAGGATAGTATGTCGTCCGAAAAGTGAAAAAAACGTCATAGTATAGTATGTCGTCCGAAATTTCATCAAAAAAGTCATGGTATAGTATGTCGACCGTAAAAGTGAAAAAAACGTCATAGTATAGTATGTCGACCGAAATTTCATCAAAAACGTCATGGTATAGTATGTCGACCGTAAAAGTGAAAAAAACGTCATAGGATAGTATGTCGACCGTAAAAGTGAAAAAAACGTCATAGTATAGTATGTCGACCGAAATTTCATCAAAAACGTCATAGTATAGTATGTCGACCGTAAAAGTGAAAAAAACGTCATAGTATAGTATGTCGACCGAAAAGTGAAAACAACGTCATAGTATAGTATGTCGACCGAAATTTCATCAAAAACGTCATGGTATAGTATGTCGTCCGAAATGTCATCAAAAACGTCATAGTATAGTATGTCGACCGAAACGTGAAAAAAACGTCATAGTATAGTATGTCGACCGAAAAGTGAAAAAAACGTCATAGTATAGTATGTCGTCCGAAATGTCATCAAAAACTTCATGGTATAGTATGTCGTCCGAAAAGTGAAAAAAACGTCATAGTATAGTATGTCGACCGAAAAGTGAAAAAAACGTCATAGTATAGTATGTCGACCGAAAAGTGAAAAAAACGTCATAGTATAGTATGTCGTCCCAAATTTCATCAAAAACGTCATAGTATAGTATGTCGACCGAAAAGTGAAAAAATACGTGATAGTATAGTATGTCGACCGAAAAGTGAAAAAAAAGTCATAGTATAGTATGTCGACCGAAAAGTGAAAAAAACGTCATAGGATAGTATGTCGTCCGAAAAGTGAAAAAAACGTCATAGTATAGTATGTCGACCGAAAAAGTGAAAAAAACGTCATAGTATAGTATGTCGACCAAAAAGTGAAAAAAACGTCATGGTATAGTATGTCGACCGAAATTTCATCAAAAACGTCATGGTATAGTATGTCGACCGAAAAGTGAAAAAAACGTCATAGTATAGTATGTCGTCCCAAATTTCATCAAAAACGTCAGAGTATGGTATGTCGACCGAAAAGTGAAAAAAACGTCATAGTATAGTATGTCGACCGAAAAGTGAAAAAAACGGCATGGTATAGTATGTCGTCCGAAAAGTGAAAAAAAACGTCATAGTATAGTATGTCGTCCAAAACGTGAACAAAAACGTCATAGTATAGTATGTCGTCCAAAGAGTGAAAAAAAACGTCATAGTATAGTATGTCGTCCAAAAAGTGTCAAAAACGTCATAGTATAGTATGTCGACCGAAAAGTGTCAAAAACGTCATAGTATAGTATGTTGACCGAAATGTGTCAAAAATGTCATAGTATAGTATGTCGACCGAAAAGTGTCAAAAACGTCATACTATAGTATGTCGACCGAACAGCGAAAAAAAACGTCATAGTATAGTATGTCGACCGAAAAGCGAAAAAAACAGCATAGTATTGTATGTCGACCGAAAAGTGAAAAAAACGTCATAGTATAGTATGTCGACCGGAAAGTGTCAAAAACGTCATAGGATAGTATGTCGTCCGAAATTTCATCAAAAACGTCATGGTATAGTATGTCGACCGTAAAAGTGAAAAAAACGTCATAGTATAGTATGTCGACCGAAAAGTGAAATAAACGTCATAGTATAGTATGTCGTCCAAAATGTTACCAAAAACGTCATAGTATAGTATGTCGACCGAAAAGTGAAAAAAAAGTCATAGTATAGTATGTCGTCCGAAAAGTGAAAAAAATGTCATAGTATAGTATGTCGACCGAAAAGTGAAAAAAACGTCATAGTATAGTATGTCGACCGAAAAGTGAAAAAAACGTCATAGTATAGTATGTCGACCGAAAAGTGAAAAAAAAGTCATAGTATAGTATGTCGTCCGAAAAGTGAAAAAAATGTCATAGTATAGTATGTCGACCGAAAAGTGTCAAAAACGTCATAGTATAGCATGTCGTCCGAAAAGTGAAAAAAACGTCATAGGATAGTATGTCGTCCGAAAAGTGAAAAAAATGTCATAGGATAGTATGTCGTCCGAAAAGTGAAAAAAATGTCATAGTATAGTATGTCGACCGAAAAGTGTCAAAAACGTCATAGTATAGCATGTCGTCCGAAAAGTGAAAAAAACGTCATAGGATAGTATGTCGTCCGAAAAGTGAAAAAAATGTCATAGGATAGTATGTCGTCCGAAAAGTGAAAAAAACGTCATGGGATACTATGTCGTCCGAAAAGTGAAAAAAACGTCATAGTATAGTATGTCGTCCGAAATTTCATCAAAAACGTCATGGTATAGTATGTCGACCGTAAAAGTGAAAAAAACGTCATAGTATAGTATGTCGACCGAAAAGTGAAAAAAACGTCATAGTATAGTATGTCGACCGAAAAGTGAAAAAAACGTCATAGTATAGTATGTCGTCCAAAATGTTACCAAAAACGTCATAGTATAGTATGTCGTCCAAAGAGTGAAAAAAAACGTCATAGTATAGTATGTCGTCCAAAAAGTGTCAAAAACGTCATAGTATAGTATGTCGACCGAAAAGTGTCAAAAACGTCATAGTATAGTATGTCGACCGAAATGTGTCAAAAATGTCATAGTATAGTATGTCGACCGAAAAGTGTCAAAAACGTCATACTATAGTATGTCGACCGAACAGCGAAAAAAAACGTCATAGTATAGTATGTCGACCGAAAAGCGAAAAAAACAGCATAGTATTGTATGTCGACCGAAAAGTGAAAAAAACGTCATAGTATAGTATGTCGACCGGAAAGTGTCAAAAACGTCATAGTATATTATGTCGACCGAAAAGTGTCAAAAACGTCATAGTATAGTATGTCGACCGAAATGTGTCAAAAATGTCATAGTATAGGATGTCGACCGAAAAGTGAAAAAAACGTCATAGTATAGTATGTCGTCCAAAATGTTACCAAAAACGTCATAGTATAGTATGTCGTCCAAAGAGTGAAAAAAAACGTCATAGTATAGTATGTCGTCCAAAAAGTGTCAAAAACGTCATAGTATAGTATGTCGACCGAAAAGTGTCAAAAACGTCATAGTATAGTATGTTGACCGAAATGTGTCAAAAATGTCATAGTATAGTATGTCGACCGAAAAGTGTCAAAAACGTCATACTATAGTATGTCGACCGAACAGCGAAAAAAAACGTCATAGTATAGTATGTCGACCGAAAAGCGAAAAAAACAGCATAGTATTGTATGTCGACCGAAAAGTGAAAAAAACGTCATAGTATAGTATGTCGACCGGAAAGTGTCAAAAACGTCATAGTATAGTATGTCGACCGAAAAGTGTCAAAAACGTCATAGTATAGTATGTCGACCGAAATGTGTCAAAAATGTCATAGCATAGTATGTCGACCGAAAAGTGTCAAAAAAGTCATAGTATAGTATGTCGACCGAAAAGCGAAAAAAACGTCATAGTATAGTATGTCGACCGAAAAGTGTCAAAAACGTCATAGTATAGCATGTCGTCCGAAAAGTGAAAAAAACGTCATAGGATAGTATGTCGTCCGAAAAGTTAAAGAAATGTCATAGTATAGTATATCGACCGAAAAGTGTCAAAAAGGTCATAGGATAGCATGTCGTCCGAAAAGTGAAAAAAACGTCATAGGATAGTATGTCGTCCGAAAAGTTAAAAAAATGTCATAGGATAGTATGTCGTCCAAAAAGTGAAAAAAACGTCATAGGATAGTATGTCGTCCGAAAAGTGAAAAAAACGTCATAGTATAGTATGTCGACCAAAAAAGTGAAAAAAACGTCATAGTATAGTATGTCGACCGAAAAGTGAAAAAAACGTCATAGTATAGTATGTCGTCCAAAATTTCATCAAAAACGTCATGGTATAGTATGTCGTCCAAAATTTCATCAAAAACGTCATGGTATAGTATGTCGTCCGAAATGTCATCAAAAACGTCATAGTATAGTATGTCGACCGAAAAGTGAAAAAAACGTCATAGGATAGTATGTCGTCCGAAAAGTTAAAAAAATGTCATAGGATAGTATGTCGTCCAAAAAGTGAAAAAAACGTCATAGGATAGTATGTCGTCCGAAAAGTGAAAAAAACGTCATAGTATAGTATGTCGACCATAAAAGTGAAAAAAACGTCATAGTATAGTATGTCGACCGAAAAGTGAAAAAAACGTCATAGTATAGTATGTCGTCCAAAATTTCATCAAAAACGTCATGGTATAGTATGTCGTCCAAAATTTCATCAAAAACGTCATGGTATAGTATGTCGTCCGAAATGTCATCAAAAACGTCATAGTATAGTATGTCGACCGAAAAGTGAAAAAAACGTCAGAGTATAGTATGTCGACCGAAAAGTGAAAAAAACGTCATAGTATAGTATGTCGTCCCAAATTTCATCAAAAACATCATAGTATAGTATGTCGACCGAAATTTCATCAAAAACGTCATAGTATAGTATGTCGTCCGAAAAGTGAAAAGATACGTCATAGTATAGTATGTCGACCGAAATGTCATCAAAAACGTCATCGTATGGTATGTCGACCGAAAAGTGAAAAAAATGTCATCGTATAGTATGTCGACCGAAAAGTGTCAAAAACGTCACAGTATAGCATGTCGTCCGAAAAGTGAAAAAAACGTCATAGGATAGTATGTCGTCCGAAAAGTGAAAAAAACGTCATAGTATAGTATGTCGACCATAAAAGTGAAAAAAACGTCATAGTATAGTATGTCGACCGAAAAGTGAAAAAAACGTCATAGTATAGTATGTCGTCCAAAATTTCATCAAAAACGTCATGGTATAGTATGTCGTCCAAAATTTCATCAAAAACGTCATGGTATAGTATGTCGTCCGAAATGTCATCAAAAACGTCATAGTATAGTATGTCGACCGAAAAGTGAAAAAAACGTCAGAGTATAGTATGTCGACCGAAAAGTGAAAAAAACGTCATAGTATAGTATGTCGTCCCAAATTTCATCAAAAACATCATAGTATAGTATGTCGACCGAAATTTCATCAAAAACGTCATAGTATAGTATGTCGTCCGAAAAGTGAAAAAATACGTGATAGTATAGTATGTCGACCGAAATGTCATCAAAAACGTCATCGTATGGTATGTCGACCGAAAAGTGTCAAAAACGTCATAGTATAGCATGTCGTCCGAAAAGTGAAAAAAACGTCATAGGATAGTATGTCGTCTGAAAAGTGAAAAAAATGTCATAGTATAGTATGTCGACCGAAAAGTGAAAAAAACGTCATAGTATAGTATGTCGACCGAAAAGTGAAAAAAAAGTCATAGTATAGTATGTCGTCCGAAAAGTGAAAAAAATGTCATAGTATAGTATGTCGACCGAAAAGTGAAAAAAACGTCATAGTATAGTATGTCGACCGAAAAGTGAAAAAAACGTCATAGTATAGTATGTCGACCGAAAAGTGAAAAAAAAGTCATAGTATAGTATGTCGTCCGAAAAGTGAAAAAAAGGTCATAGTATAGTATGTCGACCGAAAAGTGTCAAAAACGTCATAGTATAGCATGTCGTCCGAAAAGTGAAAAAAACGTCATAGGATAGTATGTCGTCCGAAAAGTGAAAAAAATGTCATAGGATAGTATGTCGTCCGAAAAGTGAAAAAAACGTCATAGGATAGTATGTCGTCCGAAAAGTGAAAAAAACGTCATAGTATAGTATGTCGTCCGAAATTTCATCAAAAACGTCATGGTATAGTATGTCGACCGAAAAGTGAAAAAAAAGTCATAGTATAGTATGTCGTCCGAAAAGTGAAAAAAATGTCATAGTATAGTATGTCGACCGAAAAGTGAAAAAAACGTCATAGTATAGTATGTCGACCGAAAAGTGAAAAAAACGTCATAGTATAGTATGTCGACCGAAAAGTGAAAAAAAAGTCATAGTATAGTATGTCGTCCGAAAAGTGAAAAAAAGGTCATAGTATAGTATGTCGACCGAAAAGTGTCAAAAACGTCATAGTATAGCATGTCGTCCGAAAAGTGAAAAAAACGTCATAGGATAGTACGTCGTCCGAAAAGTGAAAAAAATGTCATAGGATAGTATGTCGTCCGAAAAGTGAAAAAAACGTCATAGGATAGTATGTCGTCCGAAAAGTGAAAAAAACGTCATAGTATAGTATGTCGACCATAAAAGTGAAAAAAACGTCATAGTATAGTATGTCGACCGAAAAGTGAAAAAAACGTCATAGTATAGTATGTCGTCCAAAATTTCATCAAAAACGTCATGGTATAGTATGTCGTCCAAAATTTCATCAAAAACGTCATAGTATAGTATGTCGACCGAAAAGTGAAAAAAACGTCAGAGTATAGTATGTCGACCGAAAAGTGAAAAAAACGTCAGAGTATAGTATGTCGACCGAAAAGTGAAAAAAACGTCAGAGTATAGTATGTCGACCGAAAAGTGAAAAAAACGTCATAGTATAGTATGTCGTCCCAAATTTCATCAAAAACATCATAGTATAGTATGTCGACCGAAATTTCATCAAAAACGTCATAGTATAGTATGTCGTCCGAAAAGTGAAAAAATACGTGATTGTATAGTATGTCGACCGAAATGTCATCAAAAACGTCATCGTATGGTATGTCGACCGAAAAGTGAAAAAAATGTCATCGTATAGTATGTCGACCGAAAAGTGTCAAAAACGTCATAGTATAGCATGTCGTCCGAAAAGTGAAAAAAACGTCATAGGATAGTATGTCGTCCGAAAAGTGAAAAAAATGTCATAGTATAGTATGTCGACCGAAAAGTGAAAAAAACGTCATAGTATAGTATGTCGACCGAAAAGTGAAAAAAAAGTCATAGTATAGTATGTCGTCCGAAAAGTGAAAAAAATGTCATAGTATAGTATGTCGACCGAAAAGTGAAAAAAACGTCATAGTATAGTATGTCGTCCGAAAAGTGAAAAAAACGTCATAGTATAGTATGTCGACCGAAAAGTGAAAAAAAAGTCATAGTATAGTATGTCGTCCGAAAAGTGAAAAAAATGTCATAGTATAGTATGTCGACCGAAAAGTGTCAAAAACGTCATAGTATAGCATGTCGTCCGAAAAGTGAAAAAAACGTCATAGGATAGTATGTCGTCCGAAAAGTGAAAAAAATGTCATAGGATAGTATGTCGTCCGAAAAGTGAAAAAAACGTCATAGGATAGTATGTCGTCCGAAAAGTGAAAAAAACGTCATAGTATAGTATGTCGTCCGAAATTTCATCAAAAACGTCATGGTATAGTATGTCGACCGTAAAAGTGAAAAAAACGTCATAGTATAGTATGTCGACCGAAAAGTGAAATAAACGTCATAGTATAGTATGTCGTCCAAAATGTTACCAAAAACGTCATAGTATAGTATGTCGTCCAAAAAGTGTCAAAAACGTCATAGTATAGTATGTCGTCCAAAAAGTGTCAAAAACGTCATAGTATAGTATGTCGTCCAAAAAGTGTCAAAAACGTCATAGTATAGTATGTCGACCGAAAAGTGAAAAAAAACGTCATAGTATAGTATGTCGACCGAAATGTCATCAAAAACGTCATAGTATAGTATGTCGTCCAAAAAGTGTCAAAAACGTCATAGTATAGTATGTCGTCCAAAAAGTGTCAAAAACGTCATAGTATAGTATGTCGACCGAAAAGTGAAAAAAAACGTCATGGTATAGTATGTCGACCGAAAAGTGAAAAAAAACGTCATAGTATACCATGTCGACCGAAAAGTGAAAAGATACGTCATAGTCTAGTATGTCGACCGAAATGTCATCAAAAACGTCATAGTATAGTATGTCGTCCAAAAAGTGTCAAAAACGTCATAGTATAGTATGTCGTCCGAAAAAGTGTCAAAAACGTCATATTATAGTATGTCGTCCGAAAAGTGTCAAAAACGTCATAGTATAGTATGTCGTCCGAAAAGTGAAAAAAACGTCATAGTATAGTATGTCGTCCGAAAAGTGAAAAAAAACGTCATAGTATAGTATGTCGTCCGAAAAGTGAAAAAAACGTCATAGTATAGCATGTCGTCCAAAATTTCATCAAAAACGTCATAGTATAGTATGTCGACAGAAAATTGAAAAAAAACGTCATAGTATAGTATGTCGTCCGAAAAGTGAAAAAAACGTCATAGTACAGTATGTCGTCCGAAAAGTGAAAAAAACGTCATAGTATAGCATGTCGTCCAAAATTTCATCAAAAACGTCATAGTATAGTATGTCGACAGAAAAGTGACCAAATGCTATGTTTGCTCTAATAAGACCTTCTTCAATACGACGTTATAAAATAACAACTGAAACAAGAAGACAGTTTGGCAGATATTTTTAATTTTCACTTTTCATTCTAGTTTACAGTGACTTCACAGCAAGTTATAAAAACAGATTCCAACATTGTGTTTGGGCTGAAAGAAGAGACTGAAATCAACAAGTATAACTAGAATATATCCCAATGGATGCAAATTATACAAGTCAGAACCAGGTCTGATGTGTCAGGGGAAACAATATGTGCAGCCACAACTTTTAATTACAATTTAGACATATTTTAAATGTTATATCATAATACTGAATAATAACCAAACCCTGTGCTTTTTAGTCAAAACGATATTAAAAATAAATCAATAAAATACATCTTATATGAGCAGAAGTCGTTTACAACAACTCAAATCCTCCAGCAGATCGTTTACAGGATATTCAAACATTTCTCATCGACAAATTAGAATTTTCTTGATTTCAAAATTTAAAAATTACCAAAGAAAATCAGATTATTTCTCTTTAGACTGTTAGACAATCTCAAAAATGTCAAATACTTTTAGAGCGGAACTCCAATTAGTGGTTTCACAAACAAAAGGGGAAAACCTGTGGCTCCTGTCTCGTATTCAGACCTTTATTTTTAGACGTTTTATAATTAAGCGACTCAGAAGCAGAGAGTTACAGTCTGAATACAGCAGGTCCGATCTGCTCGACAAGTTCATAAATGAGGAATATTACACAGCATGAAACCTGACGTACATATATATTCATTATCATGTTAAAAAAGAGTATTACATCAATATTTACATACAGCAATATGTGTAGGTTTGTTTTAAATAACGAGCTTATATGGAGCAGTGAGTGAGAACAGACAGTAATGATAGAAGGTAGAAAAATAGATCTCCTCCCTGCGATCACTCACTGGGGTTTTGGATCGATGGCTGTTGACTAAAATCACACCTGAACACCTGAGATCAACCCGCGGTCACCTTCTACTGCAGTGATTAGTTAAAGGGGTCGAATATGATTCCAAATTCAGAACAAATGTTAAGAAACGGGATAAAAAATAATCAGGATTTTCATTTGAGTGATTACTTATTTGTGCGATGTGGGAAAGTAGTTATTAAATGAAGGTTACTTTAAGTCAGATTTAGCTGTTTGCAGATGAAACTGTAAAAATTGTGTTACTATGACATGTTTTTCACCACATTTTGAAGTATAGCCTTAAAAACAGTTGTTAAAAACGACAAAACTTGAGGTTTCAGGTGGTTTTTGACTGCTGTAAATGAGACGTTCAACTCACAGCTGTTTCTTTTGTTTTCAACATGGCCGACGCTAACGCAGCTAACATTAAACGGTAACTACAGCTTTCCAGAGTCAAACCACTTCCTGAAGACTTCACTCTCCATTCTTGTTTTATCTTTAATGTTTTTGTTGTTTCCGTCTTCTTCTACTCTGTTTATTCCAGCCATGCAGCCTACAAAACGCTGCTGGGTTTATTCCCGCTAAAGCTAATGCTAATGCTAATGGAGACGAAGCTAATTCACATTTTAAAGTTTGCTTTAAATTTGCTTGAGAAATCTGTATATAAAAAAAGAAAGACTGTCGTGTTGATGAGATTCTGTCGATGTAAAATCCCCAGAGAAGTGAAAACTGGGATGTTCATGAGGTTTTGTTTACTTTTGGATTGTCTGATGCTCAGTTGGTTGATGAAGTTTCCTCTGTTTCAGATGGACGCCGTCTCCTCAGCGTCCAGTGTAGATGAAATCTGAGAAAAGACAAACAGGTCAGTCAAATATTGAACGTTAGATTCATACTTTTACTTAATTGAAGATGTCGATGATTGATTGTTGGACTAGTTGTTGCAGCTCCGTTGGATGTATTGATTAATTATGCCTTGAAGAAGTTCACAATCTGCAGTCTAACATTAGATTTGTGATTTTGATGTGCACATTTCTCTTCTCACCTCGGCAGTACTCGGGGTTGAAGTTTTCGTAGATCGGGTAAAGAGGATTCTCCTGTTCGCTGCGATGCTTTCGGGCCCTCAGGACGTCTCGAACACACTGATGCAGGAAGGCGTACTGGCACTGAAACACACATAGTTCACATTTAATACTTCATATTGTTGCGTTCTGTATTTACTGGCGTTTCGGCTAAATGTTATTTTAAGCCTAAATTACATCCAACACTGACATGTTTGTGTTAAACTGATTATATTTATCCCCCAACAACTGATCATAGTTTAACTCGAGCGCATGAATGTCAGATGAATTGAGCACTATTCACAACTGTTTTAGCTCTAGCTTTCCCCTCACCCCGACAGGTCGAGGCAGACGTCCACCCTCCCTGAACCTGGTTCTGCTGAAGGTTTTATCCTATTATTTCCTATTGTCACTAAATTGATGTTAAAAGAAAGTCATGCAATTTGTTGGGATTTTCTTTATATTATAGTATTCTCACATTTTGACCTTACTATGTTAAGCACACTGATGACATATGATGTTAATTGTTGTTGCTATGTAAATAACACTGAATTAAGAACAATTAACTGTTTGGCTCTACTGTCGTCCAGTTTTTACTGATGCTTTAATCCCAGTTAGCTCTAGTTTAGTCCAACATTTGCCCAAAATCAAGAGTTTTATCTCTAATTTAGTCCAATATTTACTCCTTTTAACCCAATTTTGTCACTCTGCTTTCCCCTCACCCTGACAGGTCGAGGCAGACGTCCACCCTCCCTGAACCTGGTTCTGCTGAAGGTTTTATCCTGTTATTTCTCACCGTCACTAAATTGCATAATCTGATATTTTCATCTCTGGACGTTATTATGTGAAGTGCACTGAGATAACATACTGTATGTTGTGAATTGTTGCTATATAAATAAAATTGAATTAAGACTGATTAACTGTTTCGGTCCAGTATTTTCCAGTAGTAATGTTTGTGTTGGCTGCTAGTTTAGTCCGGTGTTTTCTGGTAGTTCTAGACCCTCTAAAGTCCAGTTGTCCAGGTGAACAGTGTGGTCGGTACCTCGGTCTGGACCATGTGTTGGCGATGCAGCCGGAGGTCGAACACGCAGCCGTAAAGGTCGATGGTTCCTTTGGAGTCCAGCTGCTGGAGAACCCGATCCAAGGCGATGAAGGTCCCTGTACGGCCGACTCCAGCACTAACACACAAACAGCAGAACCTCTCAGAAAACAAACTTATGCAGCCAACAAGAAGGAAGTAGCAAATCTACTAATTTAACTTTCTGAGAGCTTCAGTTCAAACGTGCCTCAAGATCCTGTGAAGCAGAACCAGAGCTGTACCTGCAGTGTACGATGGTGGCTCCGGTACTCGGCGATCGGTCCACGTAGTCCCGGACCGTCCGGACGAACTGGATCAGGGACTGGGTGCTTTCTGGGACTCCGTGATCGGGCCACACAGTGTAGTGGAAGTGACGCAACACCCGAGGGTAACTACAGCCGTTCTCCTGTCAGGGGTCATCGAGGATGTATTTTAATCAGGGTTTCAGCTTCATAGATTAAATTTAATTTCTTTTTACGGACATATCATTGAAAGAATGACAAGAAAGTATTGGAATATTCATTAAGTCATGACATTATTGAGGTTTCCTTCACATTTTTGTTCTTAGACTGAACAAACATATAAACGTCCCATGTGAAATATTGATGCCACATGAAGTGCACCACCCAAAGTGAGCGTATACTGTCTGGTACTTGTACTAAATGGATGTTTCTCTTGATTAGTGTCCAAATTTGAGTCCACCACTGCCTCAGTGATGCATTAATTCCATCCAGTCCATGGGTGTGGCATATCCAGACGCTGCTCCAACACAATGAGCAGTACTCAGACACTCCTTATACTGGGGACAATAAAAGGCCACCCCAACATGTCACATGTTGACCAAAGCAGCAACGCCTCAGATGACTCCGGTCATGAGGGAACGTGTCATTGGCATGTTGGAGCAGCGTCTGGATAAGCCACACCCATGGACTGAATGGAATTAATGCATCACTGAGGCAGTGGTGGACTCAAATTTGGACACTAATCAAGAGAAACATCCATTTAGTACAAGTACCAGACAGTATACGCTCACTTTGGATGGCACACTTCATGTGGCGTCAATATTTCACATGGGGTGTTTATATTTTTGTTCACTGTACGTTTGAAAGTCATAAAAATTGGGTAAAACACTACAAAGACACAAAAATGACCACAAAAAGACTGAAAATGTAAACTGTGTCGAGTTTCTTTCAGCCTGGAGGTTGTGTTTATTCTAATAATCTGTCAATATTTCAACACAGATTAGCGGTTTTTGCGACATTTGTAGAGAAATAATGTAATAATGTAAATAGTTAATATCTACTGCATGTGGAGCCTCCATTGTTTCCAGTGTTGGTAACATCTTGGAAAAATGTTGGACATGTTGATTCCAAGGTTTTTTCCAAATTAAATTCAACTTTTATCTTTCATTAATGATTTCTGTCACCCTAAATGTGTCGTACTGCACTATTTTACATGTTTGTCAAACAGAAGATGATGTGGGGCTTTACTCTTAATGTGAATTCTCTCTAAATATTGATATTTTGTTTGGGAAAATAAACTTCTCGGTCTAAAAATCAACCTTGTTCTTCATTTTTAAATGTAAATGTAACATTAGTGCATCTCTGATTGTGTATTAATAGAACCTCTGACATAACAGTGAACTTTTTAAGGAGTATAAAGTCGTACCGAGGTGATCTTGAACTCCCTGATGGTCCACTCAGGCAGGACGGACTCGGACAGCATCTGAATGACCAGGTCGCCGTAGTACAGCGGTTCTCTGTCTGCAGGCCAGTACTGGTCACACTTCACCTGCAGGCAGCATTTATTCAGGTTAACAGTCTCTCAGCTGTTCGGATGTTTTATGTGTTTGATGAAATTGAAGTTTCTCACCCGTCCTTTCTCCACACACTGCGTCACCATGACGACGTTGTAGACGCCATGTTCCCAAACCATCCTCCAGAAATCATCTTTGGTTCCCGGCAGCGGCCCCTGGGTGGCGATATACTCCCTGCGGTAGTTATTACCCTGTTCAGGACAGAAGTGTTAGTGTGCACCAGTGAGTGTGTTCGTGTTCGGTTTGTGTAGGTGTTTGTGTTCGTACTGGGATGTAGCTGGCGTTGATGTAGTCGGAGCAGGGATCGTCCTCCAGGTACGACAGCTTCACTCTGGTGGAATCATCTGGAAAACAGAAAACATTCATGAGTCTAAATGGTTTCATCATTTGGACTATTAACTTCTTAACAACACAGAAAGTTTGGTTGTGTTGTGTAATTCTGATGCTTGTTTTAATATCTGATCAGTTCATGTTCTAACAGGTAGAGGATTGATTCCATAAAACCTGATACTGTCTTGCTTTAGAAAACTGACATATTAGCTACCTGCTATCACATCCAACAGCCAGAGAGCAACAGTGGAGTCCATTATTCACTGTCTTTAAGCTCCATTTTTGGTCTCCACCATTTCCTAACCTTATTGATGAAAAACTGATGTGCTAATGTGTTAGCATATTCACTCAGTTTTTGGGCTCCACCTACTTTAAGCCAGTTTATAATCTAAAAAAAAAACAGATCACTAGCTAACACCACAATACCTGCATTAGAAAATTGACATGGCTAACATATTAGCTACCTGCTATCACATCTAATAGCCACATTCCCGTGGAGTCCAATATTCAATGTCTTTTAGCTCCATTTTTAGTCTCCACCAACTCCTGAAACGAATATTTGATCAGTTTATGATCTAGAAAATCTGATGAAAGACAAACCTCCCAATGTCTGCTTTAGAAAACTGACATGCTAACGTGTTAGCAGCCCCAGAGCAACATTATCATCCCAGTAAAGTCCATTATTCACTGTCTTCAAGCTCCATTTTTTGTCTCCACCAACTCCTAACCTCAATGATGAAAAACTGAAGTGCTAATGTGTTAGCATATTAGCTCAGTTTTTGGTCTCCACCAACTCCAAGCAAGTTTATAATAAAAAAAAGATGACTAGCCAACACCACAATGTCTGCATTAGAAAAATGACACTGCTAATGCTATTAGCCACCTGCTATCACGTCTAACAGCCAGAGAGCAGCTTATTATCTTAATAATGTGTTAGCATATTAGCTAAATTTTTGGTCTAACCTACTTCAAGCCAGTTTACAATAAAAAAAAACATATGACTAGCTAACACCACAATGCCTGCATTAGAAAATTGACATGGCTAACATATTAGCTACCTGCTATCACATCTAACAGCCACATTCCCATGGAGTCCAATATTCACTGTCTTTTAGCTCCATTTTTAGTCTCCACCAACTCTTGAAACAAATATTTGATCAGTTTATAATCTAAAAAAAACAGATGAAAGACAAATCTCCCAATGTCTGCTTTAGAAAACCGACATGCTAACGTGTTAGCAGCCCCAGAGCAACATTATCATCCCAGTAAAGTCCATTATTCACAATCTTTTAGCTCTATTTTTGGTCTCCACCAACTTCTGAGACTAAAATCTGTCTCTTCAGCTGCTAAAAGCTTTAATTTCTTCACCAGTTCATCTCAGACTGTGTCTGTATGCTTTAGGAAGTCGGGTTTAGAAGCTTTATTTGGGGTTTGTTTACCTAAAAACAACTAGAGCTGGAACAATTAATTGATTAAATAATTAGCTGTTAACTGTTAAATAAATCGCCAACAACTTTCATAATAAACTGAATGATTTGATGTAAAAAAAAGTTTAAATTTTGGAGTTTTCTGGAGATTCTGGAGATCCCAGATCCTTAAAAGTTCTTCCCAGCTAAGACGTTTTAGTGTTTTTTTGTTTGTTTATTGAGGGTGAAAATCCAAAAATTCCCAGATCTGAAACAGATTAAATTCTTGAAATTCAGCCAAAAATATTTTCTTAAATTACAAATAAGCAAAATCTAAACAAAATCTGTGATGTGGAGCAACTAAACCAGGACAAAACCTACAGATATTCAGTTTAATATTGTTGGAATCTGAGTTTTTTACAGCTTTTCTCATTTGAAAGATGATTTATTGCAGCTTTTTTGTGATCAAAAACACCAAATCTTCACGTTTACCAACCTGGAACAAGATGAAAACACAGTTAGCAATTCTAAATCCACTAACTGAATCATCAGATCACCTTTATAAGCTGGTTCGTTATAGTTTAACCAACTAGAAATCAACTTTGTGAGGCTCTTTTTAGCCTCACGTGAAGGTTTTCCAGCAGTTAAAAGGCCTTTAGCTCCTGTCTGATGGTGAAAACCTGAATATTTGTTGTGAAATAAAGACTCTCCATCATTTTGTCGTGTTTCTAAAACACAGCAGCCTCCGAGGCTCTTATTGTTGTGAGAATATTTATTAAAATGCTAACTGTGACTCACGACGGCGGTGATTCACTTCGCTGCTCTGACAGTTAATTACAGAGCTGCTGTTGTAAATGCGTCGCCTCGAGTCACAAATCAGGTTCTTCTGCGTTCGTATAGAAAACGAGCTTCGGTTACATTCGACCGACGATGATTGACTTTATTTACACTCCGATACACGAACACACCGATACTCACTGTAAACAGCTTCATCACCTTCTGCAGCGAAGACGTTATTAAAATGAGGCTCTAAACTAATGACGGGTATCAAATAGATCCACGTCGAGTCGTAAATATCATTAGTCATAAATGTGAAACTTGTATTTGAGTGTTGTCGACGGAGGAATCATGAAAAAGTGTAGATATGTTGAGTTATTTTCTCTTCCTCTTGACGTGAACTCCTAACTACTTATCCTACATGTACTTAAGAACGTCTGACATTCTTATATTTATTTTTTCAGATAATTCGGTGTCACTATAATATATGACACTTAAAGGAGCCTTCTTTCTTTAGGTACAGTTGTGCAATCTTTACTAATCTAATACTGTTAAGTTTCTGTTATGATAAATCAACCATTACTGAGGTCCGGGCCTCTAAAGACACTGTAGAAAGTGTTTTTCTCAGCTGTACTGTCATTTTAGACGTACTTTTTTCCTTTTAAAGGCCATCAGAGGACGAGGAAGCATCAACAACTCTAAGCTAAAGTTGCCTGATCAAATAAATAATCTTTAATTTCATTTTTCAAATAGATATGTTAATTATTCTCTTGTTACATACTTTTAACTGTGAGGATTTGTTGTTTTGTCTGATATTTAGTTCAACCCTCTGAACTTGTTTATTCTCCTTTCACATTTTTACATTTACATTTTAATATAACTGTAGTTTGACACCATTATATCCATCAATCCATCATCTATACCAGTGGTTCTCAACTGGTGGGTCGGGACCCAAAACTGGGTCGCGAAGCCATTTTTAGAGGGTCACAGAAGCAAAAAGTAGTGGTATAAAGTCTTTTATTTTGAAGGACGTGTTTCTTATGACTCAGTTTGTTTTCAGTAGCAGGATATTTAGTGATGTTGACACCAGTAGTTGCCCACTATTAACCTCTAGATCTGTCTCTGCCAGTTTATTGGAGAAATTTAAGCTAAAACGTTCCCAAAATGAATCAAAATGTGCTCAGAATCTGTCAGAATGGGCCAAAATATACCCAAAACTTGGCAAAAGCATCCAAAGATACCAAAATTAGCAAAAAAACATAAGCCAAAAATTTTCCTAAATTGTATCAAAATGCGTTGAGACTCCACCCAAATAAACCTCAATTTGTTAACAGGAACAGCAAACTTCAAAAATTTGGGTGGCGACTGATATTAATAGAGACATAGTGGGTCCCGAGGCTGGACCAGCTGAGAACCACTGGTCTATACACCTCTGAATCCTCTGTAGGGTCACGGGGCAGCTGGAGTCTATCCCAGGCGACTCGGGCGAAGGCAGGAGACAATTAAGAATCATCAATTAACCTCAGCATGTTTTTGGACTGTGGGAGGAAACCAAAGTACCACGCTGCACAGGGAGAACATGCAAACTCCACACAGAAAGATCCCAGGCGTCCTAACCGGGGATCTTCTAACTGTGAGGCGACGCTGCCAACAACCAACCACAGTTACAATGACAGAAAGACGCTGAACAATCCTGGAATCCACAGTTTACCAACACTGGACAAAATGGAGGCTCCAGATACTACGGATATTTAACCATCTACATTTTCATTTTGTTTCCGTACTTCTGTAAACACTGCCTGCAGCTCAGCCGAATTATGGTCACAATGGAGTCGGCTATGAAGAATCCGTTTTTGCAGGTTCTACTTCTTTTAAGTTTAAATTTGGTTAAGTTAGAAACACATAGAAGACGATGCGTTCATGGACTTATTCATTCTGTCTTAACAGTTTCTGGATGTTCCTTCTAAAAAATAACAGGACCTTCAAACCCGTCGGGAGGTTTGGGGTTTGTTTAAATTGTGATTCGCCACTATTCCGAGTGTAGGCTGGATATGTTAATGGAAAATAAGGTAGATAAAGGGAGAGGAATAATGAAATTAACAATAAATAAACAGCAAACAAAAGACGAAAAAGACTTGGTAATGGAAGAACTGTTGGGCAGACGTGAGGTGAACAAAGGGAACTATCCTGAATAGGAGCTGTGCATTCAGCCACAGTTTCTGCTGCATCACAAATCATCCTCTGCATGTTTATTATTATTATTTTTACCAGCTGCAGCCCTCAGTGTATCATCGTCGCCATGGAAACAGGCGCCGCGCTGTTAATTAAAGCTCCTAACAATGTCATCATTATCATAACGTCGACTCTATTACGGGGAGTTTTCCCAATAAATTATCATCCTATTATTTTCTGACTGCTCTACTTGAACCGAAGTGGCTTAAATCTCCAGAAGTCCTGCTGCGGCTGAACTCACAAGGCAGGATGTTGTTGTATCGGTTCTTCCCTCGGTTCTCAGGCAGTCGGGCGACGTCCATCGTCTGGTTGCGTCCGACGTCTTTCAGGTCCTGCAGACACGACGGGATTAGTTCACAGGATTCATTTTCAGTTTCCTTAAAATAGCGACACGTCTTTCTATTAAACAACCTAAAGTCTGAGCAACAGCTTGAATCCATGAGACAGTTACTGTATTACCTCAGACGGTGATGAAATGTGAACAAACATGAATAACTGAGAGGCTAAGATTTAAAACTGAACTGGTGATTTAAATTAGAATTTCACTAACCAATTAATCCTCAGTTCACCCCCTGATAATTATTGATCCTGTATATACATTCCTTTATTTAGTGCAGCCAGTTTGCAACCATTTTGTTAGCTAGCTCGGCTAATGTGGCTAATATTAAACTCAACGCCTGCTTTTATTATTGTTTTAATGGTATTTTCCAGAAAAAATGTCAAAGTTTGCAGGTTGCAGGTGTATTGATCTCTATTCTGCTCAGTTTATGTCCTTCATTAAGTCTCTAAAGACAAAGGTACATGTACATACTGACATACTCTCATTTTAGTTTGGTTTTCTTCGACATGACATTTTCATAACTTTAGAGTTTTTCTTAAACTCCCAGAGATAAAAAAACAAATAAAATATAATTCTAATAACTGTCAGACCTCAGAATAAACTCAACATCTTTGGAATTTGTGCTCTTGTTTGGTTATTTGAAGAGATTCGGATGGATTTATGGACAAAACAATGACGCAACAACCAGCCAGCAGGTTCACTCAGTCATATATGTTGGTTGTCTGTTATTAAAGGAGGTAACTTAAGGATTATGTAAAACTAGAAGCTGCACAAAGCTAACTGGTATCTTCACTAAAGCTGAATTGAATATTATAACATTACCTCGAACTCCTCCGACAGCAGGTAGTTGGAGTCGGCCTGCAGCTTGGACAGGTGGGACTCAAAGTGACAGGCTTTGATCGGACTAAACGGACAGATGAGAAAACATAAGCTCTCCTGCACGTTATTAAACCTAATAATTAAACATTTATTTGTCAAAAACAGATCTCTCACCTGGTGACTCGACGATTGCTGCAGAAAAAAAGATGATTAAGTTATTAGTCATGATATAATCCACAGCAGAAACACTTTAACTGTAATAACAAACTGTGTGTGAATCATTTATTCATGCGTTCAGGCTTTATTTAAACTCCGAGTAAACTGAAGTATGAAGGCCTCATTTACAGTGTTGCCCAGTAGGAAAACAAACAATGTAGATGTGCAAATAAGACACTTGGTTGACGTATTAAATGACAAAGGCAGGGAAATATTAAAAACAAGAAGATTTAAAAACAACTAAAACAAGCTGGAAGTAAAAATTAAAGCTGCAAGCAGCGTCGGACGGGCCCTCGCTTCTCAACGCACTACTCTCCACAGGACCTTGTTTAGGGGGCGCCGTAGAGCCGATTGGAATGTCGACTGTGCAATTCTGTTGGTCTTGGGATACTATATGTATGTACCAATTTTAATGTTTGTAGGATAAAGCAGTGACTTTATATGAGTATTTAAATATTTGTAGGGGGCGCTGTGGAGCCGTTTGACCACGGCCATTCCTGAATTGTATATCAAACGTTAGGTTTTGAGATTAATGAGGATTTAGGTGGATTTGGTGATATTACATGGATCCCTTCACCTCCAAAACCCATTTCGTTTCACATGGCAAATTTTTTCAAAATGGCCGCCATGCCACGCCCACGAGATTTTAATAACTTTTCATCCTGGAAGGGTCTAGATCTTCACCAATTTGGTGAAGATCGGATAAAAATCCTGGGAGGAGTTCGTTAAATTCCAATGCCAGCGCACCACGTTCTCTAGGGGGCGCCGTTGAGCTTTTTTGAAATTTCAAAAGCAGGAATGTTTTTGTCTCGGGCTACTGTACCTGTGTACCAAAATTCATGAGTTTACGTGAAACTAGCCGTATTAACTCCACTAAAGTCCAATTTTCAAGGTGGCGCTATTGAGTCATTTTGCCATTCATATGTGTAATTCCCCCAAAATATCAAATTTTCGTCAGTCCTGATGTGTGTGCCAAATTTGGGGAGTTTTTGAGCATGTTTAGGGGGTCAAATTGGGGTTCAAAGTGGCGTAAGAAACAGAGCAGGAACAACAGGGTCCTTGCACTGTAGTACTCGGGCCCTAAAAAGATGAAAATAAAAACCTAAAGCATGAAAATGACTCCAGGTTTTTTATCATTCTGCAGCCAAAACTACATTTTTCCAAGCTGCGTCCTCCACAGTAATCCAGTCATTTGAGCTTGTTCACATTAGAAGACAGTGATGAGGTGATATAAGGGGTAAACAAACAGTAAGAGCCTTTTAAATAAGTAAAACTCAGGTTCAGGAGCCCTTATAACTCACAGTTATGAATATTACCAGTTGATTATTTGTCACTAAGCTGATGCAGGTTCTTCGTTTAGCATCTCTAAATCTGTACATCTCTGTACTGTGATTGTTTTCCAATGATGTGAAGCTGACAATCATTCCTGGAGCTTCTTTATTTAACGTTACATCAGCGGCTAAAAGCTCCTGGAAGATTTGTGTCTCCTGAGCTGCCGCTTAACGAGCCGCGGTGAAAACACAGACTTTGATTAACAGCTGCGGCGTTGAAGTACGAGGCGATCTGAGAGCCTCGCCGGAATCTAATAATTCACTCCGTCTCGTACTGGAAGCCGACGCCTCCCTCGCAGTGAAGCAGATTTATGGGTCACGCTCACCTCCTGACGCCGACGTACATCCCCGACGCCGGGACTTCCTTCCACATGCTCATCCTCACCACCGGGTTCTCCTGCACGGCCCTGCACACCCACAGCACCGAGATTAGAAGTCTGAAAGTTCACTTCGTAATAAACAGCTGCACGAATTAAAACCGTTAACCCCCGCGCTAATTAATGTGTTTACAAAATACAAGCAATTAACTCTGTAAATTAGCTTCGTACGACCGCAATTAAACGACTGTGAGAAACCGATGTGGCATTTACTGGAGCTCATTTTCTGCGGAGGCGATGTGGCGCCAGGCGTGTTGTATAAAGTCATAAAGTGCAGCGTTCCTGGCTAGAATTTAACTTTATAGGCTGACAACAGCGAAGCCTTTAAACTCCGATTCATGTTTACTGCGTGTTGGAAATAATTGTTTTCATTTAACCAAGTTTGTACTGGTCCACATGTGAGAGGAAAACCCATTTTACATCCTCCACACCTTTATAATTCATCATTAACAGAGTTGTAAGTAAAATAGTCGCTGCAGGACTTTGGAGGAGCTTTAAATCGTGCATGTATTCCATTAAATTCCCAAACACACTGTGAAGTTCTAAAATCTCAAGATAGCCTGTGCTGCTGATGAATAATCGGTAAAATGATTGACAAAAAATGTGTCACAAATACCAATATAAATAAAGAACACACTTGTTTGTAGGACTTTGGAGTTCTAAAATCTCCAGATATCCTGTCCTGCTGACCTCCGCCCATTTTGCTCAACACACGTCAGAAATAATCAGTAAAATTATTGATAAATTATGTCACAAATACTATCATAAATGAAGAATAATGGTGCTATAAATATGTGCAAATCATTTTCTACGAACCCAAAAACAGTGGGAAGTTTTAAAGTCTCCAGATATCCTGTGCTTCTGATGTCCCCCCACTATGCTCAACACACCTCAAGAATAATCAGTAATATTATTGATAAAGTGTGTCACAAATACTAATATCCCAAACACATTGTGAAGTTCTAAAATCTCAAGATAACCTGTGCTGCTGATGAATAATCGGTAAAATGATTGACAAAAAATGTGTCACAAATATTATTATAAATGAAGAACTGTGGTGCTACAAAGATGCCCCAGACAACACACTTGTTTGCAGGACTTAAGAGTTCTACAATCTCCAGATATCCGCTCACTTTGCTCAACGCACCTCAGGAGTAATCAGCAAAATTATTGATGATATGTCACAAATACTGTTATAAATAACGAATGCGGGTGCTACATATATGTGCAAATCGCATCCTCTAAAAAAGAAGTTAACGCACTTGTTTGTACGACTTTGGAGGAACTTTAATTTGCTCTCCATTGACTGTGCCCAAACACGGTGAGAAGTTCTAAAATCTCCAGATTTCCTGTGCTACTGATAAAAAAATCGGTAAAATGATTGACAAAAATGTGTCACAAATACCAATATAAATAAAAAACACACTTGTTTGTAGGACTTTGGAGTTCTAAAATCTCAAGATATCCTGTCCTGCTGACGTCCGCCCATTTTTCTCAACACACGTCAGAAATAATCAGTAAAATTATTGATAAATTATGTCACAAATACTATCATAAGTGAAGAATAATGGTGCTACAAATATGTGCAAATCATATTCTACGAACCCAAAAACAGTGGGAAGTTTTAAAGTCTCCAGATATCCTGTGCTTCTGATGTCCCCCCACTTTGCTCAACACACCTCAAGAATAATCAGTAATATTATTGATAAAGTGTGTCACAAATACTAATATCCCAAACACATTGTGAAGTTCTAAAATCTCAAGATAGCCTGTGCTGCTGATGAATAATCGGTAAAATGATTGACAAAAAATGTGTCACAAATATTATTATAAATGAAGAAATGTGGTGCTACAAAGATGCCCCAGACAACACACTTGTTTGCAGGACTTTAGAGTTCTACAATCTCCAGATATCCGCTCACTTTGCTCAACGCACCTCAGGAATAATCAGCAAAATTATTGATGATATGTCACAAATACTATTATAAATAACGAATGGGGGTGCTACATATATGTGCAAATCACATCCTCTAAAAAAGAAGTTAACATACTTGTTTGTACGACTTTGGAGGAACTTTAATTTGCTCTCCATTGACTGTTCATTGAAGTTCTAAAATCTCCAGATTTCCTGTGCTACTGATGAAAAAATCGGTAAAATGATTGACAAAAATGTGTCACAAATACCAATATAAATAAAGAACACACTTGTTTGTAGGACTTTGGAGTTCTAAAATCTCAAGATATCCTGTCCTGCTGACGTCCGCCCATTTTGCTCAACACACGTCAGAAATAATCAGTAAAATTATTGATAAATTATGTCACAAATACTATCATAAGTGAAGAATAATGGTGCTACAAATATGTGCAAATCATATTCTACGAACCCAAAAACAGTGGGAAGTTCTACAATCTCCAGATATCCTGTGCTGCTGATATCCGCCCACTAAACTCAACACACCTCAAGAATAATCAGTAACATTATTGATAAAGTGTGTCACAAATAATAATATCCCAAACACATTGTGAAGTTCTAAAATCTCAAGATAGCCTGTGCTGCTGATGAATAATCGGTAAAATGATTGACAAAAAATGTGTCACAAATATTATTATAAATGAAGAACTGTGGTGCTACAAAGATGCCCCAGATAACACACTTGTTTGCAGGACTTTAGAGTTCTACAATCTCCAGATATCCGCTCACTTTGCTCAACGCACCTCAGGAGTAATCATTGATGAAATATGTCACAAATACTGTTATAAATAACGAATGGGGGTGCTACATATATGTGCAAATCACATCCTCTAAAAAAGACACAATTGTTTGTACGACTTTGGAGGAACTTTAATTTGCTCTCCATTGACTGTTCATTGAAGTTATAAAATCTCCAGATTTCCTGTGCTACTGATGAAAAAATCGGTAAAATGATTGACAAAAATGTGTCACAAATACCAATATAAATAAAGAACACACTTGTTTGTAGGACTTTGGAGTTCTAAAATCTCAAGATATCCTGTCCTGCTGACGTCCGCCCATTTTGCTCAACACACGTCAGAAATAATCAGTAAAATTGTTGATAAATTATGTCACAAATACTGAAGAATGAAGAATAATGGTGCTACAAATATGTGCAAATCATATTCTACGAACCCAAAAACAGTGGGAAGTTTTAAAGTCTCCAGATATCCTGTGCTTCTGATGTCCCCCCACTTTGCTCAACACACCTCAAGAATAATCAGTAATATTATTGATAAAGTGTGTCACAAATACTAATATCCCAAACACATTGTGAAGTTCTAAAATCTCAAGATATCCTGTGCTGCTGATGAATAATCGGTAAAATGATTGACAAAAAATGTGTCACAAATATTATTATAAATGAAGAACTGTGGTGCTACAAAGATGCCCCAGACAACACACTTGTTTGCAGGACTTTAGAGTTCTACAATCTCCAGATATCCGCTCACTTTGCTCAACGCACCTCAGGAATAATCAGCAAAATTATTGATGATATGTTCACAAATACTATTATAAATAACAAATGGGGGTGTTACATATATGTGCAAATCACATCCTCTAAAAAAGAAGTTAACACACTTGTTTGTACGACTTTGGAGGAACTTTAATTTGCTCTCCATTGACTGTGCCCAAACATGGTGAGAAGTTCTAAAATCTCCAGATTTCCTGTGCTACTGATAAAAAAATCGGTAAAATGATTGACAAAAATGTGTCACAAATACCAATATAAATAAAGAACACACTTGTTTGTAGGACTTTGGAGTTCTAAAATCTCCAGATATCCTGTCCTGCTGACGTCCGCCCATTTTTCTCAACACACGTCAGAAATAATCAGTAAAATTATTGATAAATTATGTCACAAATACTATCATAAATGAAGAATAATGGTGCTACAAATATGTGCAAATCATATTCTACGAACCCAAAAACAGTGGGAAGTTTTAAAGTCTCCAGATATCCTGTGCTTCTGATGTCCCCCCACTTTGCTCAACACACCTCAAGAATAATCAGTAATATTATTGATAAAGTGTGTCACAAATACTAATATAAATGAAGAATTGTGGTGCTACAGAGGGCACACACCTGTTTGTAGGACTTAAGAGTTCTACAATCTTCAGATATCCGCCCACTGTTCGCAACTCACCTCAGGAATAATCAGTAAAATTGTTGATGAAATATGTCACAAATACTTTTATAAATAACGAATTGTGGTGCTACAAATATCCTCCAGAAATAAGGTCACACACTTGTTCGCAGGACTTTAGAGGAACTTTATTTTGCCCTCCATTGACAAGGCCCAAAGGCAGTGGGAAGTTCTAAAATCTCCAGATATCCTGTGCTGCTGACGTCCCCCCACTTTGCTCAACACACCTCAGAAATAATCAGTAAAATTATTGATGAATTATGTCACAAATACTATCATAAGTGAAGAATAATGGTACCTCCCGCTGCCTCAGCAGAGCACAAAACATCATCAAGGACAACAATATTGATACTGATATTGAATATTGAATAAATGTAGACTGTTTATTGTTTACTGTGTAGTATTTATGCGTTTGTATTTTCTCTCTATCTCGTTACATGTTACGTAATGACAATAAAGACATCCTAATTCTAATCCTAATACAAATATGTGTAAATCATATCCTCCAAGCCTAAAACACAGTGGGAAGTTCTAAAATCTCCAGATATCCTGTGCTGCTGATATCCGCCCACTATACTCAACGCACCTCAGGAATAATCAGTAAAGTGATTGATAAAATATGTCACAAACTACCATAATAATTAGGCACTGTGTTTACTAAATATAAGGGAACAAGCTGAAAGAGAAACTGAAAAATTATGATTCTCACTGATGTATACTCTACGGCATAAATATTGTATGAACAGAACTAAATTCACTGTTCATGTTCAAAGTTGCACATAAACTTCTTAGGACTTAAGAATTGTATCAGTCATGATTAGCCTAGCTTAGAATAGAGACTGGAAGCAGGGGGAATCATGTAGGTTCACATTATCTTTAAAAAAAACATCTATTAGAACCTCGAAATCTCACAAAATAATTGGATTTACTTTGTTTTATGTGTAAACAGTTATAAACATAAGAATGACGCCCTCCCACGCAGCATTTCTGAGAATATTTACACCAAAGAACTCACTCATGAAAGTGGATTGATTTACTCATCTCATTGGTCGATTTGCCAATTAGTTGATTATGTTTGTCGCTGATTATAGTGAACACACTGTAAACTAGCTAGCATAGCAGCATTAACGCTAAAAACAACCAACAATGTTTCAGATGCTTGAATATAAAATTACCCCTGATTCTGTTATAAACATATCGTCTTAACTTTGGGGGGTACAGTAATAAATATAAGAAGAGTATAAGTATGTTTTTGTTTACTCACACTTTGCGGAGCCGCTGTCTGTAGACCAGCAGGGAGACGATCGCCACCATCATACCGATGAGGAACATACCAGCACTCAAACCCTCCACGACGCCACCTAGAGGCTCTGAGACACAACAACACACAGGGAGAAGTTAAATAACAACATGCCTCAATGTGAATTTGTACATTTTAGAGAGAAGACTTGGTTTAAGTAAAGGTTAGGTTTAGGCTACAGCGAGGTTGGGGTAGGGGTTAAGTTTGGTTTAATGAAATACAATTAAATAAGTTTTTATTAGTTGCATTGTTACAGCAGCAAAGGGAATAAAGATAGTGCTAACATTTAAGAAATATCAGTAGAAACATACAAATAAATAACAAATACACAAGTACTGGTTCTTCCATAAGTTGTGTTAAAGTTTCATTTAAATATAAGATTATAGTGAGATGAGAGTAAACTTTAGTTTAGTTTAAGTCAGGCTTGGTTTAAATTGAAATTAAGATCCAAGTGAGGTTGGAGTAAACTTAGGTTAATGTTAGATTAATGCTAAATCTAGACTAACGTCCTCCAAAGTAACTGTGACTTGGCTTTAGTAAATATTAGGTTAAGGTTAGAGTAAGGTAAAGGTTAATTTAGGTTTGGTTTAAATGGGGTTAAATTTAGGTTTAAATCAAGATTAGGACTGGAGTGAGTGAGGCTAGAGTAAATTTAGGTAAATTAGGATTAATGTTAGATTACGGTTAGTTTCCTCTAAAGTGACTGTGAATTGGTTAAAATAAAAGCCAGGTTTAAGTTTGGGTAAGGTTAGGCTAGGTTAAATTAATAACAAAGTTTGAGTAAGCTTAAGATGAGGTTTGGTTCATGTTAAAGTCAGAGTAATGTTAGATTTAGACTGGTGTCCTCTAAAGTGACTGTGACGTTTGGTTTAAATAGGGTTAAACTTAGGTTTAAATCAAGATTAGGATGGGAGTGAGTGAGGCTAGAGTAAATTTAGCTAAATTAGGACTAGATTAATGCTAAATCTAGACTAACATCGTCCAAAGTAACTGTGACTTGGCTTAAGTAAATATTAGGTTAAGTTTAGAGTAAGGTAAGGGTTAATTTAGGTTTAAATCAAGATTAAGATGGGAGTGAGTGAGGCTAGAGTAAATTTAGCTAGATTAGGACTAGATTAATGCTAGATTTAGACTAGTGTCCTCTAAAGTGACTGTGACGTTTCGTTTAAATAGGGTTAAATTTACATCTAAATCAAGATTAAAAGTAAAATGAGATTAGAATAAACTCAGGTTAAGGTTAGATTTAAGCTAGGGTCCTCTAAATTGTGTGGTTTAAATTAAGAATAAGGTTTGAGTAATGTTAGGTTTAGGTTAGGTGCATCTAAAGTTATTGTGTCGGCAGGTTAGATGATTATTTAATTACTCAACTAAGAGAATAAGAATTATCTTGATGAATTTTAAATTATAAATCTGGAGGAGTCTGGAGTTTTTGAAACTTTTCGGCTGAGCAGAAAAAGATTAATTGTTCCATAGATTCGCTAAAACAGTTTAATCGTTGAGGACGATGATCGGATGCTGTTGCTTCTCACCTGCGTGCGTCCTGAGCGGAGAGGACAGGTAGGTGTCGCTGAAGAGCGGCTGAGAAAACTCTCTGTGGTTTTCATCAAACAGTCTGGTGAACGCCCGAACGCTCAGCCTGAACATAAACACACAAAACACTCGATGGTTAAATACCCATAATGCACCTGACACTACACCTGTTGCCGTGTTTGTTACCTGTAGGACGTTTTGGCTTTCAGCGGCCCGTCACAGAAGCCGCCGTAGCTGTCACTCAGGTAGAGGTCGTCGTCATGGTAATGGTCGCAGGCCCCGCCCAGCCGGTCTCCTCCCGCCCCCAGGTTCACCTCCACCACCTGGTCAGGTGTTGATTAGATCAGTGTGGTTGGTATCGATTTGTAAAAGTAAATATTATTTTAATTAATATGAATGGTTGATTATTTTTCTGTTATTGTTGTTGTCAGTTACCCCCTTAGTTGTGGCTGTTTTTATGTTTTGTTGTCGATGGTATCTGATTAAAAAGACATTTAATGACTGTGTTTTAAAACTGTTTACTGTTATTTTATAGATTTTCCACGTTTTTGTTAAATTATAGAAGTAAAATTAGAGAGAAAAGCATTAATTTACATGTTAAAGGCAAAAAAAACAAGTCAAAACTGTAAATAACATCACAAATCTGTATGTAATAAGTTCTTTTTCAACATTTCAGTTTGAAATTATAATATTTTAAATGCATTAAAAAAAAACAAACAAAGATTTGTTACCTGTCCAGCGGAGGTCTCGGCGTCCTGTGGACATCGGCTGGAGAAGTAGGCCGTCTGATAGGCTCTGACGGAGGAGTTGCTGATGTAGTCGCGGTAGGAGGGCAGAGGGTGGCGCTGCTCCGGCTGCAGCATCTCATTGGCTGTCAGGTGAGAAACAAGATTGACGTGTTTTATTAGTGTCAGAACTCTGAAGTGGCGGTTTTAGGTTAAAGACATTCTCCGAGGACATAAGTTCAGATTCCGACGATGTTCTCTGCAGTGACGGAGTTTGTTCTGAGTTCGTACCGTCGGACTCGGCTACGATCACAGCGAAGTATCGCACGGCTCCGTTGGCGTCGCTGAACCAGGAACAGTTGAAGCGGAACAAGATGGAGGACGACGTGACCTTCGATGACCTCTCGCTGACACGAACGCTGGAAGGCGGGACGGGAGGACCTGCGAGGAAAATGACTGGTTGAACAGACTGTCAATCAAATCAGGAGTAAATAAACAGGAGGCTCTTTAGTTTGTTTTTCTGTTGCAATCTTTGTTTGGCTGCGTTTTTCACTCCATCATAGTTTTTATTTGCAAAGTAATAATTATTTCTTTGTCAAAAATAGTATGAAACTATAATATATGTGATTATATTAAGCTTACTAACTCAGATTATACAACATAGCTTGCATATCATCTCATAACCACCAAATACATTTATGTTTACTTTTTGACTTTTGCATAATTTTATTTTAGAATATTTACTTATTATTTCATAAACTGCACCATTTAAAATTCTATGAGACTGACTTGACTCATCACTTTAAGTTGTAATTTACTTTCTCATAGTTGTGATGTATTTCTGTTTAATTATGCCATTATAACAAACTAAAAAAAAGACTTAGCAACTCACATTTTACTATGTTGGTTATTTTAAATAGTGTCACATAACTCTGTCTTTATTTAAACATGACAAGATGGACACTTATGAGAAAGTCATACTTTTGTTTTTTGTTTTTTACTTCCTTATAATGTAGTAATGACAAGAAATTGAGACAAAATACGTAAAAAATGTAATTTCTTAATCACTAACTCAAAATTACAGCAAAGTATATCTGTTTTTGCTTTTTAACTTTTACTTACTTTTAATTTAGTCAAAGGATTTACTTACTATTTCACAATTTGCACTATTTAAAATTTTAAGAATCTGACTGTACTTTAACACTTGAAGTTCTAATTTACTTCCTCATAGTTATGCTGTTACTTCAAAACTATGCTATTCGGAAAAACTAATAGCAATTAATTACCAACTCATAACTCTCTAATTTCTTTACACACCATCTCATATTTATTTATGTCCTTAATTTTAAATGATATCAAGTTAAGAGGATATCATGGTTTTGAATTTTGTGACTTACACGTAATGTAGCAATGACAAGAAACTGTAATAGAATAATTCATAACTCACATTTTTGTATTTACTAAATCAAGATTACAACCGACTAAATCTCAGTTTGCTTTTTGAGTTTCGCATAATTTAACTCAAAGTATTTACTTGCTGTTTCATAATGCAGATTATTTGGTATCATAAGAAATCCACACTTGACTTAACAATTCAGTTATAATTTATCTCAAAATTATGCTATTTTAAAATCACCACACTATAAAAAAGACTTACCAGTTCATAATTTACATAGTTATGATGTTACTCTTCACAAGTTTAAACAACGGCGAACTAATAATATGCAAAACTTTTCCCAAGGTATCCTGATATGCAGTTAACGTTATAAATTATTTCACAGTTATGAGATTATATCATTCTGAGAAGGTAAAAGTCAAGATTAAGACTTAGTATATGAGTATAAACTATCAGTGTTGTTATTTTAGTTTGTTGTTGTTGTGGCGTGAATATGCTTCCATATCTGTCCAGACACCAGAGACTCTCTAGTCTTCATTTCCTTCCTTTCTCAGCTAAAAGCCTTCTTGGGGATTTTCCTGTGTCATCGCCTTTGTTTTTTTTCGGTCTTTGTCTTTCCCAGTTTCCAGTCTACTTGTGTCAGGATGATTTATAATGCAACACGCGCCGGCAGAGGGTGGAAGAGATGGACGTGAAGCGAGAGGAACAAAGAGAAGAAAGTTTTCAGACTCCGTGTTTTGGGTCACGGTGACTTTTTCAAAAAGGACGAAGATAAAAAAAAAAATAATAAAGTGACACGTCAAAGATTAAAAGATTAAGAGACGGAGGGCGCGTTATTTACAGTCTCCTTTTGCCATCATGAACACGCACTACAAAAAGTTCCTGTGTCATTGGTTCTTTATTGTAGCGGGAGTCGGCTGCACCAGCTGTGAGAACGTGGCCTACTTAGAGGGCAGGTGGAGGCTGTAGAGGGAAATATCAAACTAAAATGTGATTATTTCCATTTAAATTCACTTTCAGACATGGTGATCTCATCGGTAAACAACTAAAAAAGGAATGCTGCTTCCAAACATAAGCACAAATTCATTTCTAATCGAGGGAAAACATCATAAAACCTCCTCAAATTGAACCAGTCGCTAAGTTCTGACTGGACTTTAGCAGCTAGCAATAGCAAGCTAAGAGTGACGAATAAATTAAACATAGTGGGTGAACTTCACAGTCGGAGTGGTGAGCTGTAGATTTACTGCATCATAAAGGGAATACACAGGGATTTTGGACGCAGCTTTAATCTTCTAATGGGATTTGTTATAATTAAGGTACAGAATAACTACAGGGTTGCTTTAAAACGAAGTTCGGTAAGTGAGAAGTTAGAAACTAGTCCGGCTGCTGAGGAATCACACAGATTTATGAATCAAACTAATCCGGCTGCTCTCTGCTCCTTCTGTGTCTCCCTGGTGAGGAGTCCTATTTAAACAGAACTTTATTTAAACAGCCGACTGCACGGCTTCACCTGAGGGGAATGTGTGTGTGTGTGTGTGTGTGCTTGTGTATATGTCTACGTGGGGACCAATGCTAGTTTTAGACTTAAGGGGACAGTTTGGGACAGTGAGGACATTGTGGACAGTGTAGCCTCTTCAAAGAGCTGGTTTAGTGTTTAGACTTCCTTTAGAGTGTGTGTGTGTGTGTGTGTGTGTGTCTGTGCATGTGTATATGTCTTTGTGGGGACCAACATGAGTTTCAGAGGACTAGTACAAGTTTTAGACTTCCTTCGACACTTTTGGAAAGTCCTGACATTTTGGAGCTGGTTCAGGCATAATTTAGTGTTTAGTTCAGGGTCACAGAGTGAGCACTGCAAAAACTCCACATCTTATCAAGTTTATTCGTCTTATTTTTAGTCAAATTGTCTCAACCCACTTGATTTAAGATAAATCCACTTTCCAGGTAACATTTCAGCAGATGGAGGGACGTGTTTTAAGACAACGCATCTTAAATATCTTGTTAAGTCAAACAATCTTGAAATGATCTTGTTTTAGTTGTATTTTACCAGAAACAAGGTTCATTTCATTTCATCCATGTTTCAAGCTGAGCTGTTGTTTGTATGAGATAAATAATCTGGATTTAAGAAATAAAGTAAATGCATTTTATTGGAAAATCACCAATTCATATCAGAAAACAGCTGCATGTGGAAAATGTGTTAAAAAAAACAAAGCAAATGTCTGCTTTTGAGTTCAAACACCTCCTTTTGGGCGTAGCTGGCTTCACCTAAAACACAACACCTTCAAATGCTGTCAAACACCACTAAATATTAGGATTTCTAGCCAACTGTGAGAAGACATTATATCTCAGAATGCTTCAATTAATCTGTGTGATCTTATTTCAAGTACAAGATGGTCTTAAATCTAGAGAAGAGCCACGATAATACAACTAAAATAAGTTGAACACATCTCAGATTAAGAAGCTGAAACTTATTAAAGCTAAAATCTATTTAATTCTTTATCATGTCTGGTTTATTCTAAGACACCTCAGCTTGACAATGCTGCTAAAATATAGCTTAAAATAAGTTTTCCCTGCTAATTTTAAGACCTCAACATTCTAAATATCATGTCTTATTTCAAGAAATCTGACCAAGCAAATGTTCACTTGTTCTATTGGCAGATTTTTACACTTATTTCAAAGTAAAAGTGCCTTGAAGTAAGTTTGTTTTTCTTGTTTTGGGAGGGGCATTTTTTACAGTGTTTTGTGTAAATGTGTGCGTCTGTGTGTGTGTGCGTGTGTTCTTACGGTCAATCATGGTGACGGTTGTGTGTGTCGCCGGTGGACTCGTCTGTCCGGCCGACGACACTCTGACCGTCACCGAGTACTTCCTGTACGCCTCCAGGTGGTCCAGCGTTACCGCGGTGACGCCGCCCGCCAGCCTCAGCGCCGAGGTCAGCTCCCCGTCGTCGTGGCGACGACACTCGACCTCGTAGGAGTCGAAGTCGGCGAGAGGAGGCGACCAGGAGCAGGAGAGGGAGGACGAGGAGAGAGGGAAGCAGTGGATCGACCTCAGGGGAGACGGACCTGAAGGAGGACAGGAAGTTAGTTTGAGTTTCTTTTAATTTTTTAGTCGCGTTGTTTTTATTTGTTGTCGAGTCAGTTTGAGTGTTTCGTTCTTGTCTGGTCAGTTCGTGTTTTTCTGCCTTATTAAGTCAGGTTGTGTTTTTCTTTGACCTTCACGAGGAGAATAAACTCTCGGTGTTTATTCAGAATCAGAGCTGCTTCCTGATCCGTCTGCTGCTGATAAAAACAACGTCTCCGTTTATTTGTCCCGATCAGACGATAAAGTCGCCGCTTTAAGAGATAATAAATGTGTGAGAGCGACGACACAAAGACGAAGGTGAAGGACGACGCATTCGTCACGTTCAGTAGACTGAAGAAAAAACTGGATTTCAGGAGAAATTTCCCCTTAAGTGTTCAAAAACCCTCTAAAACAGGTGTTTATATGGGAGCAGAAACAGGAAAGTCTTCACTACAAGTTCTGGCGATGGACTCAGTTAATTATTCTCATTTTAAATTGGATTTTAACACACAAACACAAATATGAATGCATCACAATTACAAATAGCTTCATATGTGACTGAACTCTGTTTGTTGTATGAGTCTAAAGTTTAGTTTTAAAAGGTCAAATGCATTTATTAAAAAAAACAGTAAATTATTTTTAAAATTACAGTTAAAAGTTGTAGTAAAATATTAATTTACCACAGAAATAAAACAGTCCTCACTACATGTTCTGCTAATTAACACACAGTTAATTATTTCTATTTTAAATGGGATCTTTAACACAAAAACACTTAATGCAACACAACAAATGGTGTAATTTGTAAGTCTGAATACTAAATTCAGTTTGCTGTAAATTATTCTTTAGATTTTAAGTCTAAATTTGAGTTTAAAATGGTTAAACAGTAAATTGTTCAAAAATAATTGTTATAAATTGTAATAAAATGTTCATTTACAAAAGAAATAAAATAGTTTTCACTGTATGTTCTGCTAATTAGCACATTTTTATTCTTATTTTGAATTAAACTTTAACATGAAAACACTCAGATGAATGCGTCACAACTTCAAATGGAATTTTAATGAGTAAGTTTGATTGCTAAATAGTAAATTCAGTAGATTTGAAGTCTTAACTTCAGTTTCATGATCAGTTGAACCTATTAAATAAATTTAAAAACTGAAAATCACAGTTAAAACTTTTAGTAAAACATTTTTTACAGTGTACTTGTGAATATGCTGCTCTAAATGCTGTGTTCAAGTTCAGCTCCACGTTTGAATTTCCTGAGTGACCAGGCTCAGAATAAAGACGTCAGAATCTAAACGCAGTAAATCCTTCATGACCTCTTCGGTCGACCTCGAGTCGGAGAAAGAATCCGGCTGCAGACAGAAACTGGGTCGGGTCTTTAAATATGTGTGACCTCGATTTTTTATTCTGTTCAGTTTTGATCCCTGCAGACAGAATGTGATTAAAAATGGATTCAGATGGACGGAGGGTTTTACATTCAGGGCCTTTGCTCTGCTGCTATCTAGTGGTTAGAATCTGAAGTACATCAAGTGTCCTGTTGTTTTTACCTGCTTTGAGAATATCTGTTTATAGATTGTCTTCTTGTTTTATACGTTTTGTTCAGCCAAATATCATTGTACTACTGAGTATAGTGACAATAAAGCTTCTGAATTTCTGAAATATTTCTTAAAAATAAGTTACTACTATTAGAAATAAATTATATCAGATCACATGTTTATTATTCAGGTCTATACATATTATTTTATTGCCACACCATTTATATTATATGTTTAATAACTGATAATAACGCAATTTCTATTATTTTATATGTTCTTTTTTTTTACAAGAACACAACTTTTTTAGCTCCACCCACTTGTCCTGACGCTCCTCTGGATTGGCTGGCTCCTGACTGTGACCCCGCCTCTGGCCCCGCCCCCACTGATGGTCGTCACGGTGAAGTTGTACTGTCGCCCCGGAAACATGCCGCCCACGACGCAGCTGGTGAGGTGAGTCTTTGTGACCGTCAGCTGATCCGGCGGCATCCACTGCAGGCTGAAGTTGTCGTAGTCTCCGGAGGCGGGACCGGACCAGGACAGCTCTATCGTGTCATTGGTCGGGCCCTGTTTGACGGACAGGTGGGTGGGCGGCTCTGGAGCTGTCAAAAAAGGGAGACAAATAAGTACGAAAACAACAACAAAAACTTTCCCTGTTGATGTGATTTTATTGACTTACAGGTGCGTCCAAGTGCTGAGACGTTATTGGTCAACTCCCCGCTGTGTGTGATGACCTCAGCGCGGTACAGCCTACCAGGGATCAGCCCGGGGAACATGTGACTCCTGTGCTCCGCCCCCAGAGTCTGAGCTCCCAGAGTTGCTCCAGAAACATCGTACAGCACGACCTGAAACAACAAAACGTACATTTAGTACCTGTGAGAATCTCTGTTACACAAGCAGGAAAATCCCATTCAAAACCCCGTTGGCTTTCTTTTTTTTACCAACAACAATCTCTTGCTCTTAAGAACCTGCAGGATCCTTTCATCTATGTTTTCACATCAGAACTGGAAGATTTCACAGCAAGAAAGCCGCTCTGCTCTTTTGGGCTCCACTGGTTTTACACTATTCACCAAGACATCTATCTAAAAGTGAAATACCCACAACTCCCTGAATTTTCAACCAGTTTTCAAAGTGTTTGATTTGTCATAATAGAGCTATGAATGCCAGATATGTATATCAACGATACAAGAGACCTGGTCAAATAAAACCTATAGTTTTCCTGTCAACATATATATACTTTTAGATAGTATCAGCAAAATTTCACACGAAATAATATTTAAAATTTATAAAACTTTGATGTTATTCATATTTGTTTCTATGAATTACATAAAAGTACATTTAAAGCTTAAATTAATATATTTTGTTCATATTATTTATTAATATAATAATTATCATAAGTATAACAATACCATAATCTTTAGTTATACATATTTATTTTTAATACATTATTAAAAATATACATATATCTATATCCATTTATTATTAAGTGTTGACATCTTCAAATGTCAACACTTAGTTCACAGTTATGTAACACTGTCTTTCTTTATAACTTTTTAACTGCAGTTCTCCACACCATGTTCATATTGCATTTCATACAAGTGAAATCTGTTCACAGTGTAAATAGTTTGTATAATATTTATTATTTTCATCTTCATTCTGCTTTGTATTTGTATTTATCTTGCTTCGTTATTATCTCACTGCTGTAATGACTGAATTTCCCCTGTGATGGATCAGTAAACTTTATCTTTACCTTTGATTCATTTCTGTCTTTATTTGCTACTCTGTAAAATTACTTAGATGGTATAATGCTGTCAATATATAAAAACCTAAATATTAAAAAACAATATTATTTGCTACATTTTAATCAGGTGTATATATATATAAATATTATACACATGCATTTACTGACAGAAACAGTAGTATTTCTATATTATAATTATAAAGGTGCACTTAACCTTCATAATAAACTTCTACCTCACAGTCACAGTTATTTTGTATTATTATCCAGAGGGTGAAATTTACGTAACAAAATCATTGATTGAGTCTCATGCGGATGAATCTGACATTACGTCCGTCAGTCTGTCTGTGATTTACCTGGTAGCTGCTCCAGCTTCCTTCTCCCTGCTGCCAGCTGACCGTCAGTCTGTCCGTCCGTCCTGAACTCAGAACCTGAAGAGACGAAACCGGAGACGGAACTGCAGAACCGAAGGAGGTGATGAAGAGAGGAGGACGAGGGTGAAGAAGAACAATAAGAATATTAATGATAACTTTATTTGTATCCTATTTTTCACAACCGAGTTACAATAAAACAAGTCAAACTAGAGAAAAATGAAAACAAATGAAGACGGTGGCGATCATATCTCTACTACTAATGACCTCGATGATTAAACGGCGAGCTAACTGACCTGTTCTGGCCAGTACAGACGAGTCGCTGCTCATTTCTCGGCTCCAGCTCACCACCTGCAGCCGGTACAAACTTCCCGGTCTCAGTCCGGAGAAAACACAACCGTCTGCAGCCGAACCGACCTTCTGCAGATCCACCAGCTCATCTGCAGCCTACAAACACACAATAACACCTTCATAAAGCTCTGAAACATCATCAACACCTGTCTGGAGGTTACTTAGTTCTATGTTCATGCAGGACATCTTTTAATAGAGTACAACATCCGCCTTTATGCAGACGACACCCTACTCTATTTTAGCTGTGACTCCAAAAATCTTAATGAGACTCTCTTGATTAAACTGTCTTCAGAACATTCAAAAATAGATGCATTACAATTAAATTCACAACAACTTAATATCTGTTAACTGTTGCTGATGCATTTCATCGTATTTCATGATGATTTTCAGCACAGAAGAGCGCTGCAACCACACAACACATATATCCTCGTACATGACCAAACAGATGAAACAAAGATAATATTCTGTAAAATAAGCTGGACACTGGCAGAGGCAGTAAAAAAGACTAGGATATCCTTTAATCACAGTGTACTTTGCTAGTTTGTGAACAACTTGAGAGAAAATGAGCAACAGGACAGCAGCAGTTTAATCTTCGCTAGTCCTATCAACTCAGTTATTCAGTCCCGATGTTAGTAATCCCACCTGGTGATGCTCCTTCCTGCCCCCAGCGGAGCCCTGCTTGTGATTGGCCGTCGCCTCAGCGATGCTGTAGAGCGACAGGTCGTAGATGTCGACGTGGCCGTCCGAGGGGCTCCAGGAGAAGGAGAGCGAGGAGGTGTTGGCCGACGTCACCGTCAGATTACCGACTGCAGCCGGACCTGAAGGACGAAGATTCAGCTCCGGTCAGAATGTGTGATTATACATTAAAGTTCAGAATACTAATCTTATCTTATCCTATTTGGGATTACAGTGGATTATGTATTCTTTACATATGTCTATTTTTGTAAGCATCATAAAAGGACTACATCTCTAATTTCAGTATACAATTCTGAGATGCATCATGTTAATTATACGGTATAATATCGATTAGCCTGTTAACATTCACACAGTTTGCATTTATTTGCAGTCTTCCCTCTTGCTTTGGCTGCTGCAGCTGTGTTCAGTCTGTATTATGTCTAAAATCTCTCTCTAATATCATGATTTGCTGTTTCTATGGATCCTACACTTCAATGGAAATGCTAAAAAGACCAATTAAGGCTGTGCTTCTTAAATAGTGGGTGCGATGCCAAGGAAGGTGCGTGTGATGCTGGGTGACATGCTTTTTTTTTGCCGTACTACAATAAAGTGTAATTGCACCTCCACTACAGTAGGTGGCGGTGGCGCACTCATTGTCAGAGTGTGTACAGGGAGTATTAGCTCTATGGTTTTTTTGCACCGAGCATGCGCACATGCGATATGAAGTGCAGTGAACAAACCCTCAAAGACACCATGAAAAAATATTTAACAGGGATGAAAAGAAAGGCGGAGAGAGACGGAGACAACGAGGCAAACGAAAGTCTCCCGAAAGCTAAGACGAGGAAATATGACGAAGCGAATGTAGCGCTTGGCTTCACTGTGACCACGGTGCGAGACGAGGAAAGACCGGTGTGTTTACTCGGGCTGGTCCGAAAAGCAATATCTGTGCTCCGGATATTCGGATCCAATAACCAGCGAATATTCGAATATTCGGCTCGTGCTGCGCTGTCGGCCGAGGAGGGAGGGGTGACACCGAAGTTGGCAGGTCCACATACTAGAACCACGGCGGTGTTCTAGAGCCTCGGTGACGCTCGGCAGCGCTCAGCGGTGTACTACAGCCGAGGCAACGCTCGGCAACATTCAGCAACGCTCGGCAACATTCAGCAGCGTTCGGCGATGCTCGGCGGCACCCGGCAGCGTACTGCAGCATTTGGAGACACTCGGTGGCGCCCAGCAGTGTACTACAGCCTCGGCAACATTCGGCAACATTCGGCAGCATTCGGCAGCGTTCGGCAGCATTCGGTAGCATTTGGCAGCGTTCGGCGACGCTCGGCGACGCTCGGCGGCACCCGGCAGCGTACTACAGCCTTGGCAACAATCGGCAGCTTTCGGCAGCATTCGGTAGCATTTGGCAGCGTTTGGCGACGCTCGGCGGCACCCGGCAGCGTACTACAGCCTTGGCAACGTTCAGCAGCATTTGGAGACGTTGGGCGGCGGCGTGCACAACTATTCGAATATCAAAATTATTATCTGAATACCACCACAACGAACGAATATTTGGATATTCGAAAATTCGGGACCAGCCTTAGTGTTTACTTTGTCTAAAAATGTTGGCAGCGGACAAATCAATAAAGTTATTCTTTGCTGTAGGTTGATTTATATTTCTTTCTTTTTCTTTTTTTGTATTCTTTGATGTTAATAAGGACACCATGATATGCAGAGGTGTACTTATAACAATTTTATAGACAAATGATGCTATTTATAGTCGCGGCAGAGAGCTGGGGGGGGATGAAATGTCTTCTTCTTCCTAAGGGGGGGGCGTAACAGGAAATAATTGAGAAGCACTGAATTAAGGGATGTTCCTGGAAACATTCGTATCACTTTGTGCCTGAATGGAGGCTGCAGTGGAAAGTCATGTTTTACAATTGCTGTCATCTCCAAGCTTAACTAATCACTGACTCAGATGTTCCAACCATGGAGATGACCAGGATGTCCATGATAAGGGTTCTACAGGGACGTTCTTGCTGTCACAACATACACAAAGGTTCAAGCTGTAGTAAAATGGCTCACAAGGTCAAACAAACAAACGTCTTAATCAAGGTGACTCACGGGTTTGTCCCTCTGCTGTGGCGTCCATCGATGGGACTCCCCCGCTCAACGTCGCCACCTTCACTCGATACCATTTCCCTGAAGTCAGACCCTCCAGACGCTCGCTTCGACTCTTCGCTGCGACGGACCGATTGATCAGAACACCGCCGGCTTCATCCAGGAGCTGCAGGCTGTAACCATCGAACACGCCGACCGGCCGCTCCCAGCTGACGGTGAGGCTGTGGGTGGTGTGGTCATTATCGGCCTGCAGGGCGGTGACTTTGGCCGGAGCTGGAGGAGGAAAAATCAACAATCAGTGAAGATTAATGTTGACGCTAAAGTAAAACCACAGCAGGTATTTGAATCAGGTCAGTCGCCCAGCGTCCTACCTGTCCTGCCGGTGGCTGTGTTGCTATTGATCAGCTTCCCGCTCAGTGATTGGACAGTGATGGAGTAGGCGTGGCCTGGGATCAGATCCATGAAGTCCAGGGAGGAGACATGTTTGGGGACGGGACGAGTCTCGATGACTGCTCCGTCCTGAAGACAAGAAGTGACGAAAGAATTATCAACAATTCATCTTTTCTCTCAATAACGTTTGGACTGCAGTACCAGAAGTGCAGGTACATAATCCTCCATGCCACACCTGTACAAGTGTAAATTCAACAGTTCACAGTCACATATCCGTATAGATACTCATGTCATATCTGTTTTTATCCATATGATCTTTATTACATCTTTATTTTTTAGCCTTATTGTACTTTTTGTAAGTCTTGTCCTGCTTTTTTCATGCCTTGTCTGTATCCAAAATGTAAATTTCCCTGGTGAGGAATCAATAAAGTTTATCTTATCTTATTTAATGAGTTTAATTACTAAGAAAAAAAGGTGCCATATAACAGAAATACTTAAGTAAAGTGTAGTAACTTCAACCAATACAGTAGTCGGACTCACCGGGGTCGACAGCGACACGATGTACATGTCCAGGTCTCCATCTCCAGGCGTCCAGGAGACCAACAGTCCACCAACAGAGTCCATGATGCCGGGCTGAGGAAGCATGCGGAGGTTTCCCACAGCGCTGGGAACTGAAGACCAAAAAAGAAAGATGGGATTTATCAGACCTGGACTCTGAGGCGTTTAGATTTAAGCCAGACGCTCGACCGTCCTACCTGTTCGTCCCTCGATGAACTGGGCCCTCTGGTTCGGTCCGCTGAACGTCGACACCACGATCTTATAGAGCCGCCCGGGCGTCAGGGAGGTCAGCTGGTGGTGTGGAACGTCGCTGCTCAGCGTCACCGGAGGGAAAACACGAGTGTCGTTGAAGAGCAGGGTGATCTGGAGGTTCAGGAAGGGATGTGATGAGTAAAAACCAGACTGGAATCAAGATATTACATTACAAGTTTACTATTAACTCTTGAGTGTAAGTGGAAATTAAAAGTTGGGGGGTCACGACCATAATTAGGAATCTAAATTAGATATTTAGCTGCTGTAAATAAACTCAGTCCCATACAACCATTGTATTAGTTTCCTTATTACATTTTGTAGTTTTTGAGAATTCAACTTTTATTATTTCCTAAATATGATGTCAGAAAAATATTTGTCATTATTGTGGTGACAGATTTCAACCATATTGTCCAGTTTTGTTTCATAATAACATATTTTTTGACAGCAGCTCAGTCAAACAAGACTTCTGAATATGTTCATTTGAGCTTCGGTAATATTATTGAACATTTTTCAGCATTTTTTTTTTTACATTTTATACACTGCCAATCAATTTGCTATTCATGAAAATAATTGACAGCTGCAGCCTGTCAGTTGTTTCATGATGCAATAATACTAACTTTCTGTTTAGTTTCTGCTTGGCCTTGTTCTACTTTCAATATACATGCAGGATATCTTTTAATAAAGCACATCATTGGTTTCCACTTTTATGCAGATGATACCCAACTCTATTTTAACTGCAACCCCCAAAGTCATAATGAGACTTGTTTATTAAGCTGCCTTGAGAACAGCCAAAAATAAATACATGTTGATTTTTCACAATTAAATTCACAAAAACTTAAATGAAAATGAATCAGCAATCAATAAAGTATCTATGAGTCAGATAAAAAGGTAAACCGATAAACAATCTCTGCTGATTGACACCTCGTAGTGGTCCACGTCTCCGGGGGCGGGGCTCCAGGTGACATTCAGGTCAGCTGTTCCTGCGTTGCCTAGCGACAGACTGCCAACAGCTGCTGGAACTGCAGCAAAGGAAGATTTAAAATCACCAGAAGAACTAAAAACAGTTTTTAAAAAACACGTTTTATATTTACTGTTCGTATTTCAGACTCACAGGTTCGTCCATCGGTGGAGACGCTGCTGACGTAGTCGCCGCTCCAGGTTTCCACGGTGACGGTGTAAAGCCTCCCCGGCGTCAGAGATGAGAAGATGCATTCGTTGTGTCCAGCTGAGACGCTCTTATTCTGCAGAATGCTGTGGTTGTAGCCGATCAGAACCACGTAGCGGTCCAGATCTCCAGCCGCGTGACGCCAGTAAACCTGAAAACACAACACCAGAGACATAACACAGCTGCACTACTGACAGAACACAGAGAAGCACTTAAAAAACTGTCTTAAAATCTATTCTAGTACTATATACTATGATACATGTCATGAGAGTTTATATATACCCGCTTGATTACTCAGGGTTCAGTGTTTGGCCCAGTTCTATTTTCAATATACATGCAGGTCATCTTTTAATAGCGTACAACATTCACCTCTATGCAGACGATACCCAACTCTCTCTTGTTTAAACTGCATTAAGAACATCCAAATATATATGCATAGTGATTCTGTGCTTATGTACTAAACTCAGCTAATTGTAATGCTGATATACTGACACACCTTGAGGAAGTCGTCTCTTGCAGAGTGACCAGCTGTTAGAGTTTGCACAGTGGCAGGTTCTGCAAAACAAGAACAACAAGAACATGTGGGACAAAATGCAACATGTTTAAAAAACTTACATCATACAGACCAAAACTTGTAATCGATATTTTATTTGGAGAAATGTGCACAAATGTAAATTAAACATTAACTAGAATCTGAAAGTGTAAACAAAAGTCTTTCACACATGCAGCGTTTTCTTACGTGTTCTAGCCTGGATGGTGGTCGCGTTCTCCAGGTTGCCGCTCCTCGTCACTATGACAACCGAGTACAGCCGCCCGGCAACCAGCGAGCTGAAAGAACATTCGGGCGGCGAGGAGCGGGACACGGCCAAAGTGTGGACGATTCGCTTCCTGTCCTGCAGGCGGACCAGGTAGCTGTCGACGACGCCCTCCACAGGACGCCACGACACCTGCAGGGCATCTGACCTGCCACCGTTAGCAACAGTTACCTCGGAGACCGATGCCGGGGCTGAAAGACAAAGATGGCTGTTATTATAACGCAGGACTTTTGTGGTACTAAAGATGCTTTGCGTGAGTCATAAGACAAAATCAAAAACATGAAATTAAAAAGTTGGGGGTGGTCTGATTTGATCCTAAAGATTATGATCAAGGCATTTATTAACTGATCAGTATCGACCCTAATCCTGACCCTTTGTTTACATCCTCCGGCACTTAGGTGTCACAAAAGAAGAACAAAGTTTAAGGCAGAATGTTAAGGATGCAAATTCTGAATTACTCATTTTGACATTTGTCCACTGCTGCTATGAACACGAGTCCTAGTTGATCCTCATTTCTCTTAAACACTGGTTCTGGTTATCGGTCGTCACAGAAGTCTTCGTCTTGGCGCCACTTCACTTGTTGAACACATGAACTGCCCATAGACTGAGTGACCACCTCGTCTGGTCTCCAAGGTATTAAACGGTAAGAGGCTCCACCTGGTGCAACAACCAGGTGCTAATCTACAACACATTTTCTGACATGTATGTAGAGAATGCAGGTTTTCTCCATCTTTTAAAGCTTGTAGAGCCACGGTACGCTCCACTCTCTAAAACTACATTTCAGACACTGTCCTAGAACAAGGCTCCAGACCACCAGGAAATGCACTTTTTTTTTTACACATCTCATCAGTTGTTTGCAGATTTTTCAGTTCCAATCTTTTTCTTTTGTAGTGCAAATTCACAACATACGTCACATCAAAGCACTTCACGTGAAATGATGATGAAGAAAACACTCCCCTGTACAAGAGAAAAGCCTCTACAAGATGGCCGCCATATGGGTGGAATATTTTACATATACATTTATTTAAAATTTTTAAAAAAGGCCTTTAAACAAACAAACTAAAAGAAAGAAAACATCAACTTTATCTTGATAAAGCAACGTGTCCAAACTTGGTTAACCCAGACACTAACCTTCAGCCACATCAATGATGGCGACTACAGACCAGCTAAAGGCTATCTGAGGGGTTTGTTTTGTTTTTCTCCAGAGTTAAAGTTGATTGATTGGTGGCAGAATAACAAACACACACATACAGTGTCCTGAAAATAACTGGGACATTCTTTAGGAACACAATAGGTCTGTGACCAGGAAGTGTGTGTGACTGTTGGTGTAGGTATCCTTGTAGGGACCGCAGTGAGCTTCAGCGCTTGTGAGGACATTTGTGGAAACAGGACATTTTGTCTAGTTTTCTTCTTGGAGCAGAGCTTCAAAGGTCTGTTCCAGGGTTCTGACTTGATAAAAGGGTTCGGGTCAGATTTGGGTTCACACTGGGGGCTTGGGGCCCGAGAACGCAGTACGCCACTAGAGGTCCTCACAAAGATAGGCGGACAAACGTGTGTGTTTTTGTTGGGACCGCTGTGATCTTTTCACCTCGTCAGGATCTTTGTGGAAAGTGACGGCGTTTTGTCTGGTCTTTACTGGAGCAGAGCCTCAAAGGTCTGTTCCAGGGTTCTGACTTGATAAAGGGTTCAGGTTAGATTTATCTTTACATTGGGGGCTTGGGGCCTGGGAAGGCGGTATGCCACTAGAGGTCCTCACAAAGATAGGCGGACAAACGCGTGTGTTTTGGCAGGAAGCCTTTGAGCACTGGGAGCACTGGGAGGGTCTTTGTGTGTCTGTGGAACATTCCAACCTTCTTTTGGCATTTCAGCCATTGTTCTGGAGACCGTTTGATGTTATCACACAACACACTTACAATGACTATCCTTGCGAGGACCCGAGCCCACCCTAACCATCACAGCTAAAGGACCGGCCAAAACCTGATTCTAACCTGAACACCAGAACCAAGTCTGGACTGGTAGAGTCCCAAAATACCAGCACTGATGATAACTATGACATTTAACATCCTGGTAACAATATACGTATGATATTATTGTTAATATTGCAGCATCAGTAGCTACAGGGTTGAAATTCCAACATATAGTTAGTTATAGACTCTTCATACGTCCCCTGAGAGGCCAGTAAGTCATTCTTAATTGTTGAAGTGTCGTCACTGTGATGTTTTCAAACTAAATTGTGTCTGCATGAACATATTGCAAGCTACACGGTACAGGTTTTTAAAAGTGTTGGAATAACCTTTAGTTCAGTATGTGGGTTTCTCATTCTTGTGTATTTCAGCAGAAATTCAACTGCATTAAGTTTAATTTAATGCAACCTGCTGAGCTGTTGTTGTAAATAAGTAAACAAGTTTGCAGTTAACGAGTTTGGATTTTGTAAACAGCAGAATATCAGTTATGGTCATATGTAATTAAAAAATTCTCAACATTAAACTGTTAATTTGATTTTCTTTATCACAGGTGGCGCTCTCCCAAGCATCCCTCAGTGGAATCAGGAGTCAGACTGTTGTTCGGTCGACGGGGTCACTGAGTTTTTCCTGTTAGCAGCAGCTGAATGTGTTTGAGTCCTGCTTGGGAATCCTGTCTCTACACAATAAGATCCCGACAGACGGACAATTAAACAGCCTTACATAAGCGGCTGTGTGTTCATGTCTTGAATTCTTCAGTTTTTCTGCTTCCTGAGCAGCAACAACAGTTCGAGTTGCTGTTAATAGCAATAATAAACAATCTCCCTCTTTTTTGGTACATTTCTTCTAGTAAAACACAGAAAGAGGCGGTGAATAAACGAGATTAAATACAGGTTTTGAACTTCCAGTGTGGACTTGGCAGCGGTCAAATGAAGCACATAAAATTAAAATCAGTTTGAAACGTTCTCAGTCAGTTGGTAAATGTTTGCACCTTTGTTAGAAATGAAGTTTGAAGGACTTAATAATAAAACTACATGCAGTTGAAGGTTTTTCAAATAGTTTGCTTGATGCTTTCAATTGGAGAAGTTAACTTAGCAATACGTTTATAAACACAAACTACTTGAAATATTTATCGTCGTGAAATTACAGGAGAGTCTCTTTGTGAAACCAAAATTTTTGCTTCATCTATACAATTAGAATGTATTTATTTGTCTTAATATTTCACTGTGAACTGCACTAATTGTGTTATTTATGGAAGCCCTAAGCGTCCATGTTCCAACTTAATTTTTTTCGCTCCGTTTTCTCAAAAAAACGAGATCATTCTCCTTCGTTTTCTCGTTATAACGACTTAATTTCCCGGTGAGGTACAAAGCCAAACCAACCCTCCAGACCAGAAGGAGCTCTGCCACCGCTGCACACTACCGACTGAGAGTTTGTTAAAGTTGGAAAGATGTTGACAGATTCAGACTTCCAGCATCAATAACTCATTAGTGACACGTTGTCAAATCATAATCGATGCCTCTTTCCATCGTTGTCAGGTAGACAATGTGCTACAAGCCCAGCTTTATCAACAGTAGCTGTCTTTCAAGCTGCACTAATAACACTGGTGTCTATGAGCAGCCGGCTGGGAGAAGAGTGTCCAGGGACCGTCTGCAAATTACAAAACCGCTGCAACAGTGAAGAGAAACACGACACAAATATTCAATAACTTCACTCTACTGTACTGTAGTGTCACCAGAATCACTGCAGACATCAACTGAAACTACAGTAAAGTGAAGTTATTGAATATTTGTGTGGTGCAGACAGCTACTGTTGATAAAGCTGGGCTTGTAGCACATTGTCTAACTGAGAACGATGGAAAGAGGCATCGATTATGATTTGACAACGTGTCACTAATGAGTTATTGATGCTGGAAGTCTGAATCTGTGAACATCTTTCCAACTTTAACGAACTCTCAGTCGGTAGTGTGCAGCGGTGGCAGAGCTCCTTCTGGTCTGGAGGGCTGGTTTCACTTTGTACCTCACCGGAAAATTAAGACGTTATAACGAGAAAACGAGATAATTTTGTCGTTATCACGGGATAACGGATTTTGTTTTCTCGTTATAATGACAAAATTAAGTCGTTATAACGAGAAAACAGAGCTGGAAAATGAAGTTGGACCATGGCTGCTTAGGGCTTCCATAGTTATTCACTGTTGGATGCAATGTAAAAAAAAATATATCGGGGGAAAAGTCAATATTCTTTTTTCCTGGTTAGAGTTAAAGTCAGCGCTCCTAAACTTAAGCCTCCACCAAAAATTAAGAAACATGTTTTAACACCAGCTCAGACTGCACGTCGACGTCATGCTGTCCGTTAAATCTTCTCACCTGTTTGAGCCTCCAGACTGGTGGCTTTAGACTGCAGCCCTCCGCTGACGGTGGCGGCCTGCAGCCTGTAGAGGGCGCCGGGCGTCAAACCATTCAGCAGCAGAGAAGAAGAGCCAGCCGGGGCGCTGTAGTTCTGAACCACAACACTGTGGAGGAGGAGAACAGTTCAGCATCTACACTGATCCTAACATGTAATTTTATAATTTATAATGTTGTACGTCTGTACAGGCCTGGTGTTACTTTAACCCTCTGAACCACAGGCAGTTTCTGGGCAGATTTTCGCTCCTGTTAAAGTTTTTTTTCACTGTGGGCTCATTTTTCACTGCAACATAAACTCTTCTACCTCTACTGAAGCAGCACAAACATGACTGGAACAAAATAAAGCTCAGAAATGTCTTTTATTAATACGTTACAGTTAAAACTATCACACCTTAAAGTCTTAATCTAACTGTGTCTTTGACCGAAATTCAAAATTAATTTTCTCACTAACACTTTGTCGCAAACCCAAACAACCACCACTGTTGGAAAGATCAACTCGTGGAATTTCATTTGACATGTGCTTCACCTCACTGCAATAAACACTTTGAGAGTAATTCAGCTGAGAAGAAGGGGTATAAAGATGCTTCCTTCAGGCTCTAACTTTTACTAAATCGACCTGTTGAGAATAAACATGAAGACTGTTTGTTTGATAGAACGAAGCCACAGTTTCCACCTGTTTCCAGTGTTTGTGCTAAGCTACGCTAAACGCATCCAGGACACACGGAGATCCCGACCCACCTGTCTCGCAGCAGAGTCAGTGCGTACGAGTCCACGTCTCCCGGCGGTTTTTCCCAGGATGCCTGGAGGTTGTCCACGCCAGAGCTGCTCAGAGTGAATTTACGCAGCGCCATCGGAACTACAAAACACACAAACATCTGAGGTTATACGCTGGTATCATCCCTCCTATTCCATCCTTGTCTCCACACCAGTCCCTCCTGTCAAATCCATCCGTCTCCATCTCCATATCCATCATAATCACATCCACGCCTCCCCTGTTCCTCCTGTTCCCCCACGTCTTGTTTCTTTGTTATACTGTGAGTTTTGTAGCATAAACAATAAGGAGTGATGTGTATTATTTAATATGAGGATATGGATTGCAAATGCTGATGAACTGAAGGTCAAGAATGAACAGAAAAGTGGTGAATGAAACCAAAAAACGTCCAAACAAACCCCTTAATGAAATAAATCCCCACAGTGCTGTCTCCACTTAAAAAAAAAACCTTTGACTCATTCAAAATTATATGAAATCCCTGTGAAAGTATTTTAAATTATTAAACCCAATAAATTTTTAACCCCTATGACATGAAAATATTCTACGTTTTATTGAACCCCGGTCCCCCACTTTACAGTCCCTTATATGAATTAAAGCCCTTTAAACCTCATTTTAAACCCCTTAACATTAAGTTTAACCCCAGAAATCAAATCCCCCCATTTGTAAGCCCAGTCTATGCTAACTAAATGATTTTTAACACTGGTAATGGAATAAAAATCCCTCAAAAAAAAGAATGCTCCGCTACACTAATGTAAGGCAGAAAACACCAACAAAACCCCAAAAAACACCCCGCAAATGAAATGACGACTCAAGGCAGAAGCCCCCCACCCTAAGGAAACGTAAGGAAACCAAAAAGTAAAGCTAAAGTAACAGAAAACCTCCAAACCTCCACAAAAATGTCCCGAAAAGCAGCCGAATGCTAGCGATTTAGCGCTAGCGGCAGAGCTAGCAGCACCACAAGGTCCCTCCAAAGGGACCAATAAACCCCACGCTGGTGAAAAGTCCACTGTGAAATAGTGAACAATGTGAGCCAAGCAACGTTTGGACCCCACAGTGGGTCTTCATCAGGCCACGGCACACAGCAAGGTCTGCTAACAGTGAGCTAACACTGGAGCTTTAGATACCAGATCCTTCCTCATCACAAGTCAGACGGGTCACGGAGCCAAAACCAACAGGAAGTAGAGAAATAAGTTTTCCACGGGTGCATTTTAATTTTAATTTCTACTTATAAACACATCTAATTAAATCAACAAAATGTCATGTGGTCAGAGGGGGTTACCCCAAAAACAAGAGTGCCCTCTGGTGGCTTTTAGAGTAAACTGCATTTAATTATCCACCCGGTTACACTTAAGTTTTAAAAAAATCCTGGATCCAGACGGTGATCCGGATCAGAACCAAAATGTCATCGTTTGTTCTTTGTCCCATTTCACACATTTCCTGAAAATTTCATCCAAATCCGTCCATGAGTTTTTGAGTTATTTTGCACACAAACAAACAAACAAACCAACAAATTAACAAACAAACCAACGCCGACCATCACATGACCTCCTCGGCGGAGGTAACAAGAATTAATGATTTTACATGAGTTGAGTTGGGACTTTCTAGTCCGATTTTGTCCCCACAAGGTGAGACAACTACACACCTGTCCTCCCCTCGACAGACACCGAGGTGTTCAACTTCCTGCTCCTGGTCGTCACGGTGATGGTGTACTGTCTCCCAGGTGTGAGCACGTTGAACGTGCACTCCCTCATGTTTGGCTCCACCTCCCTGGTATCCTCGGTGACATCACCTGCAAACAGCAGCAAGTGCAGCACTGAGAAGTCGTCCACCTCATCCACATACTGAACTCTGACATCATACATCTGAAGTCTTCACAGACGTCTACGTGAGTCTTATCGTTACCGTGGCTGATGGTGAGGAAGTAGCTGTCACGTGACCCGGAGGGGGCGTGGCTCCACATGGCGCTCAGCGAAGTCTCGTCCGAGTGCCTGATGTGGAGGTCGATCACCGGAGCAGGAACTGCAGAGATGAAGGATCAATGACCAGGTGAGTTCAGGAACAAACAGGAGCTTCTGTATAATTAAACATCAATTCTACACGTCTTTATCAAGATACTGATGTATTTTACCTTCTTATACTGTGTACATGTAGGTTTTATAATCTGTGGTGTAATTGTGCAGTAGCATCTATTCTGTTATATATTTCTGCAGATATACACACACATATATATATATATATAGATGTTTTTGTTTTAGGTTTCTGCACATAATGTCATATTTGTGCAATAAAATACATTCTCTGTCATTTACTTCAATATAAACACTCAGTGTTTCTAGAATTATCTGTGAAATATTTATGTAGATAAGTGTCTATTTTTTGTCACGTACTTTATATAATAGGTCTGAGCATCGATCTACAGCATGTCTGTAAAAAATGAAAGTGTATTTTATGGAATACATTTTGGTTTCGCTCTCATATGTTAATATTTGTGCAGTAGAGTAGGTTTTATGAGGCTTCTACAGGGATAAATATGTTTATTTGTAAAGCTTTTGCACTTTATGTCCCATATTTCCATATAAATATTCATTTTTTGTATATTTATTTTAAAAGGAACACGTTTCTTTGTAGCTTCTATATTTTCTGTCACATATTTAAAGAATAATATATATTCTATATCATGTTTCTGCTTTAATCTACATTATGTATGTATTTCCTGTAATTTTTTGTTGTTGTGCTAATTATGTATATTTTCTGTACATTTTTTTCCTGTGATATATAGGTAGTAGTCATGTTTTAGTACTTAGCATCGTATACAGTATGCGATGCTTTCTGTATGTATTTTATATGATGCAGTTTTAAAACATATATTTTCAATATATTTCTGCTGCTTTGTTGTATTTTCTGTCATGTTTCTACAGCCAAACTGCAGTACTGTATATAAATATGTGTGCTGTATGTTCTTGCAGTGTTCTCTCTTATCTCTGGTATCTTCTGACCTGTTGAACCTTCACAGCTGCTCTCAGCCGTCAGTCCTCCACCCTCCACCCTCAGCACGGCTCTGTACAGCCTCCCAGGCTTTAGCCGCGTCCCGGGGAAGCTGTAGTTCGCTGCCTCCCGGTCCAGAGCGGCGCTGACTAACTGCTGGGAGCCGTCGAGCAGGAAGAGCCTGTAGTTCTCAAAGCGGCCAGCAGGAGGCGACCAAGTGAGGAGGAGGCCGCCGGAGGAGGAAGGAGACAGGAGGAGGGAGGAGGCGGCCGCCGGAGCTGGAGAGGAGATGAAGACAAGATGATGAAGATGAAGAAAGTAAAAACAGGAGAGCTTCATCTCCTCATCTCACCTGTCCTGACGCTGATTTCTGATTGGTTCGTCAGCCCGCCGCTCCTGGACGTCACGGCGACCTGATAGGCCGAGCCGGGGGTCAGCTGACGGACGGTGACCTCGGTGGCGTCCGGAGGCAGAGTCGTCTCCCAGGGGCTCGTCTGATTGGACGAGACGGTGACGACGAGCGCGTCCAGGTCGCCGTCAGGGCGTTTCCACGACAACCGCAAGCTCGTGCTGTTGTCGTTGTCGACGGTGATGTTGGAAACTGCAGAGGGCGCTAGAGAGAAAAGAGAAGACAGCATGTTTCCTACTTCGTTTCCTTCTTTTACCCTCTTTGTTCCTTTATTCTTCCCCTTGTTCCTCTTTTTCTTTCTGTCTTTCCTTCCTTGCTTCCTTCTTTGTTTCCTTCCATCCTTCCTCGTTTCCTTACTTCCTGTCTCCTTTCCTTGTTGTTTTGTTCACTTCATTCCGTGTTTCTCTTCATCTTTCCTTCCTTTTTTCTTCTTTCATTTTGTTCCTTCCTTCTTTCCTTGCTACTTTCTCTCATCCCTCCTTCTTTCTTTTCTTCCTTCATACTCCCTTGTTTATATCCTTCCGTCTTTCATTCTTTCCTTCCTTGTTTCTTTCTTTCCTTCCTTCCTCCGTTCCTTGAGTCTTTCTTTATTCTTCCCTCCCTGTTTATTTCCTTCCTTCCTTCCATCTTATTTGTTTGTTTGATTCTTTCTTACTTCCTTCTTTCCTTGTTTATCTCCTGACTTCTTTCCTTTGTCTTTCCATCTTTCTTTGTTTCCTTCTTCACTTCCTTCCTTGTTTCTCTTTGTCTTTCCTTCCTTTTTCCTTGTTTTGTTCCTTCCTTCTTTTCTTTACTTCCTGTCTTTCTTTTTTCTTCCTTCCTTGTTTCCGTTTATTTCTTATCTTCCTTCCTTTTTTCTTTGTCTCCTTCTTTGTTTCCTTCCATCCTTCCTCATTACTTTACTTCCTTCCTTCTTTCCTTGTTGTTTTGTTTACTTTACTCCTTGTTTCTCTTCGTCTTTCCTTGCTTTTTTCTTTTGTTCCTTCCTTCTTCCTTGTTTATTTCCTTCCTTCCATCTTTCCTTCCTTTCTTTGTTTCTTTCCTTCCCTTCTTCCTTCCCTCTTTCTTTGTTTCCCTCTTTCTTTCCCTCTTTCCTTCCTTGTGTCTTTCCTTATTTCTTCCTTCCTTATTTTCCTTCTTCCTTTGTTTCCTTCCTTGTTTCTGTCATTCCTTTGTTGTCTTTTTTCTTTCCTTCCTTCCTTGTTTCTTGTTTGTTTGTTAGATTTTTTCTTTTTACTTCCTTTTTGTTTATCTCCTTTCTTCTTTCCCTTTTTCTTCCTTCCTTTTTACTTGTTTTGTTTCATCCTTCTTTTCTTTGCTTCCTATCTTTATTGTGTCTTTCCTTTTTCTTCCTTCCTTGTTTCTGTTTATTTTTAATCTTCCTTTATTCTTTCTTTGTTTCCTTAAATGTTTCCTTCCTTCCTATTTTCTTGTTTCTTTCTTTCTTTCCTACTATATTTATTCCCTTTGTTTTTGTTTCCTTCTTTCCCTGCTTCTTCTCTTTCTCTTTCATTCTACCTGTCTGAGCCTCGATCGTCCGGTTGTTCTGCAGCTCGCCGGCCTCCGTCACCACGGTAACGTTGTACCGTCTCCCTGGCGACAGGCCGGTGACGGTGTGATGCGTCGTCGTGCTCTCTAATGTCTCGTTCTTCAGCAGACCTGCAGAGAAGAAGAAGAAGAGAAACGGTCGCATGACTCCGCAACTTAGACTAGCACGTTAGCATGCTAACATCCTGCTACTCCACAGCTAACAAAAAGTGCAGCCGGGGCTGATGGGAAACTCGTTAGAACTTTAAGATGGAAGATGAAGAGTCAGAAAATCCCCACAGTTCAGTGGATCATCCTCTGGAGATCATCAACATCTGTAGAAAATTTGAGGCTAATTAATCATTGAAGCCCCCGATTCTGCTGGTGGGCCTCAAAGGTACGCTAACGTAAGAAACAAACAAACAAAAGAACGCCAAAATGTCAGAATTATCAGGTTTTCAACTTTGTGATGGCGGCTGAAAGGATCATCTCTGAAGCACAGTTTGGTCAAGAAAACAAAAAACAAAAAACATACCTGACTGATCCGGACCCTGAGGAGGCCCCCAGAGCTGCAGCCTGAAACGCTGCGTCCTGCCTGGGCCGGCCTGCCAGGAAAGTCCCAGGCTGCTGGAGGTGCTGGAGGTCACCGCCAGGCCGAGAACCGCCGACGGCCCTGATGAGACACAACACATCAGAAAACACTGTTAGACCACATTTAAACCCAGTTTGAAGACTTAAATCAACCCTAATATCATCCTAAACTTCTCTGCATTTATGTCACAGTTCCTATATATTTACATTATAGTTTGTATTGTTTTAATTGGCTCTTCTCTTTTTTGATTTAATGCATCATGTAAAGGACTTCCAGCTTCCCCTGTGCATGAATGTATGTATTATGTGTTTTATTGTAGTAGTTTTTCAGTCAAACATTTTACTTTCCACAGTATCTGTAGAATATTTATATGTTCTGCTGTATGTTTCCTCTGTTTCTGCACTTTATTTATGTGATAATGCAGCTAATGTTTCTTGTCATGTTATTATTTTAGAACATATATTCCTGATGCCCTGTGAACCCTGTGACTTCGCTCAAACCTCAGTGAGCAACGATGGAGGTTGGAACTCGGTGTTTGTTTGGCTCTTGGAGACACAAAGGGTCACATTTAACCCCGTCAGACCGCAGAGAGGTGCATCGTGGGAAAAACAGGGTCAAACCGGCGGATTCCCTCCCGCTGAGTTGGGACTTTGATGACAAGGACGCCAACGGATCCCTTTCCTGCTGAAACCTTCCTGCTGCTCCAATGAACTCCATGTTCAAAACAGACACAACCCTTTAAAGCAACATGTAGATCTTCCATCGTTGGTCTGAAACATCCTGAAGCTACAGTTGAGGGTTTATGTCAGACTGGAAGACGTCAACCTGATAACGTCAGGCAGCAACGGTAAAGGATGAACTTTGATTGGTTTAGATTCTGGTGTTTATTGTCTTTATCTCCCAAGTAGGGATGTTACATCAACTGATTAAAAATATATAGACTGAGGTCATTAACAACCACATTAGTCTTTGTCATGGTGCCCGTTGATAGCTAAACTCCCACAATGCTCTCTGCTTCACAACATGAACTGTTTGTTTTCCTTCTACTACTACATTTACCCTCTAGTACTACATTTACCCTCTAACACTACATTTACCCTCTAGTACTACATTTACCCTCTAGTACTACATTTACCCTCTAATACTACATTTACCTTCTAACACTACATTTACCCACTAGTACTACATTTACCTTTTAGTACTACATTTACCTTCTAGTAATACATTTACCTTCTAGTACTACATTTACCTTCTAATACTACATTTACCCTCTAGTACTACATTTACCCTCTAGTACTACATTTACCTTTTAGTACTACATTTACCTTCTAGTAATACATTTACCTTCTAGTACTACATTTACCTTCTAATACTACATTTACCCTCTAATACTACATTTACCCTCTAGTACTACATTTACCCTCTAATACTACATTTACCTTCTAACACTACATTTACCCACTAGTACTACATTTACCTTTTAGTACTACATTTACCTTCTAGTAATACATTTACCTTCTAGTACTACATTTACCTTCTAACACTACATTTACCCTCTAATACTACATTTACCTTCTAACACTACATTTACCCACTAGTACTACATTTACCCTCTAGTACTACATTTACCCTCTAATACTACATTTACCCTCTAGTACTACATTTACCCTCTAATACTACATTTACCCTCTAGTACTACATTTACCCTCTAATACTACATTTACCTTCTAACACTACATTTACCCACTAGTACTACATTTACCTTTTAGTACTACATTTACCTTCTAGTACTACATTTACCTTCTAGTACTACATTTACCTTCTAGTACTACATTTACCCTCTAATACTACATTTACCTTCTAACACTACATTTACCCTCTAATACTACATTTACCTTCTAACACTACATTTACCTTCTAGTACTACATTTACCTTTTAGTACTACATTTACCTTCTAGTACTACATTTACCTTCTAGTACTACATTTACCTTCTAGTACTACATTTACCCTCTAATACTACATTTACCTTCTAGTACTACATTTACCTTCTAGTACTACATTTACCTTGTAGTACTACATTTACCCTCTAGTACTACATTTACCCTCTAATACTACATTTACCCTCTAATACTACATTTACCCTCTAGTACTACATTTACCTTTTAGTACTACATTTACCTTCTAGTACTACATTTACCTTCTAGTACTACATTTACCTTCTAGTACTACATTTACCCTCTAATACTACATTTACCTTCTAGTACTACATTTACCTTCTAGTACTACATTTACCTTCTAGTACTACATTTACCTTCTAATACTACATTTACCCTCTAGTACTACATTTACCCTCTAATACTACATTTACCCTCTAATACTACATTTACCATCTAGTACTACATTTACCCTCTAATACTACATTTACCCTCTAGTACTACATTTACCTTTTAGTACTACATTTACCTTTTAGTACTACATTTACCTTCTAGTACTACATTTACCCTCTAGTACTACATTTACCCTCTAGTACTACATTTACCCTCTAATACTACATTTACCCTCTAGTACTACATTTACCCTCTAATACTACATTTACCTTCTAGTACTACAGAGACCAGAGGAGGCGTCACTCAGACTACAGTTCATGTTGGAAGCAGAGAGCATTGTGGGAGTTTAGGTAGCAACGGGCACCATGACAAAGACTAATGTGGTTGTTAATGACCTCCGACTAAGTTAATCTGCTTTAATTGGCTGCAGAATTAAGAACTTTACTTTATCTACTTCAGAAATATGGATAAAAACATGATTATAATAATGAAACACGACTCCTCTGGGTGCATCGTAGAATCATAACTTGGCTGAGACTGTTGCTAATATTAGCTCAGAGCAAACGTCCAGCGTGTTTTAATTACATTATAAATGGATTCATTAATGTTGGATGAGGTTTGATCAGTTAAAAAATGCCAGGGAGCAATTTTGATGCAGAAATTTCGCTGTGAAGGTTCATTTTAATAACTTTAAATGTGTATTATCATGGAAAATAGTATCAGATGCTGCAGATATTGAATATTAAATGACTTGGATTATATCAGGGGCGACATAAACTACTTGACTGGGGCCTCCTTAGTAGTTAAATCTACATATTAATGTTGGTTTTTCTGCTGATATTCCAGAAATATTCTTGCTGCTGATGCAATTTAAGCTTGTGAGTCAGTTAACGCAGCTTTAAAGTCTCGTCTTGAGGAGCTGAAGGAGGTAAAAATACTCCAGCAGAGGTTTTGTGTTGCAGTAAAGGTCAGTGGATGTAACGGCCAGCGGGGCTCCAGAGATAAGGAAGCACAAACGCCTCGCTACAAGTGTTTTGCATTGCTGAGAAGGTTACTGTCGGGACTCGACTGGGTGCCGCTTCCTCCCAACACAAGTACACAAACACAACACACACACACACACACACACACCCACACACACACACACACACACACCCACGCCCTTTTCCCAGCGTTTCCCACCGAACAAAGAAACAATGGAGGCAGGAAATGGCCGAAGCCGGAGCTCAGCCCACGATGGAAACTCCGAGGGTCCAACTTCTGTTCTGGACGTGGGCCAGCGTCGGCCCCCCGGCCCCCCAGAGCCCAACACACAACCACGGGGTTTCTATCGCTTCGTCTCAGCGGGTCGGAGGTTCCTGCAGCTAATCAGGAGGGAAGACGCAACGAGGTCGAGGCGTTCAAACGCCGAGGGGTCGAAGGAGACGAACAAAAGATCAGAGTCTGTTTAACGTCCAGCTCAGGAGAGACGAGACGGATCATGACAGCATTAAACCCCTGAACCAGCCTACATGAAACATCCACTAAATGACTCCGTTTATCAGCCAGAAGCTTTAAAAACACAATCGTTGGGTTTTCAACTTTCCTTCCAGCAATTGGTAAAATAGTCAATAAACCAGGTATTTGGAGTCAAACCTGCCCTAAAACTGCCCAATCTAACAGTTAGAATCCTATAAAAACAGAAAAACATGGAACAAATTAGCAGAAAAAGGCAAAACTACCATTAAATGTTGTCTGTTCTTGAGCACCGAGAGCTTTTTGATGGATTTTAACTGGTAAAACAGTCGATAAATTCATTATTTGGAAGCCAAAACCTGCCCTAAAATTGTCCAGTTTAACAGTTCGAAACCTATAAAAACAGAAAAACATGGAACAAATCGGTAGAAAGACGCAAAACTACCATTAAGTCTCGTCTGTTCTAGATCGATTATCTGCAACTCAGAACCTTCTGGAGGCTTTGAAAGGAGCATTTTACTCTTAAAAAAAGTCCCATTTATCAACTAGAAAGTGTTAAAAACAGAAGGAGTCACTGGGTTTTCAACTTTCCTTGCAGCAATCTTGCGTGACTTTTGGTTTTGTTGGAAAAGTTGACCTCAACTGCTTCTTAATTGGTAAAATAGTCGATAAATTCATTATTTGAAGCCAAAACCTACCCTAAAACTGCCCAATCTAACAGTTGGAATCCTATGAAAACAGAAAAACATGGAACAAATTAGTAGAAAGAGGCAAAACTACCATTAAGTGTCGTCTGTTCTTGAGCACTGAGAGCTTTTTGATGGATTTTAACTGGTAAAACAGTCACTAGATCGATTATCTGCAACTCAGAACCTGCTGGAGGCTTTGAAAGGAGCAATGTATTCTTAAAAAAGTCCCATTTGTCAACTCAAAGCTTTAAAAACAGAAGGAATCGTTGGGTTTTCAACTTTCCTTGCATAAATCTTGTCTGACTTTTGGTTTTGTTGGAGAAATTGACCAAAACTACACTTAAAATGGGAAAATAGTCGATAAATTAATTATTTGGAAGCCAAACCCTGCCATGAAATGGTCCAGTTTAACACTTAGAAACCTATAAAAACAGAAAAACATGGAACAAATCAGTAGAAAGAGGCAAAACTACCATTAAATGTTGTCTGTTCTTGAGCACTGAGAGCTTTTTGATAGATTTTAACTGGTAAAACAGTCGTTAGATCGATTATCTGCAACTCAGAACCTTCTGGAGGCTTTGAAAGGAACAATTTATTTATTGAAAAGTCCCATTTATCAACTACAAAGTGTTAAAAACAGAAGGAATCACTGGATTTAAACTTTCCTGACACTCGTCTTATGTGAAATTGACTAAATCTGAGCTTTAAATCCTGATATTTCATCATAATCGCTTCATTCAATGTCTCATTTTAATGCTTTGGCCGAGACTAAAACACCAACTCCAACCAGATTCTGAAAAAAAAACCAAGGAAGAAACGAGGAAGACGCCAGAAAAGCCAGAACTGCTGCTGAGTTTAGTCTGTTTTTAGGTAGTTTATGGGTTTAAACCTGCAAAATAATCAATAAATGAATCATCTGGAACAAAAACCGACCAGCCGGCTTTAAAGGTTTGTTATCCTTCTGAAAAACATCCCCCAAAAGACGCCTTTTATCATCAGGAAACTCTAAAAAACAGAGATTCAGACGGTCCTTGAACTACTCATCTCTGATCTGTAGCCTTTAGCTTAGCCTTTTAACATGAGGCGTTCAAGGAGCATCGGTAAACTGCCCGTCGATACACCAGCAGCCAAAGTGGTTTATCATTTGTGGAGATGAAACCAGCCCAGACCGACCAGTTCTCCCAGTGGAACCACCATGAACCTGGGTGGACTTACTGGTCTGAACCGTGATGTTCGCGGCTCCGTCGTCGCTCTTCGACTGAACCTGCAGCAGGTATTCGGTTCCAGCCTCCAGCTGATCCAGAGAACAGGTGAAAACATCCTCCAGCTGGTTGGTTGCCAGGTAACGTCCTCCTCCCTCCTCCTTCTTCATCACCTCCTCCTCTTCCTCTCTGATCTCGTTGGTCTCCAGGTCGTCTCCTTCCCTTCTTCTTCTCCTCCTGCACTCGGCTTCGTCTGCTGCAGCGTCCGGAGACGTGACGACGAAGGAACAGCCCGACCCGGGCGTCCGGACCGTCACCGACACCGAGTCCAGCCTGGATTCTGGTTCTGATACTGAGAAGTTACAGGAAGAGGAAGGTCTGAGGTCGTCTGCTGGAGCTGCAAAGACCACGTCCTGATGGAAGACAGACAAACAATCAGGCTGATAAACAAACACATCGTCTGCGTAGAGAGTAAACGCAGCTATTAATGAATGAAGACGTCGGAGGTTCATTAGAGCTGCTGTTTTTATTTAACTCTGTGGTCTGAGTCGCTTCTGACACCTCGACTGTCCTCAAATATAAATATGTAGAGAAATTAAAGCACAAGAAGGTAAACGATGGCATGTTTGCAGCAAAATCTGGGCTGTTCGACTGAAAAAAACAACATAAAAATCATTAAGAAAACAAAATAAAAAGCAAGAATACATCAGTAAACGCTGGAATCTTTAAAAACTGTGAAAATAACAACAAAAATCTGTAAAAGATTAAGATTTTTAGCAGATTTAATTATAATAAAACAGTAAAACAGCAAACTAGTCTAGTTGTTTGAATGATGGCGGATGTCAGTAAAAAATGCTTTTTTTGCTAATTTAAATTCAATAAATAAATTGTGTAGATTTAAATTCAAGCACTGTGAAAGTATTAATGACTTGATTTTATTGTTTTATTTACAGCATTGTTTTAGATTTATGCACATATTTGATTATTTATTGCTTGTTGTTATATGGAAATGTTTGTTTTGTTGTTTTTATTATTCTCTGTACAGCACTTTGGAGATGTTTTAGTTGTTTAAATGTGTGATACAAATAAAGTGGATTGGATATGTATAAATACAGATTGTTGATGACATTATTCACATTTATACCTGCGTCTTTACGATTAACATGTAAATTAATCCCTTTTCTGTGATTTTATCTGTAAATTCATAAAATCAGTTTATATTAGTGCTGTCAATCGATTAAAATATTTAATCGCGATTAATCGCATGAATGTCATAGTTAACTCGCGATTAATCGCAAATTAATCGCACATTGTTTTATCTATTCTAAATGTCCCTTGAATTATCATTTTATACGAGGAGGAGGCGGAGAATTCGCGTCAGCTGTGTTTGGCCATCACGTGGTATTACAGACCGGATGTACTACGATGATAACTCGGTTCATACTGACAACATACACAGACAACTTTGGTCTTGTCAATCGTCATGCGGCACCCCAGGCCGCCGTCGCCTGGCGGAGCATCTGGATCAGTAGCACGCGGTTCGGGACGCGGAAAAGGAGCCGATAGAAAAGCATGGCGACCGAGAATATTGCTGCTGCTGTACAACAGCCAGCAGGAAACCCTGTCGGACTCCGACGGCGAACATCTCGCCCTCGCCAACCATGCCCCCGCCTCACCCACCCCCGCCCGCGTTAATCTCGCGATAAAAAAATTGACGCCGTTAAAATTGATTTGCGTTAACGCGTTAATAACGCGATATTTTTGACAGCACTAGTTTATATATTAGATTCGTTGTTTGATAAAATACAGTTGTTGACTCAGTGTCAACCTGAGAAACAACAATAAATAATCATTGTACAGCCGCATATTACTATTTGTAAAAATGCTGATTTTTGATGCGACTATTATTCAGCCCCTTATTACCTCCACCAAGGAGGTTATGTGATGGCCGGCGTTTGTTTGTTTGTGTTCAAAATAACTCAAAAACTCATGGATGGATTTGGATGAAATTTTCAGGAAATGTGTGAAATGGGACAAAGAACAAATGATGACATTTTGGGACTGATCCGGATCATCGTCTGGATCCAGGATTATTTTAATCTAAGTGTAACCAGGTGGACAATTAAATGTGGTTTACTCTAAAAGCCACCAGAGGGCACTCTTGTTTTTGGGGTAACCCCCTCTGACCACATGACATTTTGGGTCTCCACGCGACAGACAGCGACAGTGACGGAGTTCTCTTTCCTTCCTGAGCGACATACGTACGGTTGGGCCGGCATTCTTATCTCCGGTTGTCTAAGAAGCTGGGAGGCTGTTAGGAGCTGCCGCGCTAGAGGCCGCGCCTGTTCATTAGGTCGGATGGGGTGAAGGCCGCATTGTTGGTAGGACATTTGAACTGTATGTAATTACATTTGTATCTGTAACGTTCCATACTTTGTGTTGGGGGTGGACTGAAGCTCCTCGGTGGAGGTTTGAGCTCTCTGAGGGCTTTTATAGTGATTTTAGTTGTTGTTGTTTTTTTACAGTTAACATGTAAATGAATCCTGAATATATTTTAATCTTCTGTGATTTTACCAACACTCATCTGTGATGTAACAAAGCCGAAAAAACACCAGTTAAAAATGTATTTATTTATTATTATTATTCATTTATAACTTTTTAATCCTCAGGCCAAAACTGTAAAAAACCTCCACATTGAAAATCTGTGTTTTTACAAATTGTAGTTTATTCTTTTACAGTGTGTGGCCATAAAACGAGACAGGATTATGGCGTTTAAATTAGCTAAAAATATTATTTCACTGATTATTTTACTGTTATTTTCACTGTTTCTACAGTTTTTGAACTTTATAATATTCCCTTCATGTTTTTTATGTATTTTCCGGGACCCTCGCCGCCACATTTTTAACAGTTTTTTTTATGGAATACTTTTTTTTTTTTTTTACAGTGTACGCTACATAAAATAAAGGATAATAAAACTTTAAACGGGTGCAGTTTGACAATCAGGGTTCTGATGCTGAACATGTGAATATTTGGCCTGAAGCTGTTCGGATGATGATGATGATCACAGTTTCCTGAGGCTCCTGAAGGAAAGTTTGAGGACCTGCAGCCTTTTTCTTCTCCACTAAAGAGGAAACAACAAACGTCTACAGTCGACTTTCATGTCCTCACTTTGGGTGGAGCCCAGCTTTGATCCTATTGTTCTGGAAGCTCCAGGAATCAGGAGGTTAAAGTCAGAAACACCTTAAATTCAATCTGACAGGCTGCCAGAAATATCTGTCGGTTTCCTTTAAAGCTCTGAAGCACGAGTGTTTTTTCCTCACTAAAGCTCCACGGAAGCAGAACGACCACGACTAGAAGATGAGAGAAACGTCTACTGTGTAGATAGAAACAGGTAGAATGATGGAAACCAGACACAACATGACAAATACTAGACTCAAAATGACTAAAAACACAAAAAAATGACACAAAAAAGACAGAAAACAACACAAACAAAACACTAAATGAAAAAAAACAGATAGAAAATGATAATAACAAGAGAAAAAAGACAAAACCTGGACTCAAAATGACTAAAAACAGACCCAGAAGAAGACAAACCAGATAGAAACAACAAAAAAACAGACACAACATGACAAAAACTAGATATAAAATGATAATAACTAGACAAAAATGACAAATAATAGACTCAAAATGACACAAAAAAGACAGAAAACAACACAAACCAACAGAAAACAACACCAACCAGGCACAAAATGGCAAAATGCAGACAAAGTTACATAAACTAGACTGAAGATCACGATGCACAGACTCAAAATGACACAAAGGAGACAAAAACCAACACAAACCAACAGAAAACAACACAACATGAAAGAAACCTGACCAAAAACAACACAAACCAGACACAAAATGACAAAAACTAGACTCAAAATGACACAAAAAGACAGAAAACAACACAAATCAGATACAACATGACAAAAAACAGACAAAACATGACAAAAACTCGACTCAATACAATGAAAGACAGACAAAAAAGACACAAAACAACACAAACAAAACATAAAATGACAAAACTAGATATAAAAGGACAATAACCAGACAAAACATGACTATAAAAATGACACAAACCAAGAGAAAACAACAAAAACCAGACTCAAAATTACATAAACTAGACTCAAGATCACTATAAACAGATCCAAAATGAGACAGAAAACAACACAACATGAAAGAAACCCGACCAAAAACAACATTAAACACAAAACAACAGACAAAAAAAATGATTAAAAAAATAGTCACGAAATTATAAAAATGACAAAAGACAGAAAACAACACAAAATGACAAAAACTAGACTAAAAACAGACACAAACAAACAGAAAACAACACAAACCAGACGCAACATTGTCTAGACTCAAAATGACAAAACAACACAAAATGACAAAAACTAGACTCAAGATGACTAAAAACAGACCCAGAAGAACCCAAAACAACAAAAACCAGACCAACATTTTAGAAAATCAACACCACAAACACAAAAAGACGCTCAAACAGGACTCCTGCAGGAGACTCCTCCCCCTGTAGGAGGCTCCTCCTCCTCCTGTAGGAGGCTCCTCCCCCTGCAGGAGGCTCCTCCTCCTCCTGTAGGAGGCTCCTCCCCCTCCAGGAGGCTCCTCCTCCTGTAGATGTTAACAACCTCCATGCTCCAGCTTCTCCAGACTCATCGTCCACCATGATGGATGATCTCCAGCTGCTGGTTCTGGTTCTGGTTCTACTGGTTATTCATTGACCCAGTAGGTCTCTATGTGGAAACACTGCCTGCAGTTCAACCTGGAACCACTGCTGCTCAAATACATAATAATTCATTAAATACATAATTAAGTATTTAATGGATTATTTATTTACAGTTTTTAAAAAAATTAATGGTACATTTAATAATTATTATATATTTAATTTATCATTTATTCATTTACAATTTTAAATAATTAATGGTACATTTAATTGATCAATTGTGTATTTAATTCAATATTTAATTATCTATTTCCAATTTGAAATAATTAACAGTATAATTAATTAATTAATTAATTAATTATGTATTTAATTAATTATTTATTTGTTTATCTATTTATTATATCCAATTTTAAATAATTAATGAAACATTTGTTTAATTAATCAATTGTGTATTTATTTATTTCATTTTGGCACATTTCACCCTCCGTATATAAAACAGTGTAAATCTGATCTTAACACTGAAACTAATCAGATGAGTTAATTAATTGTTGGGTCTTAATCTAAATATTTAAACTCCTCGTGGTAAATTTTTCACAATGATCTTATTTTGGAGGGAACTTAAAGGTTCAGTGTGATTCCATCAGGCCTTTTATTCACATCAGCAGCAGAAAACTGAAGCGTCGACCATCAAACGTGACAACTTCCTGTTTGCTTCCCGTCAGATAATAGTTCAGTTTGCAGCAGAGAATAAATTAAATGTCTCTGGTTCTGAAGTTTGCATCAAACAGACTCGGTGACAGTCGGCGGTTATTTAAAGAACCTCCACGTTCTGCTGCTCTTCAGCCTGCAGGAACGTTCACCGAGAACCGATAACAGAACCATTGATCACCGATAATCAGAGAGGACAAGACGAGGAAATCAAACAAACCTTAAACCTGAGTTAAACCTGATTTAAACCTGATTTAAACCTGATTTAAACCTGAGTTAAACCTGAGTTAAACCTGATTTAAACCTGAGTTAAACCTGATTTAAACCTGAGTTAAACCTTATTTAAACCTGAGTTAAACCTGATTTAAACCTGAGTTATCATCATGAATAAAGTTACATTCAGACGAACTGCAGCAGTGAAATGTTCCTCCAGCTGGAACGTTTTGGTTCCCAGGACGTTCTGAGAAAGTTCTGCTAGGTTCTGGTAACATCTCCAGCAGAAAGAACGTTCTCCTTCGACGTAGGACGACCAAAGACGTTCTAAAAATGTTGCCCTGAGAACGTTCTTCCTTTGTTGTCATGCAACACTGAGGAACATTGTAGGAACGTTTGTAGGTTCTATGATTTGTTCTCTCGTCTTCGAAACGTCCTCAGAACGTCTCACAGCACTGCAACCCTCTGATCTCTGACAATGAAACGTTCTTCGTTCATTTCAACCCGATGGATCACGGAACAGTCGGTTCTCTTGGTTCTGGCCTTCTGGGTTTGAGGATCTCGTCACCAAGATAAAATCAGGTTGTTGTGAAAACGTTCTGAGAAAGTTCTCGTGATGTTTGTCTTTTACTTCTCAAAGGTAGATAACGTTCTCTAAACGTAAAACCAAATGTTCCACATGAAGCGTTCTGTGTTGTCATCATGTAACACTGAAGAACGTTGTGGGAACATTTTGTAGATGCGTTCCTCAAAACGTCCTCAGAACACTGCAGAGAAAACGTCCCACCTCTGTTAATATGTAACATTACAAGAACGTCTGATGAAGAACGTTCCGTCATCTGGGGTCTCGATCCAACATCTTTTGGAACATCTGGGAAACATTTTTTAAATGTTCCACTGAGAACGTCCTTCCTTTGTTACCATTGACAACGTTCTACCAAGTGTTCCTTCAACAAAAAGACTAAATGTTCCGTCTTTATTACACCACATTACAGGAACGCTATAAAAACGTTCTGTAAAAAACCAAAAACATTCTGTTCTTTGAGGTCTTGATAACATCTGGAAAACATTTTTTGAATATTGTTTGAGAACGTTCTTCCTTTGTTACTATTGACAACGTTCTATCGAGTGTTCCTTCAACAAAAAGACTAAATGTTCCGTCTTTATCACACTAAATTACAGGAACGCTATAAAAACGTTCTGTATAACATCTGGAAAACATATTTTGAATACTGTTTGAGAACGTTCTTCCTTTGTTATCATGGAACATTGTGAGAATGTTTTAAAGAAAACGTTCTGGAATATGTTCCTAAATGTCGTCCCCAAGACATCCTCAGAACATTGCAGAGAAAATGTTCCACCTTTGTTAATATCTCACATTCCAGGAACGTCTAATGAGGAACGTTCTGCCGTCTGGGGTCTCGATCGAACATCTTTTGGAACATTTTGAAACCATTTTATTAATGTTCCATTGAGAACGTTCTTTCTTTGTTATCATGGAATATGTTCTCGCAATGTTCCACCTTTGTTAAAATAACACGACAGGAACGTCCTACGAAGAACGTTCCGTCATCTGAGGCCTCGATGGAACATCTGGAAAACATTTTTTAAATGTTCCATGGAGAACGTCTTTCCTTTGTTACCGTTGACAACGTTCTACCAAGTGTTCCTTCAACAAACAGACTAAATGTTCCGTCTTTATTACATCACATTACAGGAACGCTATAAAAACGTTCTGTATAACATCTGGAAAACATATTTTGAATACTGTTTGAGAACGTTCTTCCTTTGTTATCATGGAACATTGTGAGAATGTTTTAAAGAAAACGTTCTGGAATATGTTCCTCAACAACGTCCCCAAAACATCCTCAGAACATTTCAGAGAAAATGTTCCACTTTTGTTAATATGTCACATTACAGGAACGTCTAATGAGGAACGTTCCGTCACCTGAGGCCTCGATAACATCTGGAGAACATTTTTTGAACGTTGCATCGAGAACGTTCCTTCCATAATTGGTGTTCCCGACAACGTTCTTTGAATGTTGACATCAAAACATTTTAGGAACGTTACCCGAAGTTAAAACTTTCTTTAAAGAGTTATCAGAACCCGTAGGAAACGTTATCGAACGTTGTGGGAACGTTCCCGCCAGCTGGGCCAACAGGTGTAGAGTTAGCATTAGCCGTTAGCATTGGATTTATGTCCGAACCGTGAAGTCAAACGAAGCAAAGATGAAGAGTTTTGAGAGTCACACAGTAAAAACCACGACAACAACGTTCTCATAAATCGACGCTAAAAGCAGGAATCATGTTTTCATGTACGTTAATAACTTTAAACTTCATAAGCATTTAAAAAAATAACTCTTATCTGACTTAAGTTTAGCTTTTGGTTGTTTTCTAAAGAAACCAGGATACAAGTTTGTCTCTTTTTAAACAAACAAGGTGCGTCTTTGATGGAAAACCACAGTGTTGATGTATTTCCACACCTGCCCAGTAGGAGGCGACACTCTGGATTAACCTGATGTATTAATGCAAACAAGCTGAAACACCTGGTGTGAACACAAAATTAAAGTTTCACGACTTCGACGGCTTCATGAGGAAACACTTAAAGCTTTATACGAGTTTTATTTTGATTTTAATCGTCCAGAAACCAGAATTTGATCTTTTTATTTCATCAGATTTCCACGACTCGGTTATTACGACCTACAGAACTCACAGTAACGATGTTTTTCACAATATCTAATAGAATATGTCAGAATAAAATAAAGTTATCAGTCTAATTTATCTTTAACTTTGCTTGTTGAGCTTGTGTGTAAAATAATGGAACCTTAAAAGTCCAGTTAGTTGGTTTAATTTATATTATTATGGTGTCTTAACCTTTAATATTTAGACCAGTGAGGTACGTTTGTCATGTTAATGAGGCTTCAGTAGGTTTGAAGTGTGCTGGACTGGGTTTACTGGTGTTTTTTACTGTTTACTGGTGTTTTTTTACTGGTTACTGGTGTTTTTTTACTGTTTACTGGTGTTTTTTTACTGTTCACTTGTGTTTTTTTACTGTTTACTGGTGTTTTTTTTTACTGTTTATTGTTTTTTTTACTGTTTACTGGTGTTTTTTTACTGTTTACTTGTGTTTTATTACTGTTTACTGGTGTTTTTTTACTGTTTATTGTTTTTTTTTTACTGTTTACTGGTGTTTTTTACTGTTTACTGGTGTTTTTTTACTGTTTACTGGTGTTTTTTACTGTTTACTGGTGTTTTTTTTACTGTTTACTTGTGTTTTTTTTACTGTTTATTGTTTTTTTTTACTGTTTACTGGTGTTTTTTTACTGTTTACTTGTGTTTTTTTACTGTTTACTGGTGTTTTTTACTGTTTACTGGTGTTTTTTTACTGTTTATTGTTTTTTTTTACTGTTTACTGGTGTTTTTTTACTGTTTATTGTTTTTTTTTACTGTTTACTGGTGTTTTTTTTACTGTTTGTTTTTTTTTACTGTTTACTTGTGTTTTTTTACCTTTTACTGGTGTTTTTTTTACCTTTTACTGGTGTTTTTTTACTGTTTACTGGTGTTTTTTACTGTTTACTGTGTTTTTTACTGTTTACTGGTGTTTTTTTACTGTTTACTGGTGTTTTTTTACTGTTTATTGTTTTTTTTTGGTATTTTGTAAATGTGATGCAGATAAAACCCAAATCTCCATTTAAGACGGCGACTAGAGAGAAAAAAGAAGCCGTCAAACGAAGAGATTTTAAGGTTTTCTTGCGAGACGTGAACTAAAACATCTCTTCACTACAATCCTTCAGCCCTAAAATGAGGACGGTGGATTTAATTCAAGCGAAGCTGCACTGACTTTACATATAATCACCACCTTAATCTTAATTCTTCTTATTTTATCAGGACAAATCTCGATTATTTAGTTGTTATACACAGAAATGTTACTTAAAATACCAATAAAAGTACAACAGAAGGAAAAGATCTTGTTCTATTTTAATCTATGTCTCAGATTTTCAGTCTCCCTTCACCTCCCAGGTATGAAGGTCCATTTGAAAACACTGATTTAACCATGTTTTGCCAAATAAATGGTGAAACGGTGCAACTAAAGTGTAAGAAATGCATCTAATTGCAATGAAAATGGCTCCAAATGGTCATTTTTCCTCTAAAAAAGCAACTTAAATCACCTATTTGACCTCCGTTTGTGCAGAAAAACCGACACCACTGCCTTGATTTTGCATTTTAAAGCCCTTCATGGTGGTTTTCTACATGGACGATGGACGCCGACTGACCTGAAGCAGCAGCAGCAGCAGCGCCGAGGCGAACCACCGGCGGCAGAGACGGCGTTTAACTTTACATTTCAGCATTTTGGTCCCCCTTTAGATCCTCATGCGGAGCAGACACCACCATAATCCTGAGGCTGAGGTAGAAGATGTTGGTTTAACGTCCACAGATATCCTTGTTCTTTAGTCTCTGTGGTCCCGAGAACTGAAGCTGGAAAGACAAACGTTGGTGAGCGGACAGTTTCGGTAAATCCTTATGGTATTCCTCGTTTTCCCAGAAGTCGTTCCTGTCCGTCGCCTCGCTTCAGTCTAACGTCCATCCTCAGCTCTCAGACTTGAAGCTCGGCCTTTCCTCTGTTTTCTCCGCCCTTGTGCCTCCTTTCCTTTCCTGTCTGTGGGTTAAACTCTCTGCTCGGGACTCACTAACGGACTTCCTCAATCAAGCCAACAGCTCTGAGGCTATAAATATCCCCGGAGCTACAACAGCAGCTCACCTAAGCAGAGGTAGAAGGTAAAAATAGAGCGTTTGATTGAATCCCGCCGAGACGCCGTCGACGCGAGTTGAAAGTTTTTCTTTGTCACCGTCGACTTCTGATGCGGCTTCATCTGGGATTTCAGCTCAAACCCTGCTTCGTTCTCTGCTGATAATTCAAGTCTCAAGAGCTTTTAAAGATCACAACATCATAAATAACACCCGATAAACTTATGGAATCTCAAGAATTCATGTTTGATTTTGTGGTATTTATATTACACCTGCTTTTAAGATGTAAATTAAGTCCAGTAAAATCATCCTAATTAACCAATAATGCAAATTATTGAGTGATTTCTATTAATATGAGACATAAGCTCTGTTCAGCAGCCATTAACCGCCACGGGAGACTTTGTCATGGTGGCCATAATATCATAACATCCAATAAAATCACATGAGCTCATAAGAATTCCCACGTTTAATTTTACAGTATTTATATTAGCTTTTAGGGTGTAAATTTATGCACAATACAAATCATCTTAATTAACCAGTGATGCACATTATGAAGTCATTTCTACTAACAGGCAATAAAAGCTCTGTCTGAGCGTTAACCGCCATGAGAGACTTTGTCATGGTGACCCTCACAACATCACTCATAACACCTGATAAACTTATGGATTCTCATAATAATTCATGTTTGATTTTACAGTATTTATATTAGCTTTCAGGATGTAAATTTTGTACAATAAAAATAATCTTAGTTAACAAATAATGCAAATTATGAAGTCATTTCTATTAACAGGCAATAGAAGCTCTGTTTGACCATTAACCGCCACGGGAGACTTTGTCATGGTGGCCCTCTTTGTTTTTCTAGATTCATAACACCCAGTAAAATCACATGAGCTCTCTTATTCACACGTTTGATTTTACAAGAATATATCTAAAGATAAAGCTACATAAATATGTCTTTATTATGATTTAATTTTACACTTTAGTATCTCAACTCATCGCCATCAGCTGTATTTAATATAAACCAGAGTATAATCCTTTGTTTACGTCCACTGGAAGCAATTATTGCAGCATAATTTCCTAATAATTGATTAATATATAACATAAATCTATCATTCCTTATGATAATAAAGTTGGTTCTATTAACAGGCAGTGTGAGCTCTGTTTGACCATTAACCACCACAGAAGACTTTGTCATGGTGGCCCTCATAACATCACTCATAACACCTGATAAACTTATGTAATCTCATAATAATTCACGTTGTAGTATTTATATTAGCTTTTGGATGTAAATTTAGCACAATAAAAATAATCTTAATTAACCAGTGATGCGCATGATGAAGTTATTTCTATTAACAGACAATAGAAGCTCTGTTTGACCATTAAGCGCCCCAGAAGACTTTGTCATGGTGGCCCTCGTCGTTTTTCTAGATTCATAACACCCAATAAAATCAACTGAGCTCTCTTATTCACACGCTTAATTTTACAAGAATATATCTAAAGACAAAGCTACATAAATACCTCTTTATCATAATTCATCAGCTATCGATTGTATTTAACACGAACCAGAGTACAATCCTCTGCTTATGTCAGCTGTTGGGATGAATTACTTCAGTCTAATTAACCAATAATTGATTCATATATAAAACAAATTAGGTACAGTGAATCTCATTACTTATGCTGATAAAGGTATTTCTATTAACAGGCGGTGTGAGCTCAGTTTGACCATTAACCACCACAGGAGACTTTGTCATGGTGGCCCTTATTGAAAATGTTTATTTTTGCTAATAATTTGAGTTTTGAAAGTTTAGGACAAACTCTCATTACATGCCAATATTTTCAAGATCATGACATAATTCATAACACCCAATTAAATTACATAAGCGGAATTCAATATTTGATTAATAAATAATGCAAATTAAGTATAGTGGCTGTCATTCCTTATTATAATATAGTTATTTCTAATAACAGGCAGTATAAGCTCTGTTTGACCATTAACCGCCACGGGAGACTTTGTCATGGTGGCCCTCGTCGTTAAACCAATATTTAAAATGTTTTTGTTTTTCTGATTATAATTTGAGTTTTCAAAATTAATGACAGTCTCATTAAGCCTCAAGAAAACATTTTCAAGATCATAACATAATTCATAACACCCCCAAAACGATATAATAAGAATTCACATGTTCGATTTAGTAAGAATTCATACTAAGATAAATCTACATACGTAATTAACTCTATCATAAATAATTTAACGTCTTAATGTGTTAAATGATCTGTATCGGGTTATTGAGTACTGATGTCCACATCCTCTTAATTAACTGATATTAGAGTCATAAATAATACACATTAAGGACAGTGGATATCACTTCTTATGCTGTTAAAGCTATTTCTATTACTTGTTGGTAGTTATTAATCATCACAGAAGACTTGGTCATGGTGGCCCTCATCGTTAAAAGGCGGATTAAATTTCAGCTTCCCATTTCTTCCCTACATGTCTGTTTTAATCTGTCATTACCTTGTAAATTATGTCATTTCCTGCATGTGAATTTAGTTTTGTTTGGTAGCTGACAGTTTAACTAACAGCTTTTATTTCAAGCCTCCAGACCACGACTTGATTTTCCTCTCTGAGATCACAACATGCAGTCATGTTATATAAATCCGGTTGATTCTTTATAATCACGCGTTTGGAGAACTCGCCTGTTGACTATAAAAGGTCGGAGTTGATTCTCCTATTAAGCAGCGCTTCAAGTTAAAGGCCAAACTCCTTTTGTTTCGGCCGGTTGGAGCCACATTTAGTCCTCCACACCTCTTTCCTTCCTTCCTGTTCCCCTCCTCTCGCTCGCTCATAGTTTCTAGGAACAAAAGATCCACATGAGCCAACCGGTCAGGAATCATCCCAGACAGCAGAGAACGTCCCCACAACGCTGAACTAACGTCTCCCACAAGTTCCTGGGATGTTTGAAGGTTTTATCCCAACGCCGACTGAAGCAACGTTCCAAAGATGCCTCAGAGATGTTTGAAATGTTCCTGTCATGTGACGCATAAACGAAGGTGGAACTGTGGAACCCTTCGTTCTGAGGGTTTGTTAAAGATGAAGATGTTACAGAATCTAGGAAACGTTCCCACAATGTTCCACAAAGGAAGAAAACCAAGGACCTTCTCCATCTCACAGTTGAACACACTGTAAAAAATTCCCCTCCCAAAACAAGAAAACAAACTTACTTCAAGGCACTTTTACTTTGAAATAAGTGTAAAAATCTGCCAATAGAACAAGTGAACATTTGCTTGGTCAGATTTCTTGAAATAAGACATGATATTTAGAATATTGAGGTCTTAAAATCAGCAGGGAAAACTTATTTTAAGCTATATTTTAGCAGCATTGTCAAGCTGAGGTGTCTTAGAATAAACCAGACATGCTAAATAATTAAATAGATTTTAGCTTTAATAAGTTTCAGCTTCTTAATTTGAGATGTATTCAACTTATTTTAGTTGTATTATCGTGGCTCTTCTCTAGATTTAAGACCATCTTGTACTTGAAATAAGATCACACAGATGAATTGAAGCATTCTGAGATATAATGTCTTCTCACAGTTGGCTAGAAATCCTAATATTTAGTGGTGTTTGACAGCATTTGAAGGTGTTGTGTTTTAGGTGAAGCCAGCTACGCCCAAAAGGAGGTGTTTTAACTCAAAAGCAGACATTTGCTTTGTTTTTTTTAACACATTTTCCACATGCAGCTGTTTTCTGATATGAATTAGTGATTTTCCAATAAAATGCATTTACTTTATTTCTTAAATCCAGATTATTTATCTGATACAAACAACAGCTCAGCTTGAAACATGTATGAAATGAAATGAACCTTGTTTCTGGTAAAATACAACTAAAACAAGATCATTTCAAGATTGTTTGACTTAACTAGATATTTAAGATGCGTTGTCTTAAAACACGTCCCTCCATCTGCTGAAATGTTACCTGGAAAGTGAATTTATCTTAAATCAAGTGGGTTCAGACAATTTGACTGAAAATAAGACGAATAAACTGGTGAGATGTTTTTGCAGTGCAGTATTGTGGAACTAAAAACAAGTAGGAGTTTCCAGGGGACCACAGGATGTGACGGACCGTATGGCTAGCCAATGGGATGGCTAATGCTAACAGTTAGCCAATGGGATGCTAATGCTAACAGCTGGAAGACGCTCCGCCGTGGTTAAAACCACCCGTCTGGGATCACTTGGGTTTTCTGGTAAAGTATGAAAAAGGAGTAAAACAAGTGGACCAGACCAAAGCTGTAAGGAGCTCCAAACGTGGAGAAAGTATGGTGTTTATTATCTGTCATAACTCTGGTTTTACTTGGCCGATCAACACGATTCAAAGACTGGTAGATAGTTAGAAATCCACACTTTGGAGACTCAGCGAGGCGTCTTGCTGCTACGTCATCTTATATCAGTCATGTCACTTTGACCGGCGCATCCATCGACTCCAGACGGTTCCATACCGAACCATGACTTTTGTGTACCGTTACACCCCTAGTCTTTGTAGAACATTATCTACCTGTAAGAACATTCTGGGAGCTCAGAGAAAAACTTCCCGATGAAAGCATTACAGGAACTTTGCAGAACTTTCTCAGAACGTTTCCACAACAAACAGATTCCAGCTGGTTGGCATCGCTCCACGAGGCTCCGAAGACGTTCTGGCGGGAAATGAATCAGCAACTTTCAAAAAACGCTTTCCAAATGTTCCCCATGCTCCTGTAACGTGATGCATTAACAAAGGTGGGACACACTGCCTCCAATGTTCTGAAGACGTTGTTGAGGGAACACATGTGGAACGTTCTTCTCTGTAGCATCCCCAGAACGTTCCACAGCTCCATCATAACAACGGATAACATCAGGGCGTAACATTCAAACATTTTTAGAACGTCTTTAGTTACTTCATCTTTAAGGTCTACTTCGACAAGCTAATGTTGCTTAAGGAACCATGTTATATATGAGCTAAAGTTGGTTCTTCCACAAGCTAATGTTGCAGGAAGAACAACCTTCTATATAGACTAAAACAGGTTTTTTTCCCCACAAAGAACCATCCTTTGCATGAGTTAAGAAAAGTTAAGCTAACGTTAACAGAAAACTATTTTTTACACAAGCTAAAATTGGTCTACTTTTACAAGCTAATGTTTCAGGAAGTACCACCTTTTACACGAGACACCATAAGCTAATGTTGCCAAAACAACTATCTTTTACATGAGCTAAAACTGGTCTACTTTGACAAGCTAATGTTGCTGAAGGAACCATGTTATATATGAGCTAAATTTGGTTCTTCCACAAGCTAACGATGCAGGAGGAACCATCTTTTACATAGACTAAAAGAGCTTTTTTGACAAAGAACCATCTTTTGCATGAGCTAAGTTGTTCCTTAAGCTAACGTTAACAGAAAACTATTTTTTACACAAGCTAAAATTGATAACTGGTCTACTTCCATGAGCTAACGTTGCAGGAGGAACCATCTTTTACACACTGACTAAAAGTGTTTTCTTCACAAAGAACCATTTTTGCATGAGCTAAGTTGTCATTCAAACATTTTTAGAACGTCTTCATCTTTAAGGACAACGTTCTGGGAGCTACAAGAAAACTTCCTGCTGATACACGACTAGAACTTTCTTCACTCAACCTTAGAACACATAGTTTTGGCCCACCGGATTCTCAAGAGGACCCACAGCAGTCGGCATTAACCCAAGTCGGCATGTTCCCACAGGTTCTGGCCTCAGTCTGAAGACGTGGTACCAGGTAATGAAATCACAGAGGAGGTTCTGAGTCAGTCAGTCCAAGACAACTCCACGTTCTTCATGTCCAGTGTTTTTAATGTACAGATTACAGGTAACAATATATAGAGTAGATAACGAGGTTACAGCACTACTCAGTGGCTAATGTTCTGGACCATTACAACATTCAAGTTGATTAGTAATACATTAAAAAGCCATACGTAGAATAGTTAGAACGTACGTACACTAATTAGCATCAAGTGTACTCTGACGGATCTGTAATGCCCACACAGGAGAAGTTTGAAGGGACCCTAATATTTACGATTTCAACGCGGTCGTTCTTTACACGTTATTACTGTGCACGAAAATGACCTTTTTTTCCAAATGTTCACTCCGCAAAACGTGTTGCTGCTGATTTCAAATGTGATTTTTAGCGTGTTTTATTAACCACACATCCCTGCCATCGAGTTCAGGACTTTCTTTCTGTTACTGCACAACTTTGCTTAAATCAGCAACTGATTAGCTGTTTAGTGTTAGCTAACCTGCTAGCTTCCAAATCTGTTTTATCAGCAACTGAAAATAGCTGCTGAGCTAAAACAGCTCCGAACCACTTTTTAATGAGCTAAAACCTACGTTCATAAATACGTAAACATTTTCATGAGGTATAATGTTTGCAAAAGAACGATTCAAAACACAAACAACCAGTGAAAGAAGAGGTTGTTTCAATTAAACTTGACATACGCTAGTGTTAGCTAGCATAACATAGAATAAAACAAATATTTACATGAGCTGAAGTTGCTTCCTCCATAATAAAGAGTCGCCTTCTACAGGATCTAAAACTGATTCTTCCACAAGCCGACGTTACTGAAAGAACCATCTTTTACCTGAGCTAGAACTGCTTCTATCTGTTAAATGCGCTAAAACCAATTCTTCCATAAGCTAATGCTACTGAAAGTACCATCATTTGCAAAAACCAAATGTGGTTTATTTACAAACTAACGTTACAGAAAGAGCTATCATTAACATTAGCTTAAATTTGTTCTTCCACGAACTAGTGTTAGCAAAAGAAGTCTGTTTAACAAGCTAACCTTTCTCAAAAACAAACCATATTTTACATGAGCTAAAATGGGTTATTCCACAATCTAATGTTACAGAAAATATATATTGTAAAAGACCCAAATAAGGTATATTTACTAGCTAACATTACAGAAAGAGCTATCTTTAGCATTAGCTTAAATGTATTCTTCCACAAACTAGTGTTACCAAAAGAACTCTCTTTTACAGGTTAACTTTTCTCAAAGAAGCATCTTTTACATTAGCTAATACTGATTTCTTTGCTAGCTATTGTTGCTAGAAGCACCATCTTTTACACGAGCTTATGGTAACATTAGCTTATAGTGGCGCCACTATTAGCTAATCTTACCAACACAACTATCTTTACATGAGCAAAAACTGACTCCTTTACTCGCTAATATTACAAAAGGAACTATCTTTTACACGAGCTAAAACTGGTCTACTTCGACAAGCTAATGTTGCTTAAGGAACCATGTTATATATGAGCTAAAGTTGGTTCTTCCACAAGCTTGTTGCAGGAAGAACAACCTTCTATATAGACTAAAACAGTTTTTTCCACAATGGATCATCCTTTGCATGAGCTAAGAAAAGTTAAGCTAACGTTAACAGAAAACTATTTTTTACACAAGCTAAAATTGGTCTACTTTTACAAGCTAATGTTGCAGGAAGTACCACCTTTTACATGAGCTAAAACTGGCGCCACCATAAGCTAAGTTTGCCAAAATAACTATCTTCTACATGAGCAAAAACTGACTCTTTTCTAGCTAATATTACAAAAGGAACTATCTTTTACATGAGCTAAAACTGGTCTACTTTGACAAGCTAACGTTGCTGAAGGAACCATCTTATATACAGACTAAAAGTGTTTTCTTCACAAAGAACCATCTTTTGCATGAGCTAAGTTGTTTCTTAAGCTAACGCTAACAGAAACTGGTCTACTTTTACAAGCTAAAGTTGCAGAACCATCTTTTACATTGACTAAAAGTGTTTTTGTCACAAGCTAAAGTTACACAAAGAACCATCTTTTGCATGAGCTAAGATAAATTAAGCTAACGTTAACGGAAAACTATTTTTTACACAAGCTAAAATTGGCTCTTCCATGAGCTAACATTGCAGAAAGAACCATTTTCCAGTTCCTCAAGAATTTCTTTCTGAAATAAGCCTTAGTACTTTTTGTTATGGTTGGTTTTACAAAGTGTTGTAGCATGCTAACTGTGAGAGAAAGTCCTGAACCAGGTGGCAATAACAAAACTTAGAAAAACTTAGAGGAAGTTGGAGCCACTAAACATGTTTTCCATATAATGAAGCAAATTTGAGGCAGACTTTTGAAATGTTGCTAATGGGAAACCAAATAAAATGCTAATTAGCCTCGTTTCCATGAGCTGCTTTAGATAAGCTAGGCTAATGGAGCAGATGAAGCTATCCTGGAGTAAAAGAAGAAACAAACAAAACTCAAGAGAGAAGCTTCCGGGAACTGTTTTCAATCGGGAAAGCTGTAATAAATCTCGATTGTCAACTGGTATCCGTCACGTTTTACGACGTCCGAAGACGAAGCAACGAAAGAAACAATCAGTCATAAATGGTCGCTGCATCAAAACTTAAAAAAGGTTAAAAAGCATCTCAAGAGTGTAATTTTATTTTATTTGGTTGGTTTTTTTTTGTATTTTGCAGTTTCCATTAACTTTTTCTGATTCATAATAAGTCAAATACGTTTGACGTCTGCCAGAATAAAGGCTTTGACTCTTTAACTAGCGGCTAACTAGCTTAACTAGCAGTTAAACTAATGGAAGGTTGAACCCTGTCTCCATCAGGAAATCATACAAAACCAGAGGACAAATTCCCTCGTTGGCCAGCGGCAGTAGAGAGGCTGCAAATCTCATTTAAATTCAAGTAAACTCCAGATTTGTTTCCCCGCAAAGCGCAAAAGACTTGTCAAGAAAACTGAAGTGGCTTAGGGTCCCTTTAAGCTCCATCAACAGTCAACAACAATAAAGTACAGGACATGAACCACATCCCACTGTACGGACACAATACTACGTCAGAGGCAGTGTGTGTTGTCGTAGCCGCCGCCGCCGAACCGGACTCACAACGGCCGACTGATCCGGTTCCAAGCGAAGAGTGTCGGTGACGTTCCAGGAGGCAAGTTTAGACAAAGAGACTCAGGTCCAAGGTCCTGATTGTATCGTAAGTAAAGAATAAAAATATACCGGTACATAGAAAAAGTCTCCAGGGTTTCTCTCGTTTATCGTCCGTCCCGAAGCTTCCGGTCGTAGCAGCAAGATGTCCGTGTTCGGTGGATTGGACGTTGGGTTTTAATAGCACTTTGACATGTTCTGTACACGGTCGGATGTTCTTCGCTACTGGCATCGAAACCTCGGAAAAATCCAAAACACCTCGTCCTCGCCTCACGTTTGGCTCTGAAACACGTCGACGGGCAAAAGCCGACCTTCCCTTTCTGGACTCTGATTGTTTTGGCTGGCGTCGGCGCGTTTAGTCTCTCATTTGTTTCGAGGAAAATTTCAAAATTATTGCTCGGACAAGCTTTAGATGTTTATCCTCGGACTTTAAACCAAAAGCCAATTGTTGGTTCCGGTCGGTCATTTAGGGACAATGAGGCCTTTCATGCGAGTCGAGAAACGGCTGATCGCTGCTAAAGACATCGAAAACATGTAAAAACAGTATAAAAATAAAGTTATTATTACTCTGATACACCAAAATAACGCACTGACTAGATAACAGAATGTACACCAGCACATGATGACGGCACCATTGTGACTCAAATCATTTCACATTTTTGGTATAAAGCAACGTATCACACGACAGGGGAGCCGTCAAAAACCACAAGACCGAGTGTAAACTGTGAGGCCGAGCGGCACGAATTGAGATTTGTGGGTCAGGAATGACTCGTGTTTTTCAATTCGGCCTTAAACTTTGACCGAAACAGCGACAGCATTAGTTTAAAAACGGATCAAATCCATAAACAGTGGCTGAAAGCAGCTGCTCAAAGCGCCGCACCACTTCTGAGATATATTTTGTTCCATTATCTTCCATTTAGTTGCGTATTTTACCAATTATATTCATCAGTATTTCGAAAAAAAACGCAATAATGTGGGGTTCTGCTCGAGATTATAATTCGAATACCTAATAAACACAACAAAGACAGAACAATGACTTCATTAGCATCCAGAACTACAGCTCCCATAATCCTTAGACTCGACTCGTGGGAGCTGTACTTGTTGAAAAATACCAAAGCAACTGTTGTTATTGTTTAAAAGCCTGGCGTAGCAGCAGAATACTGGGTTTAATGGGTTTAATAAAACATGTGTTAGCGTAGCATGCTAGTTACAGCAGGGGTTTATAGGTTAGCATCCATTTATTAGCGCACTAAAGCTAGAACTAGCATCTGATTGCTTTGCTGTACAAGGAGCTTATTTATTATCAGTATGGCTGGAGAGACCTCAGATTGAAAAGGTTGGTCAAATATTAAATGAAAATAAAACTGGTGTTTAACCGTCTGAACCCAAAATCAAACGGTGGGTTTGAAAAATAAGCTAACGTCACCAAATGACACCATTTATCAACTGGATTTCTAACTTTCAGGTGGTCTTTATCCCACGTGGATCGTTGTTTCATTAGAAAAAAATAAGCAAATCTGTGCTTGAAATCAAGATATTTCATCTAAGTCACCTTATTCTACGAGTCCCATTTGAAATATCGATGAAAATAAACCAGACCCTGTAAAAAACAAACATTTCGAGCTCCTCTGCTCCACCTGGAGGCCATGATGGACGTAGCTGAGCTGAGAGTTTTCAGGTTTAATGAGAATCAAATCGACTGGATGAATAAAACAAACGCACCCAGACGCTGCTGCTTGTGGTTCGGAGGGTTAAACGACGCCAGTTCACCTGTTTCATTAATGCTCACCAGGTGGAACTGAACTTGAATGAGGAAGTAGCATTAGCATATAAACATGGCTGGTTAGCATATGTAGCCGAGCGGAGCGCTAACGGCCATATTTGGTATTTTTGAGATCTTTTGAAACCTCAGAACATGAAACTCGCTGCTGAACACCAGTTTTTAACTTCGTCCCGACCAACCGCGGATTAATTTAACGCTGAAACGACGGACGGTTCAGGAAGCGTTGGTTCAACCAGCGGAGCTAACAGTCGTTTAGGCTTTTCACAGAAGAACAGCAAAGTAATTTTAAAATCCTATAAGACACAGAAACACATCGGTGTGATCGAACCATCGGCTTCAAACTGAGAAAAGAGGTAACAGGACGGTCAGTCAGGTAAAAGCAACACGATCCGGCAGTCAGTCGGTTGAAGGGAAGGTCCATCGAGTTCCGTCGCTCGCCAACGACGCCAGAAGAAGAAAAAGCAGAGAAGAAGAAGGAGAAGGGATACATTCCATTTCCAGACATTTACCTCCTCTTAGTTTCAGCAGGCTCCGCCCACCTAAGTCCTGACTGGCTGTCCGTCTTATTCAAAAAGCTGCTCCAGGATTCGTCAGAAGTCCGACACTGAGATCTACCCGCTGAGGAGTCGCCGTGGTAACACACCCGCAGGTTAAAGCCTCCTCATTGGCCGGTTTCTGCAGAGAGGCGGGACTCGTAGAGGCTCAAGGCGTGATGGACGAACTCGTACTGCTCGCCGGTCTGGATCATCCCTCCTCTGCACGACAACGATAGTTATTAAAGTCATGAGTAAATCACACGTTTATCAGTGTAATATAATGAATGAGTGACTGAAAAGGCCTGCAGTGAAAACAATGACAACAAAGAGACAAAACAACCTCAAGGACATGCAAAATGAATTCAAAAACAAGCAAAAGGGCAACAGAAAGACACAAAAGGACAGCAGAGAAGAACAAAGTGAACACAAAAAGATGGAAAATGGAAACAGAGAGACGCAAAATGACTACAAAAAGATGCAAAATTACAGCAAAAAGACACAAAATAACTAAGAAAAGATGCAAAACGACTAAAGAGACGCAAAAATAACAACAAAAACAAGCAAAATGGCAACAAGAAGATGAAAAAAGAACACAGAGACTGAAAACAAACATACAAAATAGGACCAAAGACACGAAATGACCACAAACAGGCACAAAACAAGTACAAAGAATAATAAAAATACCACAAAAGCACTCAAAATGAGGCAAAACGTCCACAAAAAGATGCAAAATGGCAACAAATAGACACAAAACGGCTAAAAAGGATGCAAAATGACTAAAAAGAGGCAAAATAACAACAAAAACAAACGAAATTGCAACGAAAAGACACAAAGCAAACACAAAAATATGCAAAACAACAAAAATGATGGAAAAACGACCACAAAACACACAAAATGGCAACAAGAAGACAAAAAAAATCACCACAAAGAGACTCAAACCAACAGCAAACACACAGAAAACGGCCACAAAAAGGCAAAAAATAACCACAAAAAGATGCAAAATTGCAGCAAAAAGACACAAAACAACTAAGAAAAGATGCAAAACGACTAAAGAAATGCAAAAAGAACAACAAAAACATGCAAAATGGCAACGAAAAGACACAAAGCAAACACAAAAATATGCAAAGCAACAAAAAAGATGGAAAAATGACCACAAAATACATAAAACAACAACAATAAGACAAAAAAGCACCACAAAGACACTCCAACCAACGACGAACACAGAAAACGGCCACATAAAGGCAAAAAATGAGGAGAAAAAGACACAAAACGACTAAAAAAAGATGCAAAATGACAACAAAAACATACAAAATGGCAACACGAAAGGGAACACAAGAAGATGCAAAGAGATGCAAAACAACCACAGGCACAAAATGGCTTCAGAGAGACGCAAAACAACAAATAAGATGGAAAAACAACCACAACAAGACGAAAAACTAAATGAATACAAAGAAATTTAAAAAAACAACAACACAAAGGGACTCAAAATGATGCAAACGTCCACAAAAAGTCAGAAAATGAGCAGAAAGCGACACAAAACAGCAAAGAAACGATGCAAAATGACAACAAAAACATACAACAGGGCAACACAGATGAAAAACGACGACAAGGAGACTCAAACCGACAAACCAACAACAAACACACAGAAAACAGCCACAAAAAGGCAAAAAAAACAACTAAAAAGTGACGCAAAACTACCACAAAGGCACGAAACAACTAAGAAAAGCTGCAAAACAACAACAACAGGGACACAAGCAGAACCACAGACACAAAACAAGTACAAAAATAAAAAAAACAACACAAAGGCAGCCAAAAAGATGCAAAACATCCATAAAAAGATGCAAAACGGCAACGAAAAGACCAAAAACAACCCTACTAATAGAAACAAAGACACAAAATGGCCACAAACGGACACAAAAGGGGTTCAAAGGATAATAAAAACACCACAAAGGGGCTCCAAATGAGCCCCAATGGACACAAAAAGATGCAAAACAACAACGAAAACACACAAAATGGCAACGAAAAGACACGAAGGGAACACAAGAAGGTGCAAAACAACCAAAAAAGATGGAGAAACGGCGCCAGCAGACGTTACCTGTCGGCTCTCAGCTGACAGGTGATGCCCAGGACGTCCACGACTCCCTCCAGCTGCAGCTGCCGGCAGCCGATCGTCGTGGCGATGAAGCATCCCGTCCGGCCAATCCCGGCGCTGCAACAGAAGCACGTGATGATGACGTCACAGCAGAGGCTCTATGATTGGTTGAGGGTTGGTGTTTTTCTGTCAGTACCTGCAGTGGACGATGACCGGGCCGACCGCGGAGCCCCGACCCGCCTCCACGTCGGCCATCAGCTGCAGCAGCGGCAGGGCCGAGTCGGGCGTCTTGTGGTCGGGCCACGACGTGTACCAGTAGTGCTGCAGCTCGCGGGTTTGATTCCCACACTGGAGGAGGAGAGCGGCGTTAGAGGAGGAGTCGGACGAGCAGAAACATGGCCGACAGGAAGCAGCTTACCTTCAGCGTGAGGCTTCGGCTGGTGAAGTGTTCGCACTCTCTGACGCTGTTCACCAACACCTCGACCCTCCCGTAGATTCCTCTCTTCTCCGGCCAGTACAGCACACACTTCTGCAAACACAGCAGCATCGGCGTCATGGAGGCCAAAAACTGGGTTTCTACTGTGTCTGATGATGCATTCAAGGACGTCTAAATAACATCATGAGGACATCGGGGGTCGTACAGCTGCTTCCAACAGAACACCTGATACACAGCATCAAGCAACGGAGGGAAAACTAGCAAAACAACAACTGTGACTGTCTTTGAGCAAACTTTAGGCTCAGATTTAACTGGTCTTAAGCCTGTTTTACACCCTTACCTGACTTGTTTTGGTGCCTGTTTCCAACCCCTTCTTGACCTGGTTTTGAGCCTGTTTTATGTTCTGTTTTGACTTGTTTTGAACTCACTTTAGGCTCTGGCTTACCCTGTTTTACACTATAACATCAAGTGTTTTAAAGTCCGTTCTGGAGCCCATTTTAGGGTCTAACTTGACTAGTTTTTGAGCCTATTTTAGGCTCTTTCTTGCCCTGTTTTAAGCCTGTTTTAAGCCTGTTTTAAGCACTGTCTTGACTTGTTCTGCTACCTGTTTCAAACCCCTTCTTGAATTGATTTTGATCCTGTTTTTAGGGTCTAACGACAGGGTTTTGAGTCTATTTTAGGCTCTTTCTTGTACTGTTTTAAGCCTGTTTTAAGCACAGTCTTGACTTGTTTTGGTGCCTGTTTCCAACTCCTTCTTGACTTGTTTTTGAGCTCATTTTAGGCTCTGGCTTACCCTGTTTTACACTATAACTTTAAGTGTTTTAAAGTCCGTTCTGGAGCCCATTTTAGGCTTTAACTTGACCAGTTTTGGTACCTGTTCCCAACTCCTTCTTGCCTTGTTTTAAGCCCGTTTTAAGCCTGTTTTAAGCGATGTCTTGACTTGTTTTAAGCCTGTTTCCAACTCCTTCTTGACTTAGGTTTGACCCTGTTTTAGGCTCTAACTTGACAAGATTTTGAGCCTGTTTTAAATTCCAACTTGACCTGTTTTTGACAATTTTTAAGGCTCTGTCTTGACTTGTTTTAAGCCTGTTTCCAACTCCTTCTTGACTTAGGTTTGGGCCTGTTTTAGGTTCTAACTTGATCCGTTTTGAACCCATGTTCTTGGCCTGTTTTTGAGCCTGTTTTACTCAGTTTTGACCTGTTTTTGAGTCCTTTTTCGCCTCCTTTGTTCATGTTTTACACTCTCAACTTGTTTTTGAGCCTGCTTTAGGCTAAGACAGCCTCCACATTTGTAACATTAACTTCACCACAGCTCACAAGCTGCAGAAGATCAGGCGTTTACAGTTTGCAGATTAACAACAACAGTTATAAATGATCGACTGAATCCCTGCAGAAAGAGTGAAAGCAGGAAATTAAAATGTGCACTGAAGTTCTGCTGCACTGAGCTCTGCAAAGACCAAATGTTTTCTAAGCAGCAGTGTTGACGTGATCTGAATGAAGACTTCCTCTGGTTCTGGTTGGATGTTAAAACGTTCCAAAGGTGAAGACACTAATGCAGGACGTATTGAATGGTAAGTTGTTCATCAGTGCTCAGCTCAAGCACAGATTTTAAGACCTCGCTCAGCTTTAACGTCTTCTGCTCGTTACCTCGTTCTTCTCCTTCAGTTTGGTGATCATGACGATGACCGGAGCCTCCTCCTGCCAGGCCATCTGCCAGAAGTCGTTCACCGTGTTCACCATCGGGCCCTGAGTGGCGATGAACGCCTTGTGGTCGCCAAGGTAACCCTGAGACGGGAGCCAATCACAGAGCAGAGTCAGTGGGGCGGTAAAAACAATATTCTATCTTCCATCGTTGCATTTTTAGAACAGTTTGGGCTCAATCAGAGTGACAGCTTTGGTACCGTCACTTTCCCTTTCATGTGACTCATGGCTCCGTGTTGTTCTCTACAGCAGCACAAAGAATCTAAACTGTTCTGTTTTCATGTGTTTCAGAGGAGCTTCCTGTCAGGAAGTTTCTATTGTGTGAGAGTCTGAGAGCGACATTACAGAGTCCTGCTGCAGTTTACTTTCACTGCGAGACGACGAACAAAGAAAGGCCTGTTGACGTTCCAGCCGGCGGTGAAGTCGAAGGGTTTTTATCAAGTTTAGAGAAAATCAGACGAGCCTGGTTTGTTTCTGAAACACCACAGACAGAAATATAAAGACGTGCTTGTGTTTATTACCCGGATGTAGTTGGCGTTGATGTAAGAACTCAGCAGGTCGTTGCAGCTCTTTGACTTCAGGATCACTCTGGAATGAGGATCTAAAACAAACCGAGGAGACAAAAGAACAAAAGACAGCGAGGATAATTTAGATCAGATATTTACACGTAGGAAGTAGGAGGCTTGGTGGCATGTCACTGGCTGTCCTAATTCAAGTCTTACTAGGTTTTGAGCCTGTTTTAGGCTCTAATTTAACTAGTTTTGAACCTGTTTCAGACCCTAACTTAACTAGTCATGGAGCATGTTTTATTATCTAACTTGGCTAATTGTTAAACTCTTGCTGGAATTGTTTTTAAGCAATTTCAGGCTCAGTCTTAACTAACTTTTGAGCCTGTTTTAAGCTCTAACTTGACTTGTTTTGAGCCAACTTGGGCTCTAATTCAAGCCTGTTTTAGACTCTGCCTTAAGTTGTTTTTTAACCTGTTTTAAACTTTTCTGACTAGTTTTGAGTCCCTTGTAGAATCAGTCTTAACTTGGTTTTGAGTCCATTTTATGGCTCCGTCTTAAGTATTTTTGAACCTGGTTTAAACTCTAACTTGATGTGTTTTGGAACCCGTTTTAGGCTCTAATTTAACCAGTCATTGAGCCTGTTTTATCCTCTAACTTGACTCATTTTTCAGCCTGTTAAAGACTCTTGTTTTGAATTGTTTTAACCAATTTTAGGCTCTGTCTCAACTAGTTTTTGAGCCTGTTTTAGGCTCTAACTTGACTTATTTTGAGTCAACTTTAGGCTCTAATTTAACAAGATTTTCAGCCTGTTTTAGACTCTTTCTTGACTTCATTTGCAGCCTGATATAAACTCTAACTTGACTTGTTTTCAGTCGCTTTTAGGTTCAGTCTTGATTTGGTTTTGAGCCTATTTTTGACTCTGGTTTATCCTCTAACTTGATGTGTTCTTAAGCCTGGTTTAGGCTCTAATTTAACTTAATATGGAGCCTGTTTTATCCTCTAACTTGACAGATTTTTGAGCCTGTTAAAGACTCTTGTTTTGAATTGGTTTTAGACAATTTCAGGCTCTGTCTCAACTAGTTTTTAAGCCTGTTTTAGACTCTAACTTCACTTGTTTTAAGCCAACTTTAGGCTCTAATTCAAGCCTGTTTTAGACTCTTTCTTTACTTGTTATAAGTCCCTTTTAGATTCAGTCTTGACTTGGTTTGAGCTCATTTTAAGGCTCTGTCTGAACCTGGTTTAGACTCTAACTTGATGTGTTTGAGCCTTTCTTAGGCTCTAATTTAATTAGCTATGGAGCACATTTGATCCTCTAACTTCACTCATTTTTAAAGACCTGTTTTAAATTGTTTTTCCAGCCAGTTTTTGAGCGTACTACGTCGAGGTAACCATCAGGTACAACGCTAACCAAACCTAACTCATTACTGTCTCAGACTCTCGTCCTTCAGCTCACCTCAGGCTGGACTGAACCAACCGCAGCCCCCAGAAACACAATGAGCACTTCAGAAAGACAACACAGAAACTGGAACACAGGAAGCACTTTGACTGACAGGTGAGCATTCCTTTCTCTTGATTGGCCGGAAGGAAGGAACCCTGCTGTATTGATAACCCCGCCCCCTCTCCAAAAACACCAGCGCACAAACCAAAACCTATGATTGTGTGTGTGTGTGTTACATAACGCCTTAATCGGCCGATAGCCCTGCCTCAGTGTGAGAACAAACTGTGCTCCGAGCGTCTATTGTTCCACCGTGATCAGGAGGCGGGATGTTCGCCGTCCTTGGGGTGGCTGCCCTTTGACACCAGGCCCCTCCCACATCATAAAACAACTTCCTGGTTCAGCAGGAAATGAGAGGTGAGGGTCGCTTTGGAAGGTGTTTCTTAGCAACAGGAGGACTCACTGGGCAGGATGGTCTTATATCTGTTCTTGGGTCCGTGGTTGGGAATATCCAGCTCCTTGGGATCAATGAAGTTCATCGGAATTTCCTGAAATGAGAAGAAAGACGAGTTTAACGGATGTTTTATGTTTCATAAACAGGTGAAAACACACGAGGATGAATGAGGAAAGAAGATGGAGGAAGACAAATGATTATAAAGATGATGACAACTATAGAGAGTAATTATAGCAGAGGACCCCCATCTACTGCAGGTTTAATGAATAAACGTTTGAAAACTATTGATGGAACTATTGTTTACATGCAAAGGTTTCCAGCCACTTGTAAAGGCCGTGTTGATCATGGTAGTCCTGACTTTCCAATGAGTCCTGTAAGTCTTAATTTTTTATGATGGAATCTTTGTCACAAAAAACAATCATAGACTTTGGTTCTTTCATAGATTCATCACAGATCTTCTGGAAAAATCTCCTGAGTCAAAAATATACTTACAGAAACTTAAATTATCAGTTTTGGTGATGTAGGAAGTTCAGTTAATCAAGATGTCTTAGTTTCATGGCCTCATAACTCCTAGTGAGTGATTAAAATCGACTAATCTGTTTGGTTTAGTCCAGTTCGGTCCACCTTTTTCACATCTGGTCCAATAGTTTCTTGACACCTGGTCAGGATGGTCCAGAGTCAACCAGGAACCAGCACAAAGCAGGTCTGGATGAACCAGAAGCTGCTGGAACACAGCTGTCAGTGTCCACAGGGTTGGACATCAACATGAGCTGAGAGGCTCCATGAAGAAGGAAGTTCTTCCTCTAGAAGCAGAACCTTAAAGCTCCACTGATCACATGGACAAAGAAAAGGCCTTCTGGAGGAAAGTTCTGAGGTCAGATGGAACAAAGACTGAGGAGAGAAGGTGAGGCCTTCAACCCCAACAACACCAGACCTACCATCAGCATGGAGGTGGCAGCATCATGCTCTGGAGCTTTCTAGACGTCCCTTTGTCCTGATTCCAGACTGTATCTTGGACTGACTTTGGACTTTCTTGGGACGGGTTCTTGTTTGGTTTCAGTCTTGGTTCTGAGCTGGTTTGGGACCTGGTTTTGATGTGATTTAAAGTTGGTTTAGGATTTATTTTAGGCGGGTCTTGGACTTTCTTTAGGAGTATTTTAGGTTTGGTTTTGGCCCTGATTTTTCCCTGGTATTTGACTTTTTTAGGACTGGTTTCAGACTGCCTTGGTGGGTCTTAGACTCTTTTTAACCCCAACAACACCAGACCTACCATCCAGCATGGAGGTGGCAGCATCATGCTCTGTGGAACTGGAGCTTCACACAAAGTAAATGGAACAATGAAGGTTTTAGACTGGTCCCCCCAAAGAAAGTCCTGACTTAGACCATCAAGAACCTGAAGAAACCAGTCTGAGTCATGGAGACGACACATTTAGTTGGACTGAACCGGTTCTGTCTGACTGTTGTTTTGTGGCAAAGATTCGTGTTTCAAAGGTTCCATCTTAAAAATAAGACTTACAGGAGTCAAACACTTACTTCAGTGTTTTATTATATCAGTTCTGCAGCGGCTTTATTCCGGTTTAGTGTAGTTTTCTTTAATTAATTTATCCTGGAACTAAACTCCCACTACTGAACCTCGGTGTTGGACCTGAATCGTCGACTTACAGCGAACTCGGCCTGCAGCTTGTGCGTGTTCTGGACGACGTCTCGGAGCTGCGTTCGGTTCAGCGGCCGACCCGCCGCCAGCAGGTACTCCCGGGCCGCCGCCTCCCTCGGCGTCACCACGGCAACGCTGAGGGGCTCCACGGCGCCGAGGGCCGACATGTCCAGAACCAGAGAGACGTTGGAGCCTCGTCTGCAGAGGAAGGATGGGAGGGAAACCAGAGAGAGAGAGAACCTGTCAGAGCTGCTCTTCCTTCCTC